>JAKZAN010000001.1:13957324-14048370 GCA_023053545.1 Lepidurus packardi
AATTCAATCAATCCTAAAGAATTAATTCAGTCCGTAAGGAATTAATTCAGTCCGTAATGAATTAATTAAGTACGTAATGAATTAATTAAGTCCGTAAGGAATTAGTTCAGTATGTAAGGAATTAATTAAGTCCGTAAGAAATAGATTAACTACCTAAGGAATTAATTCAGTCCGTAAGGAATTAATTCAGTCCGTAAGGAATTAATTCAGTCCGTAAGGAATTAATTCATTCCGTAAGGAATTAATTCATTCCGTAAGGAATTAATTCATTCCGTAATGAATTAATTAAGTCCGTAAGGAATTAATCCATTCCGTAAGGAAATAATTCAGTCCGTAAGGAATTAAGTCAGTCCGTAAAGAATTAATTCAGTCCGTAAGGAATTAGTTCAGTCCGTAAGGAATTAATTAAGTCCCTAAGGAATTAATTCAGTCTGTAATGAATTAATTCAGTCCGTAAGGAATAAATTCAGTTTGTAATGGATTAATTAAGTCCGTAATGAATTAATTCAGTCCGTAAGAAATTAATTTAGTCCGTAAGGAATTAATTAAGTACCTAAGGAATTAATTAAGTACCTAAGGAATTAATTTAGTCCGTAAGGAATTGATTCATTCCGTAAGGAATTAATTATTTCCGTAAGGAAATAATTCAGTCCGTAAGGAATTAATTCAGTCCGTAAAGAATTAATTCAGTCCGTAAGGAATTAGTTCAGTCCGTAAGGAATTAATAAAGTCCGTAAGGAACTAATTAAGTCCGTAAGGAATTGATTAAGTCCACATAGAATTAATTAAGTCCGTAAGGAATTAATCCATTCCGTAAGGAAATAATTCAGTCCGTAAGGAATTAATTCAGTCCGTAAAGAATTAATTCAGTCCGTAAGGAATTAGTTCAGTCCGTAAGGAATTAATTAAGTCCCTAAGGAATTAATTCAGTCTGTAATGAATTAATTCAGTCCGTAAGGAATAAATTCAGTTTGTAATGGATTAATTAAGTCAGTAATGAATTAATTCAGTCCGTAAGAAATTAATTTAGTCCGTAAGGAATTAATTAAGTACCTAAGGAATTAATTAAGTACCTAAGGAATTAATTCAGTCCGTAAGGAATTGATTCATTCCGTAAGGAATTAATTCTTTCCGTAAGGAATTAATTCAGTCCGTAAGGAATTAATTCATTCCGTAAGGAATTAATTCATTCCGTAAGGAATTAATTCATTCCGAAATGAATTAATTAAGTCCGTAAGGAATTAATTCAGTCCGTAAGGAATTAGTTCAGTCCGTAAGGAATTAATTAAGTCCGTAAGGAAATAATTCTGTCCGTAAGGAATTAATTCAGTCCGTAAAGAATTAATTCAGTCCGTAAGGAATTAGTTCAGTCCGTAAGGAATTAATTCAGTCCGTAAGGAATAAATTCAGTTTGTAATGGATTAATTAGGTCCGTAAGGAATTAATTCAGTCCGTAAGGAATTATTCAGCCCGTAAGGAATTAATTCAGTAAATAGGGAATTCAATCAATCCTAAAGAATTAATTCAGTCCGTAAGGAATTAATTCAGTCCGTAATGAATTAATTAAGTACGTAATGAATTAATTAAGTCCGTAAGGAATTAGTTCAGTATGTAAGGAATTAATTAAGTCCGTAAGAAATAGATTAACTACCTAAGGAATTAATTCAGTCCGTAAGGAATTAATTCAGTCCGTAAGGAATTAATTCATTCCGTAAGGAATTAATTCATTCCGTAAGGAATTAATTCATTCCGTAATGAATTAATTAAGTCCGTAAGGAATTAATCCATTCCGTAAGGAAATAATTCAGTCCGTAAGGAATTAATTCAGTCCGTAAAGAATTAATTCAGTCCGTAAGGAATTAGTTCAGTCCGTAAGGAATTAATTAAGTCCCTAAGGAATTAATTCAGTCTGTAATGAATTAATTCAGTCCGTAAGGAATAAATTCAGTTTGTAATGGATTAATTAAGTCCGTAATGAATTAATTCAGTCCGTAAGAAATTAATTTAGTCCGTAAGGAATTAATTAAGTACCTAAGGAATTAATTAAGTACCTAAGGAATTAATTTAGTCCGTAAGGAATTGATTCATTCCGTAAGGAATTAATTATTTCCGTAAGGAAATAATTCAGTCCGTAAGGAATTAATTCAGTCCGTAAAGAATTAATTCAGTCCGTAAGGAATTAGTTCAGTCCGTAAGGAATTAATAAAGTCCGTAAGGAACTAATTAAGTCCGTAAGGAATTGATTAAGTCCACATAGAATTAATTAAGTCCGTAAGGAAGTAATTAAGTCCGTATTGAATTAATTCAGTCCGTAAGGAATTAATTCAGTCTGTAAGGATTTCAATCAATCCTAAAGAATCCGTAAGAAATAGATTAACTCCTAAGGAATTAATTCAGTCCGTAAGGAATTAATTCAGTCCGTAAGGAATTAATTCATTCCGTAAGGAATTAATTCATTCCGTAAGGAATTAATTCATTCATTAATGAAATAATTAAGTCCGTAAGGAATTAATCCATTCCGTAAGGAAATAATTCAGTCCGTAAGGAATTAATTCAGTCCGTAAAGAATTAATTCAGTCCGTAAGGAATTAGTTCAGTCCGTAAGGAATTAATTAAGTCCCTAAGGAATTAATTCAGTCTGTAATGAATTAATTCAGTCCGTAAGGAATAAATTCAGTTTGTAATGGATTAATTAAGTCCGTAATGAATTAATTCAGTCCGTAAGAAATTAATTTAGTCCGTAAGGAATTAATTAAGTACCTAAGGAATTAATTAAGTACCTAAGGAATTAATTCAGTCCGTAAGGAATCGATTCATTCCGTAAGGAATTAATTCTTTCCGTAAGGAAATAATTCAGTCCGTAAGGAATTAATTCAGTCCGTAAAGAAATAATTCAGTCCGTAAGGAATTAGTTCAGTCCGTAAGGAATTAATAAAGTCCGTAAGGAACTAATTAAGTCCGTACGGAATTGATTAAGTCCACAGAATTAATTAAGTCCGTAAGGAAGTAATTAAGTCCGTATTGAATTAATTCAGTCCGTAAGGAATTAATTCATTCCGTAAGGAATTAATTCATTCCGTAAGGAATTAATTCATTCCGAAATGAATTAATTAAGTCCGTAAGGAATTAATTCAGTCCGTAAGGAATTAGTTCAGTCCGTAAGGAATTAATTAAGTCCGTAAGGAAATAATTCTGTCCGTAAGGAATTAATTCAGTCCGTAAAGAATTAATTCAGTCGGTAAGGAATTAGTTCAGTCCGTAAGGAATTAATTCAGTCCGTAAGGAATAAATTCAGTTTGTAATGGATTAATTAAGTCCGTAATGAATTATTTCAGTCCATAAGGAATTAATTCAGTCCGTAAGGAATAAATTCAGTTTGTAATGGATTAATTAGGTCCGTAATGAATTAATTCAGTTTGTAAGAAATTAACTAAGTACCTAATCAGTCCGTAAGGAATTAATTCAGTCCGTAAGGAATTAATTCAGTCCGTAAGGAATTATTCAGCCCGTAAGGAATTAATTCAGTAAATAGGGAATTCAATCAATCCTAAAGAATTAATTCAGTCCGTAAGGAATTAATTCAGTCCGTAATGAATTAATTAAGTACGTAATGAATTAATTAAGTCCGTAAGGAATTAGTTCAGTATGTAAGGAATTAATTAAGTCCGTAAGAAATAGATTAACTACCTAAGGAATTAATTCAGTCCGTAAGGAATTAATTCAGTCCGTAAGGAATTAATTCAGTCCGTAAGGAATTAATTCATTCCGTAAGGAATTAATTCATTCCGTAAGGAATTAATTCATTCCGTAATGAATTAATTAAGTCCGTAAGGAATTAATCCATTCCGTAAGGAAATAATTCAGTCCGTAAGGAATTAATTCAGTCCGTAAAGAATTAATTCAGTCCGTAAGGAATTAGTTCAGTCCGTAAGGAATTAATTAAGTCCCTAAGGAATTAATTCAGTCTGTAATGAATTAATTCAGTCCGTAAGGAATAAATTCAGTTTGTAATGGATTAATTAAGTCCGTAATGAATTAATTCAGTCCGTAAGAAATTAATTTAGTCCGTAAGGAATTAATTAAGTACCTAAGGAATTAATTAAGTACCTAAGGAATTAATTTAGTCCGTAAGGAATTGATTCATTCCGTAAGGAATTAATTATTTCCGTAAGGAAATAATTCAGTCCGTAAGGAATTAATTCAGTCCGTAAAGAATTAATTCAGTCCGTAAGGAATTAGTTCAGTCCGTAAGGAATTAATAAAGTCCGTAAGGAACTAATTAAGTCCGTAAGGAATTGATTAAGTCCACATAGAATTAATTAAGTCCGTAAGGAAGTAATTAAGTCCGTATTGAATTAATTCAGTCCGTAAGGAATTAATTCAGTCTGTAAGGATTTCAATCAATCCTAAAGAATTCGTAAGAAATAGATTAACTCCTAAGGAATTAATTCAGTCCGTAAGGAATTAATTCAGTCCGTAAGGAATTAATTCATTCCGTAAGGAATTAATTCATTCCGTAAGGAATTAATTCATTCATTAATGAAATAATTAAGTCCGTAAGGAATTAATCCATTCCGTAAGGAAATAATTCAGTCCGTAAGGAATTAATTCAGTCCGTAAAGAATTAATTCAGTCCGTAAGGAATTAGTTCAGTCCGTAAGGAATTAATTAAGTCCCTAAGGAATTAATTCAGTCTGTAATGAATTAATTCAGTCCGTAAGGAATAAATTCAGTTTGTAATGGATTAATTAAGTCCGTAATGAATTAATTCAGTCCGTAAGAAATTAATTTAGTCCGTAAGGAATTAATTAAGTACCTAAGGAATTAATTAAGTACCTAAGGAATTAATTCAGTCCGTAAGGAATCGATTCATTCCGTAAGGAATTAATTCTTTCCGTAAGGAAATAATTCAGTCCGTAAGGAATTAATTCAGTCCGTAAAGAAATAATTCAGTCCGTAAGGAATTAGTTCAGTCCGTAAGGAATTAATAAAGTCCGTAAGGAACTAATTAAGTCCGTACGGAATTGATTAAGTCCACAGAATTAATTAAGTCCGTAAGGAAGTAATTAAGTCCGTATTGAATTAATTCAGTCCGTAAGGAATTAATTCAGTCTGTAAGGATTTCAATCAATCCTAAAGAATTAATTCAGTCCGTAAGGAATAAATTCAGTTTGTAATGGATTAATTCATTCCGTAATGAATTAATTAAGTCCGTAAGGAATTAATCCATTCCGTAAGGAAATAATTAAGTCCGTAAGGAATTAATTCAGTCCGTAAAGAATTAATTCAGTCCGTAAGGAATTAGTTCAGTCCGTAAGGAATTAATTCAGTCCGTAAGGAATAAATTCAGTTTGTAATGGATTAATTAAGTCCGTAATGAATTATTTCAGTCCATAAGGAATTAATTCAGTCCGTAAGGAATAAATTCAGTTTGTAATGGATTAATTAGGTCCGTAATGAATTAATTCAGTTTGTAAGAAATTAACTAAGTACCTAATCAGTCCGTAAGGAATTAATTCAGTCCGTAAGGAATTAATTCAGTCCGTAAGGAATTATTCAGCCCGTAAGGAATTAATTCAGTAAATAGGGAATTCAATCAATCCTAAAGAATTAATTCAGTCCGTAAGGAATTAATTCAGTCCGTAATGAATTAATTAAGTCCGTAAGGAATTAGTTCAGTATGTAAGGAATTAATTAAGTCCGTAAGAAATAGATTAACTACCTAAGGAATTAATTCAGTCCGTAAGGAATTAATTCAGTCCGTAAGGAATTAATTCATTCCGTAAGGAATTGATTAAGTCCACATAGAATTAATTAAGTCAGTAAGGAAGTAATTAAGTCCGTATTGAATTAATTCAGTCCGTAAGGAATTAATTCAGTCTGTAAGGATTTCAATCAATCCTAAAGAATCCGTAAGAAATAGATTAACTCCTAAGGAATTAATTCAGTCCGTAAGGAATTAATTCAGTCCGTAAGGAATTAATTCATTCCGTAAGGAATTAATTCATTCCGTAAGGAATTAATTCATTCATTAATGAATTAATTAAGTCCGTAAGGAATTAATCCATTCCGTAAGGAAATAATTCAGTCCGTAAGGAATTAATTCAGTCCGTAAAGAATTAATTCAGTCCGTAAGGAATTAGTTCAGTCCGTAAGGAATTAATTAAGTCCCTAAGGAATTAATTCAGTCTGTAATGAATTAATTCAGTCCGTAAGGAATAAATTCAGTTTGTAATGGATTAATTAAGTCCGTAATGAATTAATTCAGTCCGTAAGAAATTAATTTAGTCCGTAAGGAATTAATTAAGTACCTAAGGAATTAATTCAGTCCGTAAGGAATCGATTCATTCCGTAAGGAATTAATTCTTTCCGTAAGGAAATAATTCAGTCCGTAAGGAATTAATTCAGTCCGTAAAGAAATAATTCAGTCCGTAAGGAATTAGTTCAGTCCGTAACGAATTAATAAAGTCCGTAAGGAACTAATTAAGTCCGTACGGAATTGATTAAGTCCACAGAATTAATTAAGTCCGTAAGGAAGTAATTAAGTCCGTATTGAATTAATTCAGTCCGTAAGGAATTAATTCAGTCTGTAAGGATTTCAATCAATCCTAAAGAATTAATTCAGTCCGTAAGGAATAAATTCAGTTTGTAATGGATTAATTCATTCCGTAATGAATTAATTAAGTCCGTAAGGAATTAATTCAGTCCGTAAAGAATTAATTCAGTCCGTAAGGAATTAGTTCAGTCCGTAAGGAATTAATTCAGTCCGTAAAGAATTAATTAATTAATTAAGGAATTAACTAAGTCCGTAAGGAAATAATTCAGTCCGTAAGGAATAAATTCAGTTTGTAATGGATTAATTCAGTCCGTAAGGAATTAATTAAGTACCTAATCAATTAATTAAGTCCGTAAGGAATTAATTCATACCGTAAGGAAATAATGCAGTCCGCAAGGAATTAATTCAGTCCGTAAGGAATTATTCAGCCCCTAAGGAATTAATTCAGTAAATAAGGAATTCAATCAATCCTAAAGAATTAATTCATTCCGTAAGGAATTAGTTCATTCCGTAAGGAATTAATTCATTCCGTAATGAATTAATTAAGTCCGTAAAGAATTAATCCATTCCGTAAGGAAATAATTCAGTCCGTAAGGAATTAATTCAGTCCGTAAAGAATTAATTCAGTCCGTAAGGAATTAGTTCAGTCCGTAAGGAATTAATTAAGTCCGTAAGGAATTAATTCAGTCCGTTAGGAATTAATTAAGTAATTAAGGAATTAACTAAGTCCGTAAGGAAATAATTCAGTCCGTAAGGAATAAATTCAGTTTGTAATGGATTAATTAAGTTCGTAATGAATTATTTCAGTCCGTCAGGAATTTATTCAGTCCGTAAAGAATTAATTCAGTCCGTAAGGAATAAGTTCAGTCCGTAAGGAATTAATTCAGTCCGTAAGGAATAAATTCAGTTTGTAATGGATTAATTAAGTCCGTAATGAATTATTTCAGTCCGTAAGGAATTAATTCAGTCCGTAAGGAATTAATTCAGTCCGTAAGGAATTAGTTCAGTCCGTAAGGAATTAATTAAGTCCGTAAGGAATTAATTCAGTCCGTTAGGAATTAATTAAGTAATTAAGGAATTAACTAAGTACTAATTAACTACTAATTAACTACTAATTAACTAAGAACTAATTAAGTCCGTAAGGAATGGATTAAGTCCATATAGAATTAATTAAGTCCGTAAGGAAGTAATTAAGTCCGTATTGAATTACCTAATCAATTAATTCAGTTCGTAAGGAATTAATTCAGTCCGTAAGGAATTAATTCAGTCCGTAAGGAATTAATTCATACCGTAAGGAATTAATGCAGTCCGCAAGGAATTAATTCAGTCCGTAAGGAATTATTTAAATCCGTAAGGAATTAATTCAGTCCGTAAGGAATTAATTCAGTCCGCAAGGAATTATTCAGCCCCTAAGGAATTAATTCAGTAAATAAGGAATTCAATCAATCCTAAAGAATTAATTCATTCCGTAAGGAATTAATTCATTCCGTAAGGAATTAATTCATTCCGTAATGAATTAATTAAGTCCGTAATGAATTAATCCATTCCGTAAGGAAATAATTCAGTCCGTAAGGAATTAATTCAGTCCGTAAAGAATTAATTCAGTCCGTAAGGAATAAATTCAGTTTGTAATGGATTAATTAGGTCCGTAATGAATTAATTCAGTCCGTAAGAAATTAACTAAGTACCTAATCAATTAATTCAGTCCGTAAGGAATTAATTCAGTCCGTAAGGAATTAATTCATACCGTAAGGAATTAATGCAGTCCGCAAGGAATTAATTCAGTCCGTAAGGAATTAATTAAGTCCGTAAGGAATTAATTCAGTCCGTAAGGAATTATTCAGCCCGTAAGGAATTAATTCAGTAAATAAGGAATTCAATCAATCCTAAAGAATTAATTCAGTCCGTAAGGAATTAATTCAGTCCGTAATGAATTAATTAAGTACGTAATGAATTAATTAAGTCCGTAAGGAATTAGTTCAGTATGTAAGGAATTAATTAAGTCCGTAAGAAATAGAATAACTACCTAAGGAATTAATTCAGTCCGTAAGGAATTAATTCAGTCCGTAAGGAATTAATTCATTCCGTAAGGAATATTTTAAGTCCGTAAGGAAATAATTCAGTCTGTAATGAATTAATTCAGTCCGTAAGGAATAAATTCAGTTTGTAATGGATTAATTAAGTCCGTAATGAATTAATTCCGTCCGTAAGAAATTAATTTAGTCCGTAAGGAATTAATTAAGTACCTAAGGAATTAATTAAGTACCTAAGGAATTAATTCAGTCCGTAAGGAATTGATTCATTCCGTAAGGAATTAATTCATTCCTTAAGGAAATAATTCAGTCCGTAAGGAATTAATTCAGTCCGTAAAGAATTAATTCAGTCCGTAAGGAATTAGTTCAGTCCGTAAGGAATTAATTAAGTCCGTAAGGAATTAATTCAGTCCGTTAGGAATTAATTAAGTAATTAAGGAATTAACTAAGTCCGTAAGGAAATAATTCTTTCCGTAAGGAATTAATTCAGTCCGTAAAGAATTAATTCAGTCCGTAAGGAATTAGTTCAGTCCGTAAGGAATTAATTCAGTCCGTAAGGAATAAATTCAGTTTGTAATGGATTAATTAAGTCCGTAATGAATTATTTCAGCCCGTAAGGAATTAATTCAGTAAATAAGGAATTCAATCAATCCTAAAGAATTAATTCAGTCCTTAAGGAATTAATTCAGTCCGTAATGAATTAATTAAGTCCGTAAGGAATTAATTCAGTCCGTTAGGAATTAATAAAGTAATTAAGGAATTAACTAAGTCCGTAAGGAAATAATTCTTTCCGTAAGGAATTAATTCAGTCCGTAAAGAATTAATTCAGTCCGTAAGGAATTAATTAAGTCCGTAAGGAATTAATCCATTCCGTAAGGAAATAATTCAGTCCGTAAGGAATTAGTTCAGTCCGTAAGGAATTAATTAAGTCCGTAAGGAATTAATTCAGTCCGTAATGAATTAATTCAGTCCGTAAGAAATTAATTTAGTCCGTAAGGAATTAATTAAGTACCTAAGGAATTAATTAACTACCTAAGGAATTAATTCAGTCCGTAAGGAATTGATTCATTCCGTAAGGAATTAATTCAGTCCGTAAAGAATTAATTCAGTCCGTAATTAATTAGTTCAGTCCGTAAGGAATTAATTCAGTCCGTAAGGAATAAATTCAGTAAATAAGGAATTCAATCAATCCTAAAGAATTAATTCAGTCCGTAAGGAATTAATTCAGTCCGTAATGAATTAATTAAGTACGTAATAAATAATTAAGTCCGTAAGGAATTAGTTCAGTCCGTAATGAATTAATTCAGTCCGTAAGGAATTAATTAAGCCCGTAAGGAATTAATTCAGTCCGTAAGGAATTAATTCAGTCCGTAAGGAATTAATTAAGTCCGTAAGGAATTAATCCATTCCGTAAGGAAATAATTCAGTCCGTAAGGAATTAGTTCAGTCCGTAAGGAATTAATTAAGTCCGTAAGGAATTAATTCAGTCCGTAAGGAATAAATTCAGTTTGTAATGGATTAATTAAGTCCGTAATGAATTAATTCAGTCCGTAAGAAATTAATTTAGTCCGTAAGGAATTAATTAAGTACCTAAGGAATTAATTAACTACCTAAGGAATTAATTAACTACCTAAGGAATTAATTCAGTCCGTAAGGAATTGATTCAGTCCGTATGGAATGAATTCAGTCCGTAAGGAATGAATTCAATCCGTAAGGAATTAATTCAGTCCGTAAGGAATAAATTCAGTTTGTAATGGATTAATTAAGTCCCCAATGAATTATTTCAGTCCGTAAGGAATTAATTCAGTCCGTAAGGAATAAATTCAGTTTGTAGTGGATTAATTAAGTCCGTAATGAATTAATTCAGTCCGTAAGAAACTAATTCAGTCCGTAAGGAATTAATTCAGTCCGTAAGGAGTTAATTCAGTCCGTAAGGAATTATTTAAGTGTGTAAGGGATTCAATCAATCCTAAAGAATTGATTCAGTCCGTAAGGAATTAATTAAGTGTGTAAGGGATTCATTCAATCCTAAAGAATTGATTCAGTCCGTAATGGATTAATTAAGTCCGTAAAGAATTAATTCAGTCCGTAAGAAATTAATTCAGTCCGTAAGGAATTAATTAAGTACGTAATGAATTAATTAAGTCCGTAAGGATTTAATTCAGTCCGTAAGGAATTATTTCAGTCCGTAATGAATTAAGTCAGTCCGTAAGGAATTAATTCAGTCCGTAATGAATTAATTAATGAATGAATGGATAAATTAATTCAGTCCGTAATGAATTAATTCAGTCCGTAATGAATTAATTAATGAATGAATGGATAAATTAATTCAGTCCGTAATGAATTAATTAATGAATGAATGGATAAATTAATTCAGTCCGTAATGAATGAGTCCGTAATGAATAAGTCCTTAATGAATGAATTAATTAATTCAGTCCGTAAATAATTATTTAAGTCCGCAATGAATTATTACATTCCGCAATGAATTAATTCAGTCCGTAAGGAATTAATTCAGTCCGTAAAGAATTAATACATTTCCTAAGGAATTAATTCAGTCCGTAAAGAATTAATTCAGTCCGTAAGAAATTAATTCAGTCCGCAAGGAATTAATTCAGTCCGTAAGGAATTATTTAAGTGTGTAAGGGATTCAATCAATCCTAAAGAATTGAATCAGTCCGTAATGGATTAATTAAGTACGTAAGGAATTAATTCTGTCCGTAAGGAATTAATTCAGTCCGTATTGAAATAATTCATTCCGAAAGGTATTAATTCAGTCCGTAAGGAATTAATTCAGTCCGTAAGGAATTAATTCAGTCCGTAAGGAAATAATTAAGTCCGTAAAGAATTATTTCCGTCCGTAATGAATTAATTAAGTCCGTAAGGAATTAATTCATTCCTTAAGGAATTAATTCAGTCCGTAATTAATTAGTTAAGTCCGTAAGGAATTAATTCAGTCCGTAGGGAATTAATTCAGTAAGTAAGGAATTCAATCAATCCTAAAGAATTAATTCAGTCCGTAAGGAATTATTTCAGTCCGTAATGAATTAATTCAGTCCGTAAGGAATTAATTCAGTCCGTAAAGAATTATTTCAGTCCGTAATGAATTAATTCAGTCCGTAAGGATTTAATTCAGTCCGTAAGGAATTAATTCATTTCCTAAGGAATTAATTCAGTCCGTAAAGAATTAATTCAGTCCGTAAGAAATTAATTCAGTCCGTAAGGAATGATTTAAGTGTGTAAGGGATTCAATCAATCCTAAAGAATTGATTCAGTCCGTAATGGATTAATTAAGTACGTAAGGAATTAATTCTGTCCGTAAGGAATTAATTCAGTCCGTAATGAATTAATTCAGTCCGTAATAAATTAATTCAGTCCGTAAGGAATTAATTCAGTAAGTAAGGAATTCAATTTATACTAAAGAATTAATTCAGCCCGTAAGGAATTAATTCAGTCCGTAAGGAATTAATTAATTGTGTTAGGGATTTAATCAATCCTAAAGAATTGATTCAGTCCGTAATGGATTAATTAAGTACGTAAGGAATTAATTCATTCCGTAAGGAATTAATTCAGTCCGTAATGAATTAATTCATTCCGAAAGGTATTAATTCAGTCCGTAATGAATTAATTCAGTCCGTCAGAAATTAATTCAGTCCGTAAGGAATTAATTAAGTACGTAAGGAATTAATTAAGTCCGTAAGGATTTAATTCAGTCCGTAAGGAATTATTTCAGTCCGTAATGAATTAATTCAGTCCGTAAGGAATTAATTCAGTCCGTAAAGAATTATTTCAGTCCGTAATGAATTAATTCAGTCCGTAAGGATTTAATTCAGTCCGTAAGGAATTAATTCATTTCCTAAGGAATTAATTCAGTCCGTAAAGAATTAATTCAGTCCGTAAGAAATTAATTCAGTCCGTAAGGAATTAATTCAGTCCGTAAGGAATTATTTAAGTGTGTAAGGGATTCAATCAATCCTAAAGAATTGATTCAGTCCGTAATGGATTAATTAAGTACGTAAGGAATTAATTCTGTCCGTAAGGAATTAATTCAGTCCGTAATGAATTAATTCAGTCCGTAAGAAATTAATTCAGTCCGTAAGGAATTAATTAATTGTGTTAGGGATTTAATCAATCCTAAAGAATTGATTCAGTCCGTAATGGATTAATTAAGTACGTAAAGAATTAATTCAGCCCGTAAGGAATTAATTCAGTCCGTAAGGAATTAATTAATTGTGTTAGGGATTTAATCAATCCTAAAGAATTGATTCAGTCCGTAATGGATTAATTAAGTACGTAAGGAATTAATTCATTCCCTAAGGAATTAATTCAGTCCGTAATGAATTAATTCAGTCCGTCAGAAATTAATTCAGTCCGTAAGGAATTAATTAAGTACGTAAGGAATTAATTAAGTCCGTAAGGATTTAATTCAGTCCGTAAGGAATTATTTCAGTCCGTAATGAATTAATTCAGTCCGTAAGGAATTAATTCAGTCCGTAAAGAATTATTTCAGTCCGTAATGAATTAATTCAGTCCGTAAGGATTTAATTCAGTCCGTAAGGAATTAATTCATTTCCTAAGGAATTAATTCAGTCCGTAAAGAATTAATTCAGTCAGTAAGAAATTAATTCAGTCCGTAAGGAATTAATTCAGTCCGTAAGGAATTATTTAAGTGTGTAAGGGATTCAATCAATCCTAAAGAATTGATTCAGTCCGTAATGGATTAATTAAGTACGTAAGGAATTAATTCTGTCCGTAAGGAATTAATTCAGTCCGTAATGAATTAATTCAGTCCGTAAGAAATTAATTCAGTCCGTAAGGAATTAATTCAGTAAGTAAGGAATTCAATTTATCCTAAAGAATTAATTCAGCCCGTAAGGAATTATTCAGTCCGAAAGGAATTAATTAATTGTGTAAGGGATTTAATCAATCCTAAAGAATTGATTCAGTCCGTAATGGATTAATTAAGTACGTAAGGAATTAATTCATTCCGTAAGGAATTAATTCAGTCCGTAATGAATTAATTCATTCCGAAATGTATTAATTCAGTCCGTAATGAATTAATTCAGTCCGTAAGGAATTAATTCAGTCCGTAAGGAATTAATTAAGTACGTAAGGAATTAATTCAGTCCGTAAGGAAATAATTCAGTCCGTAAAGAATTATTTCCGTCAGTAATGAATTAATTAAGTCCGTAAGGAATTAATTCATTCCTTAAGGAATTAATTCAGTCCGTAATTAATTAGTTAAGTCCGTAAGGAATTAATTCAGTCCGTAGGGAATTAATTCAGTAAGTAAGGAATTCAATCAATCCTAAAGAATTAATTCAGTCCGTAAGGAATTATTTCAGTCCGTAATGAATTAATTCAGTCCGTAAGGAATTAATTCAGTCCGTAAAGAATTATTTCAGTCCGTAATGAATTAATTCAGTCCGTAAGGATTTAATTCAGTCCGTAAGGAATTAATTCATTTCCTAAGGAATTAATTCAGTCCGTAAAGAATTAATTCAGTCCGTAAGAAATTAATTCAGTCCGTAAGGAATGATTTAAGTGTGTAAGGGATTCAATCAATCCTAAAGAATTGATTCAGTCCGTAATGGATTAATTAAGTACGTAAGGAATTAATTCTGTCCGTAAGGAATTAATTCAGTCCGTAATGAATTAATTCAGTCCGTAAGAAATTAATTCAGTCCGTAAGGAATTAATTCAGTAAGTAAGGAATTCAATTTATCCTAAAGAATTAATTCAGCCCGTAAGGAATTAATTCAGTCCGTAAGGAATTAATTAATTGTGTTAGGGATTTAATCAATCCTAAAGAATTGATTCAGTCCGTAATGGATTAATTAAGTACGTAAGGAATTAATTCATTCCGTAAGGAATTAATTCAGTCCGTAATGAATTAATTCATTCCGAAAGGTATTAATTCAGTCCGTAATGAATTAATTCAGTCCGTCAGAAATTAATTCAGTCCGTAAGGAATTAATTAAGTACGTAAGGAATTAATTAAGTCCGTAAGGATTTAATTCAGTCCGTAAGGAATTATTTCAGTCCGTAATGAATTAATTCAGTCCGTAAGGAATTAATTCAGTCCGTAAAGAATTATTTCAGTCCGTAATGAATTAATTCAGTCCGTAAGGATTTAATTCAGTCCGTAAGGAATTAATTCATTTCCTAAGGAATTAATTCAGTCCGTAAAGAATTAATTCATTCCGTAAGGAATTAATTCAGTCCGTAATGAATTAATTCATTCCGAAATGTATTAATTCAGTCCGTAATGAATTAATTCAGTCCGTAAGGAATTAATTCAGTCCGTAAGGAATTAATTAAGTACGTAAGGAATTAATTCAGTCCGTAAGGAAATAATTCAGTCCGTAAAGAATTATTTCCGTCCGTAATGAATTAATTAAGTCCGTAAGGAATTAATTCATTCCTTAAGGAATTAATTCAGTCCGTAATTAATTAGTTAAGTCCGTAAGGAATTAATTCAGTCCGTAGGGAATTAATTCAGTAAGTAAGGAATTCAATCAATCCTAAAGAATTAATTCAGTCCGTAAGGAATTATTTCAGTCCGTAATGAATTAATTCAGTCCGTAAGGAATTAATTCAGTCCGTAAAGAATTATTTCAGTCCGTAATGAATTAATTCAGTCCGTAAGGATTTAATTCAGTCCGTAAGGAATTAATTCATTTCCTAAGGAATTAATTCAGTCCGTAAAGAATTAATTCAGTCCGTAAGAAATTAATTCAGTCCGTAAGGAATGATTTAAGTGTGTAAGGGATTCAATCAATCCTAAAGAATTGATTCAGTCCGTAATGGATTAATTAAGTACGTAAGGAATTAATTCTGTCCGTAAGGAATTAATTCAGTCCGTAATGAATTAATTCAGTCCGTAAGAAATTAATTCAGTCCGTAAGGAATTAATTCAGTAAGTAAGGAATTCAATTTATCCTAAAGAATTAATTCAGCCCGTAAGGAATTAATTCAGTCCGTAAGGAATTAATTAATTGTGTTAGGGATTTAATCAATCCTAAAGAATTGATTCAGTCCGTAATGGATTAATTAAGTACGTAAGGAATTAATTCATTCCGTAAGGAATTAATTCAGTCCGTAATGAATTAATTCATTCCGAAAGGTATTAATTCAGTCCGTAATGAATTAATTCAGTCCGTCAGAAATTAATTCAGTCCGTAAGGAATTAATTAAGTACGTAAGGAATTAATTAAGTCCGTAAGGATTTAATTCAGTCCGTAAGGAATTATTTCAGTCCGTAATGAATTAATTCAGTCCGTAAGGAATTAATTCAGTCCGTAAAGAATTATTTCAGTCCGTAATGAATTAATTCAGTCCGTAAGGATTTAATTCAGTCCGTAAGGAATTAATTCATTTCCTAAGGAATTAATTCAGTCCGTAAAGAATTAATTCAGTCCGTAAGAAATTAATTCAGTCCGTAAGGAATTAATTCAGTCCGTAAGGAATTATTTAAGTGTGTAAGGGATTCAATCAATCCTAAAGAATTGATTCAGTCCGTAATGGATTAATTAAGTACGTAAGGAATTAATTCTGTCCGTAAGGAATTAATTCAGTCCGTAATGAATTATTTCCGTCCGTAATGAATTAATTAAGTCCGTAAGGAATTAATTCATTCCTTAAGGAATTAATTCAGTCCGTAATTAATTAGTTAAGTCCGTAAGGAATTAATTCAGTCCGTAGGGAATTAATTCAGTAAGTAAGGAATTCAATCAATCCTAAAGAATTAATTCAGTCCGTAAGGAATTATTTCAGTCCGTAATGAATTAATTCAGTCCGTAAGGAATTAATTCAGTCCGTAAAGAATTATTTCAGTCCGTAATGAATTAATTCAGTCCGTAAGGATTTAATTCAGTCCGTAAGGAATTAATTCATTTCCTAAGGAATTAATTCAGTCCGTAAAGAATTAATTCAGTCCGTAAGAAATTAATTCAGTCCGTAAGGAATGATTTAAGTGTGTAAGGGATTCAATCAATCCTAAAGAATTGATTCAGTCCGTAATGGATTAATTAAGTACGTAAGGAATTAATTCTGTCCGTAAGGAATTAATTCAGTCCGTAATGAATTAATTCAGTCCGTAAGAAATTAATTCAGTCCGTAAGGAATTAATTCAGTAAGTAAGGAATTCAATTTATCCTAAAGAATTAATTCAGCCCGTAAGGAATTAATTCAGTCCGTAAGGAATTAATTAATTGTGTTAGGGATTTAATCAATCCTAAAGAATTGATTCAGTCCGTAATGGATTAATTAAGTACGTAAGGAATTAATTCATTCCGTAAGGAATTAATTCAGTCCGTAATGAATTAATTCATTCCGAAAGGTATTAATTCAGTCCCTAATGAATTAATTCAGTCCGTCAGAAATTAATTCAGTCCGTAAGGAATTAATTAAGTACGTAAGGAATTAATTAAGTCCGTAAGGATTTAATTCAGTCCGTAAGGAATTATTTCAGTCCGTAATGAATTAATTCAGTCCGTAAGGAATTAATTCAGTCCGTAAAGAATTATTTCAGTCCGTAATGAATTAATTCAGTCCGTAAGGATTTAATTCAGTCCGTAAGGAATTAATTCATTTCCTAAGGAATTAATTCAGTCCGTAAAGAATTAATTCAGTCCGTAAGAAATTAATTCAGTCCGTAAGGAATTAATTCAGTCCGTAAGGAATTATTTAAGTGTGTAAGGGATTCAATCAATCCTAAAGAATTGATTCAGTCCGTAATGGATTAATTAAGTACGTAAGGAATTAATTCTGTCCGTAAGGAATTAATTCAGTCCGTAATGAATTAATTCAGTAAGTAAGGAATTCAATTTATCCTAAAGAATTAATTCAGCCCGTAAGGAATTAATTCAGTCCGAAAGGAATTAATTAATTGTGTAAGGGATTTAATCAATCCTAAAGAATTGATTCAGTCCGTAATGGATTAATTAAGTACGTAAGGAATTAATTCATTCCGTAAGGAATTAATTCAGTCCGTAAGGAATTAATTAAGTCCGTAAGGATTTAATTCAGTCCGTAAGGAATTATTTCGGTCCGTAATGAATTAAGTCAGTCCCTAACCAATTAATTCAGTCCGTAAAGAATTATTTCAGTCCGTAATGAATTAATCCAGTCCGTAAGGAATTAATTCAGTCCGTAATGAATTAATTAATGAATGAATGGATAAATTAATTCAGTCCGTAATGAATTAATTCAGTCCGTAAGGAATTAATTCAGTCCGTAATGAATTAATTAATTAATGAATGGATAAATTAATTCAGTCCGTAATGAATTAATTAATGAATGAATGGATAAATTAATTCAGTCCGTAATGAATGAGTCCGTAATGAATAAGTCCATAATGAATGAATTAATTAATTCAGTCCGTAAAGAATTATTTCAGTCCGCAATGAATTATTACATTCCGCAATGAATTAATTCAGTCCGTAAGGAATTAATTCAGTCCGTAAAGAATTAATACATTTCCTAAGGAATTAATTCAGTCCGTAAAGAATTAATTCAGTCCGTAAGAAATTAATTCAGTCCGTAAGGAATTAATTCAGTCCGTAAGGAATTATTTAAGTGTGTAAGGGATTCAATCAATCCTAAAGAATTGAATCAGTCCGTAATGGATTAATTAAGTACGTAAGGAATTAATTCTGTCCGTAAGGAATTAATTCAGTCCGTAATGAAATAATTCATTCCGAAAGGTATTAATTCAGTCGGTAAGGAATTAATTCAGTCCGTAAGGAATTAATTCAGTCCGTAAGGAAATAATTCAGTCCGTAAAGAATTATTTCCGTCCGTAATGAATTAATTTTTTTTTTTTTATTTATTACCAGTTTAGGCCGTAGCCTTTTACTGGGTTCTCAGTAGTACATGTTTCATTTGAGCTATCACAGTTCGTTTTATCAATTAAAAATAGGGAGACAGAAGGGAAGGGGGACTAGAGGGTGGCTTGTACCACCGTTTTAAAAGGGAGGGTAAGGTGCGGGGAGGGAAGGGGTAAAGGGTATGAGTATTTATACATATACTGGGTGATTTATATTTTAGACAATTCTTTCATGTTATTGCCAAAACTGGCGAGGGCTGGAAAGCATTTGGGGTTGCATAAAAAGTTTTCGGAAGTAAAAGGAATCTTTAATTTGCTGAGCTCTCTTAGTAATTTTGCTCTTTCATGATTAAGTCTCGTACAATGAAATAGCAGATGTGGAACATCTTGTTTCATCTGAGATCGACAAATGCAGGTATCGTCATCGATCTTTTTAATTCGCTTTAAATATGAGCGGCAGGGGAAGTGGTTTGTGCGCAATTGGATTATCGTGGATAATATGCTTTTGGGCAGTTTTGAATCAACGATAGATTTTTTGTCTGGACTGGCTTTTAGATCTTTGGTAGCGTAATGGAACTTGTTCCAGTCTTGACACCAAGTATTAAGTAAAAACTTGGAGATCCAAATGCGCGCTACTTTTAATGAATCAGGAGGAGATGGCCAAGCGCTAGAGAGGAGGTTTCTTGCTCTTTCAGAATAGGAGGTGTAGCTTATATGCTTTGCGGGTTCAGGTTTCGTAGGCCACACGTTCCAGATTTTTGAGGCATAATGGTTGAGAAGAGATTTCTTCAAGGCAAGATCCAGTGGTGGGAGTCCCACGTCGACTTCAGTTGCTGCAGAGGGTGTTGTTTTGAGGGCACCGGATATAGTTAATAAGCCTTTACGGTAAAGTTGTTGAAGTGGTTTCAGTTTAGCTTTCGATATATTGCACCATGCTGGGTATCCATATAAAGATTTACTAACTATTGTGGCTTGAAATAAGGTTTTTAATTGCTTGGATGATATTGATTTGCACCATTTAGCGATTTTTATCATACGTAATAGGGAGCTGTTGCATTGGTTAGCAATGTGTGAAACGTGAGTAGACCAATTTAGTCGGTGATCAAGGTAGAGGCCCAGATATCTTGATGAAGTTTTGGGTACGATGGTGGTTTGACCCCAAGTCAGTGTTGCTTCTTCGGCTTGTATTTTGCGATGGAAGTGGACGAGTTCGGTTTTTTCTTTAGCAAATCGGAGATTTAGTCTAATGCCCCATTTTTCTAATGCTGAAATGTTGTTAGCTAGTAGTTTGGTGTTTTGATTACTCGATTTGCTGGAGGTGAATAATATTAGGTCATCAGCAAAGGCCTGGATCTCTATCCTCTTGCGTTTGATTGTTGTGAAACATCCATTAATGTAAACTAAGAAGAGGAGAGGAGAAAGTGGGGACCCTTGGGGAACGCCGTTCGTAATTTGGTAGAGCAAACTATGCGTTTCTCTATAGATGGTATAGGCGGTGCGGTTTTCCAAGAAGCTAGTGATCCAATTGAGTAGTACTTTGGGGATTTTTATTTTTCGGAGCTCATTAATTAATTTTTGGTGATGAACATTGTCAAATGCTCCACTTATATCTAGAAATAATGCTGTTAGTACTTTCCCTTTATCAAAGGCTTTAAGGCCAGCGTTGGATAGTCGGATTAGGGCGTCTGTGTAGACCGATTTCGTCGAAATCCCCATTAATTTCCTGACAGGATTTTATTGTCATCGAGGAATTTCGTTAGTTTGCGAGTCATGGCTTTTTCCAATATCTTGCCCAGTACTGGGAGAAGAGAGATTGGGCGGAAATTCCGCATAGATTCGTAACTTGGTTTGTGTGGTTTGGGTAGAATTAGCACTTTAGCCATCTTCCAGTCTTTTGGGTAATAACTCAGACGAATCGAGGCGTTGTATATGTTAATCATAGGTTCTTTTAGTATGTTCCATAGTTCTTTTATTATTATAGGCTGAATGTCGTCTTTTCCAGCTGCTTTCATGGGTTGTAGCTCAGTGATGATTGATGAGAGGTCTTCTGCTGTGATTTCGCCGTCTTTACCGAAGTTGTAATTTATTCGACGTATTTTAGATTTGGAGGAGGAGTTTGAATCTCTTGTGCCTCCTAAGAGTTTTTCTGCCGCATAGTTTAGTTTGGTGATTTCATCCGGAAAGTTGTTCCCGTCTTCTTGTAAAACGTGTTGGAGTAAGTTTTTTTCCTTGTTCTTTAGGTTATTATTAAAAGCCCATAATGTTTTGTTGTGTGGTTCTTTTATTTTATTTAGCCAATACTCTTCTCTATATTTTCTTGTTTTGGCGCGATATAGGTTTCTTGCAACTTTCCAATTCGTTTCATCTTGTAATCGAGTGTTTTTGAACTTTTTAAGTGCTTTAGCTGCTGCTTTTCTAAGGGAGTTAAGGTCTGAATTCCACCAGGGGTTTGAGTTTTTCAGGACTCTTTTAGGTACATGCTTCGATATTATTTCTTGGATAGTTGATGTCAAAGAGCCAACGGCAAGGTCAATAGCATCATTGTTTTCCAAGTTTATCCAGGACGAGCGTGTGTCAAGAAGTTCTTTTGTTTTTGAACGGATTTTATCCCAGTTGACTTTTGAGTAAGACCACATGGTGGAGTTAAATTTAGCTTTGGCATTTGGGAGATCAATTATTACAGCGGAGTGATCGGATTCATTATAATAGTCTTCGCCGTCAATAATTTTTAAGTAAACATGAGGTAGAAGCGTCAAGGAAGCATAAGTTAAGTCTAGTGTCGATTGGTGTCCTCGTTTGTTGTGAAATGTGTGGCGGTTCCAGGTATTTAGCAGTTCCATGCCGTGTTTTGTCGTAAAGTCGTACAGTTGTATTCCAGGTAAGTCTGATTTTTTAGCTTCCCATGACCAATGATGAGCGTTAAAGTCCCCGGTTATGATGATATTTGATGTAGTTTTATGGAATTTTTCCCACAAGTTTTGAAGCAGAGTTTCTAAATTTTCATTGGATCTTCTGTAAAGTGCGATAACAAGTATAGGTGACGAGTTGAGAGATTGTATTTTTATTACCACGGATAATTGGGATATTTCTAGTATCTGGTATGAGGCTGATTGAGTAGTGAGTAGCGCTATTCCTTGGTATTCTAGCCGAGATCGAGAGATGGAGTATCCTGAAAGTTGATTGATTGTTAAGTTTTGCGGAGGTTCGAGTACTATCACGGTATCTGTATCTTCTTTCTGAGCTTGTCGTGTTAAGTCTTGAAGTTGGTAATAGCTCTTTCTTATATTTTGGATCAAGATTCTTGTCGGTTTCATGCTTTTTTAGCGGATTGGGCTTCTTTAATGGCAGCAATTCGGGTTGGGCAGTTCTTATCAAAGGCTGCGTGTTTGCCTCCGCAGTTGGCACATTTCAAGAAGGTGTTGTCGCAGTTTTTAGTTTCATGTATTATTGTGCCACACTTGGCGCATTTGGAGGTAATGCTTTGACAGTTGAAGGAAGTGTGCCCGTATTTTTGGCATTTAAAGCATTGGAGGATTGAGGGCGGTCGAGAGCTTTCCACTTGTACTGTACGGTTGAAGGCAAGAAGAGTTCCGCGACTTGTAAGGATGTTTTTTTCCGTTTCTGACGAGCAAGTATAGAGGATGGAGCCGTGTTTTTTGCCATTGTCCTCGTTGATCCATGAAACTTGATCAGGATTAAAAGTGATATTGAGACTTGAGTTCTTTTCTGAAAGGTGTTCGCAAATTTCTTCTCTTGAGACATCTTTCGGGAGCAGATGAATTGCTATTTTTAGCTTAGGTTGGGTAGTGACGACCTTGACCATTCCAAGTTGACAGAGAAATTTTCCGTCCAAAATTTTTGCGGATTATTCTTTTTCAGCTTTGTTTTTGTATGTGAGGATTAGATCTCCTTGCATCTTTTTTCTCACCAGGATTGGGCGAGGTGCTTGGCTATCAAAGGCTTTAATATCAGAGTCGATTATGGAAAGGAGCTCTCTTTTGGTGTACTGCTTTTTACGTTTTTCGTCGTCCTGCTGACGGATGAAAAGAGACACGGCTTTTTCAGCGTTGATTGAGCTAATGTTAGGAGTTTGTTCTGGGGAAGTTTCAGGCAAGGGGATGGTATTCTCCTTTCCGTTGTTTTGAGTCTTGGGTTGTTTAGGTCGGTGCCTTCTGGTGACAAGCAGCCATCCATTTTCTTCCTGTTTTTTTTCCTCTTGTCGTGGCTCGGTGGCATTGAGTACGTTTTCAGGTCTAGCTTCAGCTCTTGTTTCGAGTTTGGTTTCAAGTTTGAGAACGATTCCGGTTAGATTTTTAACTTGCTCTGTAAGCAGAACTTGGGTTTCCATCATGGCTTGCAATGTGTAGGCTATGATTTCTGTTTGAGACGGTACTACGCTGCTAATCGAGTGGGAGCGTTTTCGCAACGAGAGTTGAGCCCTGGGGGAGTGTAACCGGGCGCGTTTTAACGAATTTTGACGGCTTGGACATGAATTCGAGGAGCTTTGATCATTTTCAAATTCGTTTCCGTAGATTGTACGAATCGAAGCATCGGTGTATTCCATTGAGTTGTCTTTTTCAGTAGTTTTTCTTTTTTCCGCTGGGCCAGTTTTCGGAGTCGGCAGTGCTGCTGCACCTTCCATGGGGGAAATTTCTGAACCAATATGGACGGACGTTTAACGTGGCTAACACTTTTAACACAACGTTAAGCAACAAACTTAACAAAAACGAAGTTATTAGTTTAGATAACTGAGTGTTACTTTATCGTAGTGGTAAGGAACCAGACCCTTTAAGGAGTGGTAAGGAAACTGATTGTAGGGTGTGTCACATGGTGTCACTTTTAGGGTAATTGTCATTGGAGGCAATAGGTAATAAGTTCAATTTAATCACCAAACGAACAAGGGTTTTAAGCACTTTCATTTAAACTGTAACACAGAACAAAAGTAACAGGATTTGAGGTGAAAAATTGACTTTTTAGGAGAGAGATGGGTGACACGTCTTCACTAGATGTCGACCCGACGTCGACCGTTCAATGAATTAATTAAGTCCGTAAGGAATTAATTCATTCCTTAAGGAATTAATTCAGTCCGTAATGAATTAGTTAAGTCCGTAAGGAATTAATTCAGTCCGTAGGGAATTAATTCAGTCCGTAAGGAATTAATTAAGTGTGTAAGGGATTCATTCAATCCTAAAGAATTGATTTAGTCCGTAATGGATTAACTAAGTCCATAAAGAATTATTTCAGTCCGTAAGGAATTAATTCAGTCCGTAAGGAATTAATTCAGTCCGTAATGAAATAATTCATTCCGAAAGGTATTAATTCAGTCCGTAAGGAATTATTTCTGTCCGTAATGAATTAATTCAGTCCGTAGTGAATTAATTCAGTCCGTAAGGAATTAATTCATTCCTTAAGGAATTAATTCATTCCTTAAGGAATTAATTCAGTCCGTAATGAATTAATTCAGTCCGTCAGAAATTAATTCAGTCCGTAAGGAATTAATTAAGTACATAAGGAATTATTTCAGTCCGTAATGAATTAATTCAGTCCGTAAGGAATTAATTCAGTCCGTAAAGAATTATTTCAGTCCGTAATGAATTAATTCAGTCCGTAAGGATTTAATTCAGTCCGTAAGGAATTAATTCATTCCCTAAGGAATTAATTCAGTCCGTAATGAATTAATTAATGAATGAATGGATAAATTAATTCAGTCCGTAATGAATGAGTCCGTAATGAATAAGTCCTTAATGAATGAATTAATTAATTCAGTCCGTAATGAATAAGTCCTTAATGAATGAATTAATTAATTCAGTCCGTAAAGAATTATTTCAGTCCGCAATGAATTATTACATTCCGCAATGAATTAATTCAGTCCGTAAGGAATTAATTCAGTCCGTAAAGAATTAATACATTTCCTAAGGAATTAATTCAGTCCGTAAAGAATTAATTCAGTCCGTAAGAAATTAATTCAGTCCGTAAGTAATTAATTCAGTCCGTAAGGAATTATTTAAGTGTGTAAGGGATTCAATCAATCCTAAAGAATTGATTCAGTCCGTAATGGATTAATTAAGTACGTAAGGAATTAATTCTGTCCGTAAGGAATTAATTCAGTCCGTAATGAATTAGTTAAGTCCGTAATGAATTAATTCAGTCCGTAAGAAATTAATTCAGTCCGTAATGAATTAATTCAGTCCGTAAGAAATTAATTCAGTCCGTAAGGAATTAATTCAGTAAGTAAGGAATTCAATTTATCCTAAAGAATTAATTCAGCCCGTGAGGAATTAATTCAGTCCGTAAGGAATTAATTAATTGTGTAAGGGATTTAATCAATCCTAAAGAATTGATTCAGTCCGTAATGGATTAATTAAGTACGTAAGGAATTAATTCATTCCGTAAGGAATTAATTAAGTCCGTAATGAATTAATTCATTCCGAAAGGTATTAATTCAGTCCGTAAGAAATTATTTCTGTCCGTAATGAATTAATTCAGTCCGTAATGAATTAATTCAGTCCGTAAGCAATTAATTCAGTCCATAAGGAATTAATTCAGTACGTAACAAATTAATTCAGTTTGTAAGGATTTAATTCGGTCCGTAAGGAATTAATTCAGTCCGTAAGGAATTAATTCAGTCCGTAAGGAATTAATTCAGTCCGTAAGGAATTAATTCAGTCCGTAAGGAATTAATTCAGTCCGTAATGAATTAATTAATGAATGAATGGATAAATTAATTCAGTCCGTAATGAATGAGTCCGTAATGAATAAGTCCTTAATGAATTAATGAATTAATTCAGTCCGTAAAGAATTATTTCAGTCCGCAATGAATTATTATAATATGATATTTATTATAATTATTATAATACAATTATAATACATTATTTATTACAATTATTATAATTGATAATAGACGTGGACGTGCACGTGCAGACGTGATTCCGTGTGCTCTCGAACTTTTACCTTTTCTGTACGATACGAGTCAGTAAAAGTCTCTAAAACATAGTTCTCCTGTTGAGTTAAGTGTTCTTGTTAAAATTTTCATAAGTGTTGGATCCCTGACAGTGTTGGATTGCCTGTGGTTAATTTGTTACAATTCTCATAAGTGCTGGTCTGCCTGTGGTTGTTTTGCTGACGGGGCCTGCCTATGGAGGGGGGGGGGGGGCCTCGAACAAACTCGAAAGAAAACAATGGAAAACGTTTGCTCTCAAGCGCATGAACAGGCTACCAAAACTACAGAAATTGTTCGTTCCCAAACGCAAGACCAGGCCAACATGGTTCGATGTATCACCTGTCAAAACACGTTTGTAAAAGATCATCCTGCTGCGAAGAACTGCAAGAGTTGTCGCCAGCAAAAAACGGCCGTATCGAGCTTTGAACCTTTGCGAAAACGTTCGGAGTCAGATCCATCATTACCTCTTCAATTGCAGGAATTTCAAAAGGGTCTAAAAGAAAGAGTCAGCTGTCTGGAAGCTAAGGTCGATACCTTACTTCCCCTAGCGGAATTAGTCCCAATTCTGATAGACGAAATTCGACTTCTGAGAGAGGAGCTGGCCAAACGTCCTCAAGCTCCTCATGAGCTAGTGACCAGGCACTGGCCTAATCAAGCACCAGCCACCCCTCAATTAGGCAAGGATAATCAAGATGATGATGGAGAGTTGGAAACGCTCTTTATACAGCAAGAAGATGTTAAAAAGAGAGCCAGCAAGGTTCCCCGTATGGGTTTACTTAAAATGATTGACGACGACTTCAGGGCTGCTAAGATCCCAAATCCTGTACTGGCACACCAAACACAAAGCGGGAATATCAGACTCGTCTTTAAGAGTCATGATGAAAAGCTTGAAGCGGAACCGTTACTCAAGAAAGTAGTCTTACCCACACTTGGCCCGGTAAGAATGATCTCAAGAAAATTGAACTTAAGCGTAGTAGTACACCAACTACCTAGGGACCAGAATTACCAAGAAATTTGTCAACATCTGTCCGAAAAAAATTCAAGTCTGAACGTCGTATTCAATGCAGAAAAAGTTAAATGGCTAAATCCCAGCAGTAAGAAGGCCTATGGGTCTCTATTGGTCTCGTGTGACTGCATTGAGAAGAAGGCAAATCTGCTGCGGGCTGGAATGCTCTTTGCCTTTAATAGGCGAATTAAAGTAGAAGACAACAACCCCCCTCAGTATCATCAATGCTTTCACTGTCAAGCATACGGCCACGTAGCCGCGGTATGCCGAGATAAAGAACCAACTTGTGGAAAATGTGCCCAAAAACATGACACAAGGAAATGCTTGGAGGATACCAAAAAATGTGTGAATTGCAAAGGTGAACACTTTGCTTTTGACGCAAGTTGCCCTATTAGACAGAAAGAGAAGAAGGAGAGAGAACAAAAATCGCACAATGCGCGCTCAGGCGCTGGTAACTATCCTAGTTAATCCACGAACCAGCGTGTAGAAAAATCGTCGAACGCAGTTGCACCTATCTCTCAGCAGGATTGACATAACTCCAGGGCAAAGCCTTCCAGATTAAAGACCAAGAACCGGGATTTAAAATGTATGTTCTTTAACTCTGATTCTCTTTTAAACAAAATTGAAGAAACGAGACTACTTGCACAATCTGAAGAGCCAGACATTATAGCAATTGTGGAGGTTAAACCTAAAAACTGCAGGTTCAAACCTACAGCTGCTGAATTATCAATCAGTGGATACAACACGCTTGACATCAATTTGGATAGTGACCTTGGGCGTGGCGTTATTTGTTATAGTAAAAACAATTTGAGAGTGTACCCCGTACCCCAACGTGAATCTGTGCCCCAAGAAATGTTATGGTTACGAATCAGTCATTTAAATGGAATTAATACGATCTTCGGTGTGTGTTATAGAAGTCCTTACAGCACCGCAGAAAATGATAAGGAGATTTGCGCTGAAATTTCGGAAATGACAGCTTCCCCAAATCAAAATATAGTCATAGTGGGTGACTTCAATCTCCCTAAAGCTAATTGGCAACACCGTTAATACACACTCGCAACAAATTAATCCTGAAAACGTATTTCTTAATTGTTTCAACAATAACTTCCTTGACCAATTAATTGAGGAACCCACTCGAGTCCGTGGAACAAACAAACCGAGCTTGCTCGATCTTCTACTTGTAAGTAACCCCGAGGTTGTGACATATGTTGAAGTCCAGTCGCCAATCGGAAAATCGGATCATGCTGTAATAACTTTTATCCTGCAAACTAACCGACTGGAAAAGAAGAATATACAACGGCCGAACTACTATAAAGGCAACTACCAGGAGATAAGAAGAATCCTTTCCAAAGTCAACTGGGATCAAGCATTTCAAGACTTAGAATCCATGGATGATCTGTACAGCAAGTTCCTGCGCACAGTAAAATCTGTGGAATATTGCTTCATACCGCCTAGACGACATAGTAGTAGAGCAGCAGTTTCTAGGGAAACATTGAAATTAATAGCCGAAAAAAGGGATGCCTGGAATGCCTTCAAATCAAACAAAGATGACTCTTCATTGGAGTTAAATTACCGACGCTTCCGCAATAAAGTGCGCAAAGCCACCAGACAAGAAGTAAACAGAAGAGAAAGTCTACTGGCAAAAAATTTAAAAGACAATCCCAAAATCTTCTGGAAACATGTCAATGCGAAAAGAAAGAACGGAACCATTATACCTCCATTACTAGATGAAACCACGAGACTTACTGTTTCTGAACCGATTGAAAAGGCAAATGTGCTAAACCGACACTTCTCTGTTGTATTTACGCGCGAAATAGATATAACAGAGGTTGATTCTTGTGTCTCGGAAGATCCTTTTCCCCCACTCAATATTTGCGCGTCAATGGTTTTAGAGAAACTTAACAGGTTGGATACATCCAAGTCCCCTGGCCCGGACATGTTACACCCTAAAGTCCTCAAGGAAGCTGCTGCTGTCCTAGTCAAACCGCTTACTTTCATTTATCGAAAATCCATTTCCTCTGGCCAACTCCCGACAATATGGAATAGTGCTGTTGTTACCCCAATCTTTAAATCCGGGAAACGTGACTTACCCTCAAATTATAGGCCTATTAGTTTAACTTGTGTAACGTGCAAAATCCTCGAATCAATTATTGCTGACCACATTTTGACCGAATTTAGACACAGAAAAATATTATCAGATAAACAGTTCGGATTTTTACCTGGACGCTCCGCTGAAAGTCAACTTTTACTAGCTGTCGAGAACTGGAAAAAGAATGCGGATAAGGGGCTCCAAACTGATGTTATATATCTGGACCTTAAAAAGGCGTTCGACAAAGTACCCCATGGTAGACTTATTCAAAAATTAGTTGACTACGGTCTCGGTCCTAGTACCTCACCCACCCTGACTAAATGGATTAAAAGTTTCTTAACGAATCGGACGCAGTCAGTTTGTGTTGAAGGTGAAGTCAGTGACTTAGTGATAGATGTCCTAAGCGGAGTTCCCCAGGGCTCGGTTCTGGGTCCGTTACTATTTAACATATACATAAATGACCTAACAGACAAAATTGAGTCGACAGTCTTTCTTTACGCGGATGATACCAAAATTAGTAACGTAATTAACTGCCCGGAGGATATGATTAAGCTCCAAGATGACATTACAAGTATTGAGCTTTGGATGGAGAAATGGCTGATGGAATTGAACATCCCAAAGTGTCACCAACTGAGGATTGGAAATGAATCTGTCACAAGTAGTTATGTCCTGGGTGGCGAAGTAATTGCCAAGACCGACTGTGAACGGGATCTTGGAGTCCTGATTGACACAAAACTTAATTTTCACCAACATTACGCGAGCATTGCGGCTAAAGCAACGAGAGTGGCTGGACTAATTAGACGAAACTTCACCTGTGTGGATAAAACAATGTTGTCCACGCTGTATAAAACGCTCGTTAGACCTATTCTTGAGTACAGCCACTGTGTAACGCGCCCGTTCTTCAACAGGGACCTAGAAGCCCTAGAAAAAGTTCAAAGGAGAATAACCAAATTTCCTGGAAATCTTAGTCACCTCTCCTATACAGATAGACTCAAAGCCTTGAACCTGCCAACTCTGGCATATAGGTTTCTACGGGGTGACCTGATAGAAGCGTTTAAATTGTGTCACGCCTATTATGAAAATGTGTCCGCCGAACAAATATTGTGCTTCAACCAAAGCAATTGTCGTGGCCATATCCTAAAACTTAAGACAGAACGATTCCTCAAAGATGTAGGCCGCTGGACCTTCCAAAACCGAATCGTAGATGAATGGAATAGCCTACCAGAAAAAGTGATCGAATCCTCCTCCTCACAGACATTTAAAAAATCACTAGATGAGCATTTTGGCTCAAAAATGTTTGACCCGTTACAATTTCGTAGAGATAAATAGTTACAAAGAGGCTTTATAAAGACTTATATGTTGCAATAAATAATAATTACATTCCGCAATGAATTAATTCAGTCCGTAAGGAATTAATTCAGTCCGTAAAGAATTAATACATTTCCTAAGGAATTAATTCAGTCCGTAAAGAATTAATTCAGTCCGTAAGAAATTAATTCAGTCCGTAAGGAATTAATTCAGTCCGTAAGGAATTATTTAAGTGTGTAAGGGATTCAATCAATCCTAAGGAATTGAATCAGTCCGTAATGGATTAATTAAATACGTAAGGAATTAATTCTGTCCGTAAGGAATTAATTCAGTCCGTAATGAAATAATTCATTCCGAAAGGTATTAATTCAGTCCGTAAGGAATTATTTCAGTCCGTAAGGAATTAATTCAGTCCGTAAGGAAATAATTCAGTCCGTAAAGAATTATTTAAGTCCGTAATGAATTAATTAAGTCCGTAAGGAATTAATTCATTCCTTAAGGAATTAATTCAGTCCGTAATGAATTAGTTAAGTCCGTAAGGAATTAATTCAGTCCGTAGGGAATTAATTCAGTAAGTAAGGAATTCAATCAATCCTAAAGAATTAATTCAGTCCGTAAGGAATTAATTCGGTCCGTAAGGAATTAATTCAGTCCGTAATTAATTAATTCAGGCCGTAAGGAATTAATTCAGTCCGTAAGGAATTAATTCAGTCCGTAATGAATTAGTTAAGTCCGTAAGGAATTAATTCAGTCCGTAAGCAATTAATTCAGTCCATAAGGAATTAATTCAGTCCGTAATAAATTAATTCAGTTTGTAAGGATTTAATTCAGTCCGTAAGGAATTAATTCAGTCCGTAAGGAATTAATTCAGTCCGTAAGGAATTAATTCAGTCCGTAAGTAATAATTCAGTCCGTAAGGAATTAATTCAGTCCGTAAGGAATTAATTCAGTCCGTAATGAATTAATTAATGAATGAATGGATAAATTAATTCAGTCCGTAATGAATGAGTCCGTAATGAATAAGTCCTTAATGAATGAATTAATTAATTCAGTCCGTAAAGAATTATTTCAGTCCGCAATGAATTATTACATTCCGCAATGAATTAATTCAGTCCGTAAGGAATTAATTCAGTCCGTAAAGAATTAATACATTTCCTAAGGAATTAATTCAGTCCGTAAAGAATTAATTCAGTCCGTAAGAAATTAATTCAGTCCGTAAGGAATTAATTCAGTCCGTAAAGAAATTATTTAAGTGTGTAAGTGATTCAATCAATCCTAAAGAATTGAATCAGTCCGAAATGGATTAATTAAATACGTAAGGAATTAATTCTGTCCGTAAGGAATTAATTCAGTCCGTAATGAAATAATTCATTCCGAAAGGTATTAATTCAGTCCGTAAGGAATTAATTCAGTCCGTAAGGAATTAATTCAGTCCGTAAGGAAATAATTCAGTCCGTAAAGAATTATTTCCGTCCGTAATGAATTAATTAAGTCCGTAAGGAATTAATTCATTCCTTAAGGAATTAATTCAGTCCGTAATGAATTAGTTAAGTCCGTAAGGAATTAATTCAGTCCGTAAGGAATTAATTCAGTCCGTAAGGAATTAATTCAGTCCGTAAGGAATTAATTCAGTCCGTAAGGAATTAATTCAGTCCGTAAGGAATTAATTCAGTCCGTAAGGAATTAATTCAGTCCGTAATGAATTAATTAATGAATGAATGGATAAATTAATTCAGTCCGTAATGAATGAGTCCGTAATGAATAAGTCCTTAATGAATGAATTAATTAATTCAGTCCGTAAAGAATTATTTCAGTCCGCAATGAATTATTACATTCCGCAATGAATTAATTCAGTCCGTAAGGAATTAATTCAGTCCGTAAAGAATTAATACATTTCCTAAGGAATTAATTCAGTCCGTAAAGAATTAATTCAGTCCGTAAGAAATTAATTCAGTCCGTAAGGAATTAATTTAGTCCGTAAAGAAATTATTTAAGTGTGTAAGGGATTCAATCAATCCTAAAGAATGGAATCAGTCCGTAATGGATTAATTAAATACGTAAGGAATTAATTCTGTCCGTAAGGAATTAATTCAGTCCGTAATGAAATAATTCATTCCGAAAGGTATTAATTCAGTCCGTAAGGAATTAATTCAGTCCGTAAGCAATTAATTCAGTCCATAAGGAATTAATTCAGTCCGTAATAAATTAATTCAGTTTGTAAGGATTTAATTCAGTCCGTAAGGAATTAATTCAGTCCGTAAGGAATTAATTCAGTCCGTAAGGAATTAATTCAGTCCGTAAGGAATTAATTCAGTCCGTAAGGAATTAATTCAGTCCGTAAGGAATTAATTCAGTCCGTAAGGAATTAATTCAGTCCGTAAGGAATTAATTCAGTCCGTAAGGAATTAATTCAGTCCGTAAGGAATTAATTCAGTCCGTAAGGAATTAATTCAGTCCGTAATGAATTAATTAATGAATGAATGGATAAATTAATTCAGTCCGTAATGAATGAGTCCGTAATGAATAAGTCCTTAATGAATGAATTAATTAATTCAGTCCGTAAAGAATTATTTCAGTCCGCAATGAATTATTACATTCCGCAATGAATTAATTCAGTCCGTAAGGAATTAATTCAGTCCGTAAAGAATTAATACATTTCCTAAGGAATTAATTCAGTCCGTAAAGAATTAATTCAGTCCGTAAGAAATTAATTCAGTCCGTAAGGAATTAATTTAGTCCGTAAAGAAATTATTTAAGTGTGTAAGGGATTCAATCAATCCTAAAGAATGGAATCAGTCCGTAATGGATTAATTAAATACGTAAGGAATTAATTCTGTCCGTAAGGAATTAATTCAGTCCGTAATGAAATAATTCATTCCGAAAGGTATTAATTCAGTCCGTAAGGAATTAATTCAGTCCGTAAGCAATTAATTCAGTCCATAAGGAATTAATTCAGTCCGTAATAAATTAATTCAGTTTGTAAGGATTTAATTCAGTCCGTAAGGAATTAATTCAGTCCGTAAGGAATTAATTCAGTCCGTAAGGAATTAATTCAGTCCGTAAGGAATTAATTCAGTCCGTAAGGAATTAATTCAGTCCGTAAGGAATTAATTCAGTCCGTAAGGAATTAATTCAGTCCGTAATGAATGAATTAATGAATGAATGGATAAATTAATTCAGTCCGTAATGAATAAGTCCTAAATGAATGAATTAATTAATTCAGTCCGTAAAGAATTATTTCAGTCCGCAATGAATTATTACATTCCGCAATGAATTAATTCAGTCCGTAAGAAATTAATTCAGTCCGTAAGGAATTAATTTAGTCCGTAAAGAAATTATTTAAGTGTGTAAGGGATTCAATCAATCCTAAAGAATTGAATCAGTCCGTAATGGATTAATTAAATACGTAAGGAATTAATTCTGTCCGTAAGGAATAAATTCAGTCCGTAATGAAATAATTCATTCCGAAAGGTATTAATTCAGTCCGTAAGGAATTAATTCAGTCCGTAAGGAATTAATTCAGTCCGTAAGGAAATAATTCAGTCCGCAAAGAATTATTTTCGTCCGTAATGAATTAATTAAGTCCGTAAGGAATTAATTCATTCCTTAAGGAATTAATTCAGTCCGTAATGAATTAGTTAAGTCCGTAAGGAATTAATTCAGTCCGTAAGGAATTAATTCAGTCCGTAAGGAATTAATTCAGTCCGTAATGAATTAATTAATGAATGAATGGATAAATTAATTCAGTCCGTAATGAATGAGTCCGTAATGAATAAGTCCTTAATGAATGAATTAATTAATTCAGTCCGTAAAGAATTATTTCAGTCCGCAATGAATTATTACATTCCGCAATGAATTAATTCAGTCCGTAAGGAATTAATTCAGTCCGTAAAGAATTAATACATTTCCTAAGGAATTAAATCAGTCCGTAAAGAATTAATTCAGTCCGTAAGAAATTAATTCAGTCCGTAAGGAATTAATTCAGTCCGTAAGGAATTATTTAAGTGTGTAAGGGATTCAATCAATCCTAAAGAATTGAATCAGTCCGTAATGGATTAATTAAATACGTAAGGAATTAATTCTGTCCGTAAGGAATTAATTCAGTCCGTAATGAAATAATTCATTCCGAAAGGTATTATTTCAGTCCGTAAGGAATTAATTCAGTCCGTAAGGAATTAATTCAGTCCGTAAAGAATTAATACATTTCCTAGGGAATTAATTCAGTAAGTAAGGAATTCAATCAATCCTAAAGAATTAATTCAGTCCGTAAGGAATTAATTCAGTCCGTAAGGAATTAATTCAGTCCGTAAGGAATTAATTCAGTCCGTAATTAATTAATTCAGTCCGTAAGGAATTAATTCAGTCCGTAAGGAATTAATTCAGTCCGTAATTAATTAATTCAGTCCGTAAGGAATTAATTCAGTCCGTAAGGAATTAATTCATTCCTTAAGGAATTTATTCAGTCCGTAATGAATTAGTTAAGTCCGTAAGGAATTAATTCAGTCCGTAAGGAATTAATTCAGTAAGTAGGGAATTCAATCAATCCTAAAGAATTAATTCAACCCGTAAGGAATTAATTCAGTCCGCAAGGAATTAATTAATTCCGTAAGGAATTAATTAATTCCGTAAGGAATTATTTAAGTGTGTAAGAGATTCAATCAATCCTAAAGAATTAATTCTGTCCGTAAGGAATTAATTCAGTCCGCAATGAATTAATTCATTCCGAAAGGTATTAATTCAGTCCGTAAGGAATTATTTCTGTCCGTAATGAATTAATTCAGTCCGTAATGAATTAAATCAGTCCGTAAGGAATTAATTCAGTCCATAAGGAATTAATTCAGTCCGTAATAAATTAATTCAGTCCGTAAGGATTTAATTCAGTCCGAAAGGAATTAATTCAGTCCGTAAGGAATTAATTCATTCCGTAAGGAATTAATTCAGTCCGTAAGGAATTAATTCAGTCCGTAAGGAATTAATTCAGTCCGTAAAGAATTATTTCAGTCCGTAATGAATTAATTAAGTCCGTAAGGAATTAATTCATTCTTTAAGGAAATAATTCAGTCCGTAATGAATTAATTCAGTCCGTAAGAAATTAATTCAGACCGTAAGGAATTAATTCAGTAAGCAAGGAATTCAATTAATCCTAAAGAATTAATTCAGTCCGTAAGGAATTAATTAAGTGTGTAAGGGATTCAATCAATCCTAAAGAATTGATTCAGTCCGTAAGGAATTAGTTAAGTCCGTAAGGAATTAATTCATTCCTTAAGGAATTTATTCAGTCCGTAATGAATTAGTTAAGTCCGTAAGGAATTAATTCAGTCCGTATGGAATTAATTCAGTAAGTAGGGAATTCAATCAATCCTAAAGAATTAATTCAACCCGTAAGGAATTAATTCAGTCCGCAAGGAATTAATTAATTCCGTAAGGAATTAATTAATTCCGTAAGGAATTATTTAAGTGTGTAAGAGATTCAATCAATCCTAAAGAATTAATTCTGTCCGTAAGGAATTAATTCAGTCCTTAATGAATTAATTCATTCCGAAAGGTATTAATTCAGTCCGTAAGGAATTATTTCTGTCCGTAATGAATTAATTCAGTCCGTAATGAATTAATTCAGTCCGTAAGGAATTAATTCAGTCCATAAGGAATTAATTCAGTCCGTAATAAATTAATTCAGTCCGTAAGGATTTAATTCAGTCCGTAAGGAATTAATTCAGTCCGTAAGGAATTAATTCATTCCGTAAGGAATTAATTCAGTCCGTAAGGAATTAATTCAGTCCGTATAGAATTATTTCAGTCCGTAATGAATTAATTAAGTCCGTAAGGAATTAATTCATTCTTTAAGGAATTTATTCAGTCCGTAATGAATTAATTCAGTCCGTAAGAAATTAATTCAGTCCGTAAGGAATTAATTCAGTAAGCAAGGAATTCAATTAATCCTAAAGAATTAATTCAGTCCGTAAGGAATTAATTAAGTGTGTAAGGGATTCAATCAATCCTAAAGAATTGATTCAGTCCGTAATGGATTAATTAAGTACGTAAGGAATTACGTAAGGAATTAATTCTTTCCGTAAGGTATTAATTCCGTCCGTAAGGAAGTATTTCTGTCCGTAATGAATTAATTCAGTCCGTAGTGAATTAATTCAGTACGTAAGGAATTAATTCAATCCATAAGGAATTAATTCAGTCCGTGATGAATTAATTCAGTCAGTAAGGAATTAATTCATTCCGTAATGAATTAATTAAATCCGTAATGAATTATTTCATTCCTTAAGGTATTAATTGATTCAGTAAGGAATTGATTCAGTCCATAAGGAATTAATTCAGTCTGTAAGGATTTAATTAAGTCCGTAATGAATTAATTAAATCCGTAAGGAATTATTTCAGTCCGTAATGAATTAATTCAGTCCGTAAGGAATTAATTAAGTACGTAAGGAATTAATTTAGTCCCCAAGGAATTAATTCAGTCCGTAAGGATTTAATTCATTCCGTAAGGAATTAGTTCAGTCCGTAAGGATTTAATTCTGTCCGTAAGGAATTTATTCAGTCCGTAAGGAAATAATTCAGTCCGTAAGGAATTAATTCAGCAAGTAAGGAATTGATTCAATCCGTAAGGAATTTATAAAGTCAGTAAGGAATTAATTCAGTCCGTAAGGAATTAATTCAGTCCGTAAGGAGTTAATTCAGTCCTTAAGGAATTAAATCATTCTGTAACGAATTAATTCAATCTGTAAGGAATTAAATCAGTCCGTAAGGAATTAATTCATTCCGTAAGGAATTAATTCAGTCCGTAAGGAATTAATTCAGTAAGTAAGGTGTTCCCAACAATGTTTTCTTGACTTATCCACGCGCTTATGACACTGCGGAACAGGGAATCTCTGCTTTGCCACGAAATATTGGAACACAAAGAAGCCAAGTCTTTATCTTATTTGATAATTTGATGTATTGTCACGTTCTACTCTCTTTCATGCTAACTCTCACTTTCCGTTACAACAATCAAATTTTACATTGAAGGAACGAACTGGCTTATGGTAAGGTCAAGCATGAACTGTTCTTACAGGCTGGGTGCAGGGGATTTCATTCTTTCTAATAATGAATTTTAGGATTCGTGGTTGAGAGGCTACCAAATTTAACTTTTGGGCAACAATCAATGTCACAGCATTTTACCACCACAGGGACCATACATGGGATATTAAATCTTAATTTACAAGTTCCGGGTTTATTCTCAAAAATTCTATATAGTAAGGGTATTCATAGGAAAATAGGAGACAATAGGAAAGGGAGCTCTTGAGAAAAAATCCCTTTCGGCTTCGTCCGGAACATAGCCGGCCCTGTTATTGCTCCGCGATAACATCTTCTGTGTTAGCTATATCTAGTAAGCACAATTTGTGTACTGGACGTAGCATTTCTCCGGAGTTTGTTTTGACCGTTGCTACACGAACTATTCCGTCTTTGCCAGGATGAGTCTCGGTTATTTTCCCCATGGGCCAATGTCCTCGAGGATAATTTGTATCCGCTATGAGGACTATGTCGTCTTTTTTTAGGTTTTGTCTTGACTTGAGCCACTTACGGCGTTCGATAAGATTTGGCACGTATTCCTTGAGCCATCGCCTCCAAAAATGGTTAATTATGGCTTGCGAAACTCGCCATTTTCGTCTTGATAGTTTCTCATTCGGATCAACAATGTCAGGGGGGATGTTAGCATACGCCCCTCCGAGCAGAAAATGATTTGGAGTCAAAGGTTGTGGATCGTTAGGATCGACACTGACATGAGTTAGGGGTCGGCCATTTAAGAGAGCTTCGACTTCGACTAAGACTGTTTGGAGGATTTCTTCGTTAGTGCTTTGGTTTCCAATCACGGCCTTTAAAGCTCTTTTGGCAGATTTGATTAAACTTTCCCATGCACCTCCGAAATGAGGGGCAGAAGGTAGGGAGAACTGCCAACTTATTCCTTTAGCAGTTAGAGCGTTAGCGATCTTTTCTTGGTTCCAAGCTTGGATACCGGCTTTCAATTCTTTCTCGACACTTCTTAAATTAGTTCCGTTGTAAGAAAAACACTTGTTAGGGGTTTGTCTGCGACTTGTGAACCGTCGGAAGCACATTAAAAATGAGTCCGTGTCTAGCGATCGGGCGAGTTCTAAGTGGACTGCTCGTGTGGTGAGGCAAGTAAATATACAGCCCCATCTTTTCTCGGTACTTCGCTTTACGGTTACGTACATTGGGCCGAAGTAGTCAATGCCGGTAAATGTAAATGGTGGTTGATAGGGTGTCAGACGAGCAGCAGGAAGTGGTGCCATTAAGGGTGCTACTGGCTTTGCTGTGCGTTTTCTACAAATGAAGCACTGTTTAAGTACCTTAGCCACCGTTGCTCGTCCCTTCAAAACCCAAAATTGGCTTCTAACTTCATGAAGTGTGCGTTCAACTGACGCGTGAAAGATTTTCTTGTGTGTGTCTTCAATTATTAATCTTGCTAGTCGATGATTGTTGTCTAAAATGATAGGATGTTTGGCTGTAGGGTCTACCGTGCAATTCTCAAGCCTCCCACCGACGCGCAGAACGCCACTTGCGTCAATAAATGGGGTTAACTTAGTAAATCTGGAGCTGTTTACTATGGGTTTATCTTGGGATAAGTCTTTGATTTCGTTACCAAAACATTCGCTTTGCGTAATCTTGAGACATAAGTGAAAGGCGTTTTCAATTTCTTCTGAGAGAAGCGTTATGCTAGATGAAGTCTTGACTTTCTTACAGGCGTCAACGAAACGTAGCACAGTGGCCACAACGCGTTTTGCTTTGAGTAGAGTTGGTGCTTTTTGAATGTACTCTGAAACGGGAATTTTTTTAATTGATACGGTGCCGACCCAATTTTCTGAGATAATTTCTGGATCAGTTTCACACGGTGGATCTGGTTCTTCGGGCTTAAATGGTTGCAGTTTGAGATTAGGCTCCTTCAAAAATTTTGGACCGCTGAGCCATCGAGCTCCTAAGGTAATCTCGCTTGCATTTAAACCACGGCTACAGTCGTCCGCGGGATTGTCTTTTCCAGTAACATGATGCCACTGTATGGAGCAGGTTGTTTCCAAAATTTCTCCAATTCTGTTGCCGACGAAAACTTGGAAACGACAGGTGGTTGAGTATATCCACTTCAGAACCGTTTGGGAATCCGTCCAGAATACTACATGTTTAATGTTCATATTTAACTCTTTACAGCAAGCAAGGGCTAAGCGAAGTCCTAATACTGTGCCCTGTAATTCTAAACGGGGAATCGAGACAGGTTTCAGGGGGGATACCCTTGTTTTGGCCATTATGAACGCCACGCTTGGTGCCTGGTCTGGATACGTGTGACGGATATAGGCAACGGCGCCAAAGCCACGCTGTGAAGCATCCGTGAAAACATGCAGTTGAGAGTGTGTAGGGGTTGAAGGTGATCGGAAGCACCGAGGTATCTCTAAATTTGAAAGTGTAATTAAATTAATTAAGAATTTAAGAATTAATTAAGAAATTAAGAATTAAGAATTAAGAATAAAGAATTAAGGATTAATTTAATTAATTTAATTAATTAAGGATTAATTAAGAATTAAGAATTAATTAAGTCCGTAAGGAATTAATTAAATCCGTATAGAATTAATTTAGTCCGTAAGGAATTAATTCAGTCTGTGAGGATTTGAATCAATCCTAATGAATTTATTCAGTCCGTAAGGAATTAATTAAGTACCTAAGGAATTAATTCATTCCGTAAGGAATTAATTCATTCCGTAAGGAAATAATTCATTCCGTAAGGAAATAATTCAGTCCGTAAGGAATTAATTCATTCCGTAATGAATTAATTAAGTCCGGAAGGAATTAATTCATTCCGTAAGGAAATAATTCAGTCCGTTAGGAATTAATTCAGTCCGTAAAGAATAAATTCAGTCCGTAAGGATTTAATTCATTCCGTAAGGAATTAAATCATTCCGTAATGAATTAATTCATTCCATAAGGAATTAAATCATTCCGTAAGGAAATAATTCAGTCCGTAAGGAATTAATTAAGTCCGTAAGGAATTAATTAAGTCCATATAGAATTAATTAAGTCCGTAAGGAAGTAATTAAGTCCGTATAGAATTAATTCAGTCCGTAATGAATTAATTCAGTCCGTAAGAAATTAATTTAGTGCGTAAGGAATTAATTAAGTACCTAAAGAATTAAGTACCAAAGTACCTAAGGAATTAATTCAGTCCGTAATTAAGGAATTAAGTTAATTAATTAAGGAATTAATTAAGGAATTAAGTACCTAAGGAATTAATTAAGTCCGTAAGGAATTAATTCATTCCGTAAGGAAATAGTTCAGTCCGTAAGAAATTAATTCAGTCCGTAAAGAATTAATTCAGTCCGTAAGGAATTAGCTCAGTCCGTAAGGAAATAATTAAGTCCGTAAGGAATTAATTCAGTCCATATAGAATTAATTCAGTCCGTAAGGAATTAGCTCAGTCCGTAAGAAATTAATTAAGTCCGTAAGGAATTAATTAAGTCCATATAGAATTACTTAAGTCCGTAAGGAAGTAATTAAGTCCGTATAGAATTAATTCAGTCCGTAAGGAATTAATTCAGTGTGTAAGGATTTCAATCAATCCTAAAGAATTAATTCAGTCCGTAAGGAATTAATTCAGTCCGTAATGAATAAATTCAGTTTGTAATGGATTAATTAAGTCCCTAATGAATTGATTCAGTCCGTAAGAAATTAATTCAGTCCGTAAGGAACTAATTAAGTACCTAAGGAATTAATTCAGTCCGTAAGGAATTAATTAAGTCCGTGAGGAATTAATTAAGTCCGTATAGAATTAATTTAGTCCGTTAGGAATTAATTCAGTCTTTAAGGATTTGAATCAATTATAAGGAATTTATTCAGTCCGTAAGGAATTAATTCATTCCGTAAGGAATTAATTCATTCCGTAATGAATTAATTAAGTCCGTAAGGAATTAATTCATTCCGTAAGGAAATAATTCAGTCCGTAAGGAATTAATTCAGTCCGTAAAGAATTAATTCAGTCCGTAAGGAATTAATTCATTCCGTAAGGAATTAAATCATTCCGTAAGGAATTAATTAAGTCCGTAAGGAATTAATTCATTCCGTAAGGAAATAATTCAGTCCGTAAGGAATTAATTCAGTCCGTAAGGAATTAATTAAGTCCGTAAGGAATTAATTCAATCCGTAAGGAATTAATTAAGTCCGTAAGGAATTAATTAAGTCCGTAAGGAATGAATTCAATCCGTAAGGAATTAAGTTAGGCCGTAAAGAAATAATTCAGTTTGTAATGGATTAATTAAGTCCGTAATGAATTAATTCAGTCCGTAAGAAATTAATTAAGTACCTTAGGAATCAATTCAGTCGGTAAGGAATTAATTCAGTCCGTAAGGAATTAATGCAGTCCGTAACGAATTAATTCAGTCCGTAAGGAATTAGTTCAGTCCGTAATGAATTAATTCAGTCCGTGAGAAATTAATTCAGTCCGTAAGGAATTAATTAAATACCTAAGGAAATAATTCAGTCCGTAAGGAATTAATTCAGTCCGTAAGGAATTATTTCAGTCCGTAAGGAATTAATTCAGTCCGTAAGGAATTAATTAAGTACCTAAGGAATTAATGCAGTCCGTAAGGAATTAATGCAGACCGTAAGGAATTAATTCATTCCGTAAGGAAATAATATAGTCCGTAAGGAACTAATTCAGTCCGTATGGAACTAATTCAGTCCGTAAGGAATTAGTTCAGTCCGTAAGGAATTAATTAAGTCCGTAAGGAATTAATTAAGTCCATAAGGAATTAATTAAGTCCGTATAGAATTAATTAAGTCCGTAAGGAATTAACTAAGTCCGTATAGAATTAATTCAGTCCGTAAAGAATTAATTCAGTCTGTAAGGATTTCAATCAATCCTAAGGAATTAATTCAGTCCTTAAGGAATTAATTAATTCCGTAGGGAATTAATTCAGTCCGTAGGGAATTAATTCAGCCCGTAAGGAATTAATTAAGTACGTTAGGAACAATTCAGTCCGTAAAGAATTAATTCAGTCCGTAAGGAATTAATTCAGTCCGTAAGAAATTAATTCAGTCCGTAAGGAATTAATGAAGTCCGTATGGAATTAATTTATTCCGTAATTAATTAATTCAGTCTGTAAGGAATTAAATCAGGCCGTAAGGAATTAATGAATTCCGTAAGGAATTAATTCATTTCGTAAGGTATTAATTCAGTCTGTAAGGAATTAAATCAGGCCGTAAAGAATTAATTCATTCCATAAAGAATAAATTCAGTCGGTAAGGAATTAATTCAGTCCGTAAGGAATTAATGCAGTCCGTAACGAATTAATTCAGTCCGTAAGGAATTAGTTCAGTCCGTAATGAATTAATTCAGTCCGTGAGAAATTAATTCAGTCCGTAAGGAATTAATTAAATACCTAAGGAAATAATTCAGTCCGTAAGGAATTAATTCAGTCCGTAAGGAATTATTTCAGTCCGTAAGGAATTAATTCAGTCCGTAAGGAATTAATTAAGTACCTAAGGAATTAATGCAGTCCGTAAGGAATTAATGCAGACCGTAAGGAATTAATTCATTCCGTAAGGAAATAATATAGTCCGTAAGGAACTAATTCAGTCCGTATGGAACTAATTCAGTCCGTAAGGAATTAGTTCAGTCCGTAAGGAATTAATTAAGTCCGTAAGGAATTAATTAAGTCCATAAGGAATTAATTAAGTCCGTATAGAATTAATTAAGTCCGTAAGGAATTAACTAAGTCCGTATAGAATTAATTCAGTCCGTAAAGAATTAATTCAGTCTGTAAGGATTTCAATCAATCCTAAGGAATTAATTCAGTCCTTAAGGAATTAATTAATTCCGTAGGGAATTAATTCAGTCCGTAGGGAATTAATTCAGCCCGTAAGGAATTAATTAAGTACGTTAGGAACAATTCAGTCCGTAAAGAATTAATTCAGTCCGTAAGGAATTAATTCAGTCCGTAAGAAATTAATTCAGTCCGTAAGGAATTAATGAAGTCCGTATGGAATTAATTTATTCCGTAATTAATTAATTCAGTCTGTAAGGAATTAAATCAGGCCGTAAGGAATTAATGAATTCCGTAAGGAATTAATTCATTTCGTAAGGTATTAATTCAGTCTGTAAGGAATTAAATCAGGCCGTAAAGAATTAATTCATTCCATAAAGAATAAATTCAGTTAGAAAGGAATTTATTCATTCCGTAAGGAATAAATTCAGTTAGTAAGGAATTAATTCAGTAAGTAAGGAATTGATTCACTCCGTAAGGAAATTATAAGTCAGTAAGGAATTCATTCAGTCCGTAAGGAATTAATTCAGTCCGTAAGGAATTAATTCAGTCCTTAAGGAATTAATTCATTCTGTAAGGAATTAATTCAATCTTTAAGGAATTAATTCAGTCCGTAAGGAATTAATTCAGTCCGTAAGAAATTAATTCAGTAAGTAAGGAATTGATTCAATCCGTAAGGAAATTATAAGTCAGTAAGGAATTCATTCAGTCCGTAGGGAATTAATTCAGTCCGTAGGGAATTAATTCAGCCCGTAAGGAATTAATTAAGTACGTTAGGAACAATTCAGTCCGTAAAGAATTAATTCAGTCCGTAAGGAATTAATTCAGTCCGTAAGAAATTAATTCAGTCCGTAAGGAATTAATGAAGTCCGTATGGAATTAATTTATTCCGTAATTAATTAATTCAGTCTGTAAGGAATTAAATCAGGCCGTAAGGAATTAATGAATTCCGTAAGGAATTAATTCATTTCGTAAGGTATTAATTCAGTCTGTAAGGAATTAAATCAGGCCGTAAAGAATTAATTCATTCCATAAAGAATAAATTCAGTCGGTAAGGAATTAATTCAGTCCGTAAGGAATTAATGCAGTCCGTAACGAATTAATTCAGTCCGTAAGGAATTAGTTCAGTCCGTAATGAATTAATTCAGTCCGTGAGAAATTAATTCAGTCCGTAAGGAATTAATTAAATACCTAAGGAAATAATTCAGTCCGTAAGGAATTAATTCAGTCCGTAAGGAATTATTTCAGTCCGTAAGGAATTAATTCAGTCCGTAAGGAATTAATTAAGTACCTAAGGAATTAATGCAGTCCGTAAGGAATTAATGCAGACCGTAAGGAATTAATTCATTCCGTAAGGAAATAATATAGTCCGTAAGGAACTAATTCAGTCCGTATGGAACTAATTCAGTCCGTAAGGAATTAGTTCAGTCCGTAAGGAATTAATTAAGTCCGTAAGGAATTAATTAAGTCCATAAGGAATTAATTAAGTCCGTATAGAATTAATTAAGTCCGTAAGGAATTAACTAAGTCCGTATAGAATTAATTCAGTCCGTAAAGAATTAATTCAGTCTGTAAGGATTTCAATCAATCCTAAGGAATTAATTCAGTCCTTAAGGAATTAATTAATTCCGTAGGGAATTAATTCAGTCCGTAGGGAATTAATTCAGCCCGTAAGGAATTAATTAAGTACGTTAGGAACAATTCAGTCCGTAAAGAATTAATTCAGTCCGTAAGGAATTAATTCAGTCCGTAAGAAATTAATTCAGTCCGTAAGGAATTAATGAAGTCCGTATGGAATTAATTTATTCCGTAATTAATTAATTCAGTCTGTAAGGAATTAAATCAGGCCGTAAGGAATTAATGAATTCCGTAAGGAATTAATTCATTTCGTAAGGTATTAATTCAGTCTGTAAGGAATTAAATCAGGCCGTAAAGAATTAATTCATTCCATAAAGAATAAATTCAGTTAGAAAGGAATTTATTCATTCCGTAAGGAATAAATTCAGTTAGTAAGGAATTAATTCAGTAAGTAAGGAATTGATTCACTCCGTAAGGAAATTATAAGTCAGTAAGGAATTCATTCAGTCCGTAAGGAATTAATTCAGTCCGTAAGGAATTAATTCAGTCCTTAAGGAATTAATTCATTCTGTAAGGAATTAATTCAATCTTTAAGGAATTAATTCAGTCCGTAAGGAATTAATTCAGTCCGTAAGAAATTAATTCAGTAAGTAAGGAATTGATTCAATCCGTAAGGAAATTATAAGTCAGTAAGGAATTCATTCAGTCCGTAAGGAATTAATTCAGTCCTTAAGGAATTAATTCATTCTGTAAGGAATTAATTCAATCTTTAAGGAATTAATTCAGTCCGTAAGGAATTAATTCAATCCGTAAAGAATTAATTCAGTCCGTAAGGAATTAATTCAGTCCGTAAAGAATTAATTAACTCCGTAAGGAATTAATTCATTCCGTAAGGAAATAATTCAGTCCGTAGGGAATTAATTCTGTCCGTCAAGAACTAATTCATTCCGTAAGGAATTAGTTCAGTCCGTAAGGAATTAATTAAGTCCGTAAGGAATTAATTAAGTCCGTAAGAAATTAATTCAGTCCGTAAGGCATTAATTCATTCCGTAACGAATTAATTCAGTCCGTAAGGAATTAGTTCAGTCCGTAATGAATTAATTCAGTCCGTAAGAAATTAATTCAGTCCGTAAGGAATTAATTAAATACCTAAAGAGATAATTCAGTCCGTAAGGAATTAATTCATTCCGTAAGGAAATAATATAGTCCGTAAGGAACTAATTCAGTCCGTAATGAATTAATTAAGTCCGTAAGGAATTAGTTCAGTCCGTAAGGAATTAATTAAGTCCGTAAGGAATTAGTTCAGTCCGTAAGGAATTAATTAAGTCCGTATGGAACTAATTCAGTCCGTAATGAATTAGTTCAGTCCGTATGGAATTAATTAAGTCCGTAAGGAATTAATTAAGTCCGTAAGGAATTAATTAAGTCCGTAAGGAATTAATTCAGTGTGTAAGGATTTCAATCAATCCTAAAGAATTAATTCAGTCCGTAAGGAATTAATTCAGTCCGTAATGAATAAATTCAGTTTGTAATGGATTAATTAAGTCCCTAATGAATTGATTCAGTCCGTAAGAAATTAATTCAGTCCGTAAGGAACTAATTAAGTACCTAAGGAATTAATTCAGTCCGTAAGGAATTAATTAAGTCCGTGAGGAATTAATTAAGTCCGTAAGGAATTAATTAAGTCCGTAAGGAATTAATTAAGTCCGTATAGAATTAATTTAGTCCGTTAGGAATTAATTCAGTCTTTAAGGATTTGAATCAATTATAAGGAATTTATTCAGTCCGTAAGGAATTAATTCATTCCGTAATGAATTAATTCATTCCGTAATGAATTAATTAAGTCCGTAAGGAATTAACTCATTCCGTAAGGAAATAATTCAGTCCGTAAGGAATTAATTCAGTCCGTAAAGAATTAATTCAGTCCGTAAGGAATTAATTCATTCCGTAAGGAATTAAATCATTCCGTAAGGAATTAATTAAGTCCGTAAGGAATTAATTCATTCCGTAAGGAAATAATTCAGTCCGTAAGGAATTAATTCAGTCCGTAAGGAATTAATTAAGTCCGTAAGGAATTAATTCAATCCGTAAGGAATTAATTAAGTCCGTAAGGAATTAATTAAGTCCGTAAGGAATTAATTCAATCCGTAAGGAATTAAGTTAGGCCGTAAAGAAATAATTCAGTTTGTAATGGATTAATTAAGTCCGTAATGAATTAATTCAGTCCGTAAGGAATTAATTAAGTCCGTAAGGAATTAATTAAGTCCGTAAGGAATTAATTCAATCCGTAAGGAATTAAGTTAGGCCGTAAAGAAATAATTCAGTTTGTAATGGATTAATTAAGTCCGTAATGAATTAATTCAGTCCGTAAGAAATTAATTAAGTACCTTAGGAATCAATTCAGTCGGTAAGGAATTAATTCAGTCCGTAAGGAATTAATGCAGTCCGTAACGAATTAATTCAGTCCGTAAGGAATTAGTTCAGTCCGTAATGAATTAATTCAGTCCGTGAGAAATTAATTCAGTCCGTAAGGAATTAATTAAATACCTAAGGAAATAATTCAGTCCGTAAGGAATTAATTCAGTCCGTAAGGAATTATTTCAGTCCGTAAGGAATTAATTCAGTCCGTAAGGAATTACTTAAGTACCTAAGGAATTAATGCAGTCCGTAAGGAATTAATGCAGACCGTAAGGAATTAATTCATTCCGTAAGGAAATAATATAGTCCGTAAGGAACTAATTCAGTCCGTATGGAACTAATTCAGTCCGTAAGGAATTAGTTCAGTCCGTAAGGAATTAATTAAGTCCGTAAGGAATTAATTAAGTCCATAAGGAATTAACTAAGTCCGTATAGAATTAATTAAGTCCGTAAGGAATTAACTAAGTCCGTATAGAATTAATTCAGTCCGTAAAGAATTAATTCAGTCTGTAAGGATTTCAATCAATCCTAAGGAATTAATTCAGTCCTTAAGGAATTAATTAATTCCGTAAGGAATTAATTCAGTCCGTAGGGAATTAATTCAGCCCGTAAGGAATTAATTAAGTACGTTAGGAACAATTCAGTCCGTAAAGAATTAATTCAGTCCGTAAGGAATTAATTCAGTCCGTAAGAAATTAATTCAGTCCGTAAGGAATTAATGAAGTCCGTATGGAATTAATTTATTCCGTAATTAATTAATTCAGTCTGTAAGGAATTAAATCAGGCCGTAAGGAATTAATGAATTCCGTAAGGAATTAATTCAGTTAGTAAGGAATTTATTCATTCCGTAAGGAATAAATTCAGTTAGTAAGGAATTAATTCAGTAAGTAAGGAATTGATTCACTCCGTAAGGAAATTATAAGTCAGTAAGGAATTCATTCAGTCCGTAAGGAATTAATTCAGTCCGTAAGGAATTAATTCAGTCCTTAAGGAATTAATTCATTCTGTAAGGAATTAATTCAATCTTTAAGGAATTAATTCAGTCCGTAAGGAATTAATTCAGTCCGTAAGAAATTAATTCAGTAAGTAAGGAATTGATTCAATCCGTAAGGAAATTATAAGTCAGTAAGGAATTCATTCAGTCCGTAAGGAATTAATTCAGTCCGTAAGGAATTAATTCAGTCCTTAAGGAATTAATTCATTCTGTAAGGAATTAATTCAATCTTTAAGGAATTAATTAAGTCCGTAAGGAATTAATTCAATCCGTAAGGAATTAAGTTAGGCCGTAAAGAAATAATTCAGTTTGTAATGGATTAATTAAGTCCGTAGTGAATTAATTCAGTCCGTAAGGAATTAATTAAGTCCGTAAGGAATTAATTAAGTCCGTAAGGAATTAATTCAATCCGTAAGGAATTAAGTTAGGCCGTAAAGAAATAATTCAGTTTGTAATGGATTAATTAAGTCCGTAATGAATTAATTCAGTCCGTAAGGAATTAATGCAGTCCGTAACGAATTAATTCAGTCCGTAAGGAATTAGTTCAGTCCGTAATGAATTAATTCAGTCCGTGAGAAATTAATTCAGTCCGTAAGGAATTAATTAAATACCTAAGGAAATAATTCAGTCCGTAAGGAATTAATTCAGTCCGTAAGGAATTATTTCAGTCCGTAAGGAATTAATTCAGTCCGTAAGGAATTAATTAAGTACCTAAGGAATTAATGCAGTCCGTAAGGAATTAATGCAGACCGTAAGGAATTAATTCATTCCGTAAGGAAATAATATAGTCCGTAAGGAACTAATTCAGTCCGTATGGAACTAATTCAGTCCGTAAGGAATTAGTTCAGTCCGTAAGGAATTAATTAAGTCCGTAAGGAATTAATTAAGTCCATAAGGAATTAATTAAGTCCGTATAGAATTAATTAAGTCCGTAAGGAATTAACTAAGTCCGTATAGAATTAATTCAGTCCGTAAAGAATTAATTCAGTCTGTAAGGATTTCAATCAATCCTAAGGAATTAATTCAGTCCTTAAGGAATTAATTAATTCCGTAAGGAATTAATTCAGTCCGTAGGGAATTAATTCAGCCCGTAAGGAATTAATTAAGTACGTTAGGAACAATTCAGTCCGTAAAGAATTAATTCAGTCCGTAAGGAATTAATTCAGTCCGTAAGAAATTAATTCAGTCCGTAAGGAATTAATGAAGTCCGTATGGAATTAATTTATTCCGTAATTAATTAATTCAGTCTGTAAGGAATTAAATCAGGCCGTAAGGAATTAATGAATTCCGTAAGGAATTCATTCATTTCGTAAGGTATTAATTCAGTCTGTAAGGAATTAAATCAGGCCGTAAAGAATTAATTCATTCCATAAAGAATAAATTCAGTTAGTAAGGAATTTATTCATTCCGTAAGGAATAAATTCAGTTAGTAAGGAATTAATTCAGTAAGTAAGGAATTGATTCACTCCGTAAGGAAATTATAAGTCAGTAAGGAATTAATTCAGTCCGTAAGGAATTAATTCAGTCCGTAAGGAATTAATTCAGTCCTTAAGGAATTAATTCATTCTGTAAGGAATTAATTCAATCTTTAAGAAATTAATTCAGTCCGTAAGGAATTAATTCAGTCCGTAAGAAATTAATTCAGTAAGTAAGGAATTGATTCAATCCGTAAGGAAATTATAAGTCAGTAAGGAATTCATTCAGTCCGTAAGGAATTAATTCAGTCCGTAAGGAATTAATTCAGTCCTTAAGGAATTAATTCATTCTGTAAGGAATTAATTCAATCTTTAAGGAATTAATTCAGTCCGTAAGGAATTAATTCAATCCGTAAAGAATTAATTCAGTCCGTAAGGAATTAATTCAGTCCGTAAAGAATTAATTAACTCCGTAAGGAATTAATTCATTCCGTAAGGAAATAATTCAAGAACTAATCCATTCCGTAAGGAATTAGTTCAGTCCGTAAGGAATTAATTAAGTCCGTAAGGAATTAATTAAGTCCGTAAGAAATTAATTCAGTCCGTAAGGCATTAATTCATTCCGTAACGAATTAATTCAGTCCGTAAGGAATTAGTTCAGTCCGTAATGAATTAATTCAGTCCGTAAGAAATTAATTCAGTCCGTAAGGAATTAATTAAATACCTAAAGAGATAATTCAGTCCGTAAGGAATTAATTCATTCCGTAAGGAAATAATATAGTCCGTAAGGAACTAATTCAGTCCGTAATGAATTAATTAAGTCCGTAAGGAATTAGTTCAGTCCGTAAGGAATTAATTAAGTCCGTAAGGAATTAGTTCAGTCCGTAAGGAATTAATTAAGTCCGTATGGAACTAATTCAGTCCGTAAGGAATTAGTTCAGTCCGTAAGGAATTAATTAAGTACGTAAGGAATTAATTAAGTCCGTAAGGAATTAATTAAGTCCGTATAGAATTAATTCAGTCCGTAAAGAATTAATTCAGTGTGTAAGGATTTCAATCAATCCTAAGGAATTAATTCAGTCCTTAAGGAATTAATTAATTCCGTAAGGAATTAATTCAGTCCGTTGGGAATTAATTCAGACCGTAAGGAATTAATTAAGTACGTAAGGAACAATTCAGTCAGTAAAGAATTAATTCAGTCCGTAAGGAATTAATTCAGTCCGTAAGTAATTAATTCAGTCCGTAAGGAATTAATCCATTCCGTATGGAATTAATTTAGTCCGTAAGGAATTAATTCAGTCCGTAAAGAATTAATGCAGTCCGTAAGGAATTAATTCAGTCCTTAACGTATTAATTTATTCCGTAAGGAAATAATTCAGTCTGTATGGAATTAAATCAGGCCGTAAGGAAGTAATTCATTCCGTAAGGAATTAATTAAGTCCGTAAGGAATTAATTCAGTAAGTAAGGAATTAATTCAGTCCGTAAGTAAATAATTTATTAACCAAGGAATTAACTCAGTCCGTAAGGATTTAATTCAGTCCGTTATTAATTAAATCAGTCCGTAAGAAATTAATTCAGTCCGTAAGGAATTAATTAAGTTCGTATAGAATTAATTTAGTCCGTAATTAATTAATTCAGTCTGTAAGGAATTAAATCAGGCCGTAAGGAATTAATGAATTCCGTAAGGAATTAATTCATTTCGTAAGGTATTAATTCAGTCTGTAAGGAATTAAATCAGGCCGTAAAAAATTAATTCATTAAATAAAGAATAAATTCAGTTAGTAAGGAATTAATTCATTCCTTAAGGAATTAATTCAGTCTGTAAGGATTTAAAGAATTAATTAAAGAATTAAAATTAAGAGAAAAAAGAGAAAAAAGAGAAAAAAGAGAAAAAAATTAAAGAATTAAGGCCGTAAAGAATTAATTCATTCCATAAGGAATAAATTCAGTTAGTAAGGAATTAATTCAGTAAGTAAGGAATTCAATCAATCCTAAAGAATTAATTCAGTCCGTAAGGAATTAATTCAGTCCGTAAGGAATTAATTCAGTAAGTAAGGATTTGATTCAATCCGTAAGGAATTAATTCAGTCCGTAAGGAATTAATTCAGTAAGTAAGGAATTCAATCAATCCTAATGAATTAATTCGTTCCGTAAGAAATTAATTCAGTCCGTAAGGAATTAATTAAGTACCTAAGGAATTAGTTAAGTGCCTAAGGAATTAATTCAGTCCGTTAGGAATTAATTAAGTCCGTAAGGAATTAGTTAAGTGCCTAAAGAATTAATTCAGTCCGTTAGGAATTAATTAAGTCCGTAAGGAATTAATTAAGTACCTAAGGAATTAACTCAGTCCGTAAGGAATAAATTCAGTTTGTAATTGTTGTGTTGAGTCCGAAATTTGGACACAACACTTCCTTGTTCTCTTTTGTTTCTGTCAGCTTTCCCCTTTGTTTCCTTTTCTGTTTTTTCCCTTTCTACCTTCGGTTGTAACCGGGTAGTCTTCCTCAATACATCCAACAATACAGTTGTGTTATCGTTTCACAGAAAGAGTGTTTTCGATCAAATATTTACAACAGGTTATGGGCCCAGAGAAACCCTTGCCAGTGAAGTTCCCCTTTTACGTGCTAACGCTTGGACTTTCGCGTTTCAAGAGTGATTGAATCTCTGTCCAGAAATATGGCAGAAGCAAAGTTTCGAATCGAACCTTTGACTAAGGACAATTATGACACGTGGAAGCTTCAAGCCGAAGCTTTACTGGTAAAGACTGACGGTTGGCAGTATGTGGACGGTTCAAGTGTAAAACCGGAGCCAACTGAAAATCCTGCTACAATTCGAGCTTGGGAAGTAGGGGACAAAAAGGCAAAAGCGGACCTGATCCTGTGTATAAGTGCGTCCGAACTCAAACAAGTGAAAAACTGCAAGACAGCCAGCGAGTTGTGGCTAAAGCTTGAAGGCATTTATCAATCGAAAGGTCCGGCGAGAAAAGCCACCTTGTTGAAGCGCCTCACCCTTGCTAAGCTGAAAGAAGCTGAAAACGTGAAGAAACACTTGGATGAGTTTTTCGACACGGTTGATAAATTGCAAGAAATGGACATTGAAGTTAACGATGATCTGTTGTCCATAATGCTTCTGTACAGTTTACCCTGTGCTTTCGACAATTTTCGCTGCGCGATTTAATCACGAGATTAATTACCAAAGCCCGAGGCTCTGAGGATAAAAATACTGGAGGAATCTCAAGCGAGGAGTAGTCAAGAGGAGGAAGACTCAACGAAAGCCATGTTCGCTAAGCGAGGTAATCGCATGGAGCGTGGCAAAATAAACCAGAGCGAGAAGCAAGTCAAAGGAGCCACGTTTAAATGCTACCGTTGTAAGAAACCTGGTCACAGGGCGGCCGAGTGTCTAGCGCCAAAGCCCGTCACAGATGATCAAGAGGATTCCAACGCAGCTGTTGAATACGCCCTTCACAACGTTTCGAGTCTGCCTGAAAAGAAGTTTTGGTGCCTTGATAGTGGAGCGACTTCCCACATGACTTCAGAAACTGGCCGTTTTTTGAACATGAAGCCACTCCGCAAAGCTCTGCACCTGCCAAACAATCAGACTGCGGAAATAACTGGTGTAGGCGACGTGAAGCTTGCAATCGGCGAATGGTGTTAACGCGACGTTGTTTCAAGCTCTCCATGTCCCGGAGTTAAAGACGAACCTTATGTCGGTTGGAAAGATCGTGGACAAAGGCTACGAAGTTGTCTTTAAGCGAGACGCAGCCTACGTTATGGACGAAAATCGCGAAGCAATCTTGGTAGCACACAGAAATGGAAATCTCTACTTAGTGGAAAGCGTAAACCTTTTGTCTGAAACGCAGAGCAAGTCCAACATCATGAAGTGGCATGAGCGACTTGGCCATTTGAACGGGACACAGTTGCGACAAATGGCGATTCAGAAAAAGGCCTGGGGACTGACTTTTAATAGCCGAGACCTCCTTGACATGTGCGAGACATGTGTGAAGGGAAAACAGACCCAAACTCCCTTCCCAACCAAGGATCCTAACAACGACCAGCGTTCACCGGATCTCTTGGAAATCGTGCACGCCGATATTTGCGGTCCAATGCGAACAGAGTCCATTGGAGGATCTCTGTATTTTGTAGTTTTTGTCGACGATAAGTCCCGTTGGACTGAGGTTCGCTTTTTGCAGAGGAAGAGCGATGTTTTCGCCGCTTTCAAAATGTACAAAGCTGCAGTAGAAAAGCAAACGGGTAAGAAGATTAAATTCCTGACAACAGATAATGGCAAAGAGTTTTGCAACAAAGAGTTCAACGCGTATCTCTCGCTGGAAGGCATACAGCGTAGAACAACAGTTCCGTACACGCCTCAGCAAAACGGTATTGCTGAACGCAAGAATAGAACTTTGCTCGACGCTGCTCGCTGTATGATGATACAATCGAACTTACCACCGAGATTCTGGGCTGAAGCCATTTCCACTGCAAATTACGTGAGAAATCGTTGCCCATCACGAGCGCTATGTGGGGAAACAGCCTACAGAGTGTGGACCGGAAAGAAGCCAACTGTTGCGCATTGTCAGCAGTTTGGATGTTTAGCACTCGCGCTCGATAAAAGTCCCACTAAGGACAAATTTGCACCCAGAAGTAAGGAATGCGTATTCGTAGGATACTCGTCTGAAGCGAAAGCTTATCGACTTTGGTCACTGACGGAGCGGAAAATCATAGTCAGTAGAGACGTCAAATTCCTTAACAAATTTCAAACCGAAGGAAGATATGAAGAGATTCTACAAGATGACCAGTGCGCCACTCCTGAAGCTTTCAACGAAGAGAAGAGCATTGAGCGCGAAGAGGAAGAGATTGATTTGGAGATTCCAGTAGCCCCGAATAACGAAAGAGCCCGGACTGATAGAGCCCGGACTGATAGCTCCAGCACGAACCCTGAATCGTTGGTTACGATTAAAAAAAGGAAGATGCCTGGTAGGCCACGTCTAGCAAGAACTGGGAAACCAGGCAGGCCAACGAAGATCTATAAGTTTGCATCAGTCCCAGCGGAATCGCAAGCTACTGATGAATCTTCAACTGAACAACAAGTCAATCTAGTTACGTCCAGTGATCCGCTTAACCTCAAAGAAGCTCTGAACGGAGATAATAGCAAGGAGTGGAAAGCAGCAATGCTCGAAGAATTCAAGGCCCACATGGTCAATGGCACGTGGGATTTAGTTGATCGGCAAATCAGTCGGAAACCGCTCGGAAACCGATTCGTTCTGAAGACGAAGTTCCGTGCAGACGGCCAGATTGAAAGAAGAAAAGCTCGCCTTGTAGCTAAAGGATACTCGCAACTCGAAGGAGTGGATTATCAAGAAACCTTTTCACCCGTCGCTAGAATAGGCTCGATCCGAACCCTAATGGCACTTGCGGTCAAAAAGGGCTTAATTGTTCACCAAATGGATGTGGTGACGGCGTTCTTGAACGGGAAGATTGAAGAAGAAGTGTATATGGAAGTTCCTGATGAACTGGAGCTGCTTCTGGAAGAATATGTTTCGAAGGCTGACAGTGAAGTCTACAACACTCAACTTTTAAATATTGCCCGAGATTGGCTGCAAAAGCTGAAAGGCGGCAATAAAGTTTGCAAATTGAACAAGGCCCTGTATGGTCTGCGACAATCAGGACGCCAGTGGTATTTGCGTTTGGATGAAGAGCTCAAGAAGTTGGGCTTTTCCCCTTTAAAGACTGACAACTGTATCTACACAAAGACGGTCAACAAAACCATCCAGGTAGTAGCAATTTATGTAGACGACATAATTATTGCAACTAATGACTCGGACGAGATGCAGAAGATCAAGTTGAATCTTAGCAACAGTTTCCAAATGACAAACCTGGGTAAGATCCATTACTGCTTGGGGATAGAGTTCGAGCAAGACGTTAAAAGGAGAACCATTACCATGAAGCAGCAGAAGTACGTTGAGTCGTTGTTGCAACGTTTTGAAATGTCCGATTGCAACCCGGTCAGTACACCCATGAACCCTAGCGAAGTTTTGAGAAAGCCACAGCAAGAAAAAGGGGTGAAAATGGAGTACCCTTACCAGAACCTGATTGGTTGCCTAATGTACCTCGCCGTCTCAACTAGACCGGACATATCATATGCGGTAAGTGCGTTGAGCCAGTTCAACACCTGTTATGGAGAAGAGCACTGGCGTGCAGCAAAAAGGGTGTTGCGGTATTTGAAAGGAACCCAAAACTTTGGATTGACATATGACGGACGAGACGAAGATGGACTCCAGGGGTTTGTAGATGCAGATTGGGCCAATTGTCCTGATAACAGGAGATCATACACGGGTTACGTGTTTAAATTGGCCGGTGCTGCCATAAGTTGGGAGGCTCGGAAACAGAGAACTGTAGCATTATCGTCGACGGAAGCGGAATACATGGCTCTATCAGAAGCGTCGAAAGAAGCCATTTATTTGCGGAATTTTCTGGCTGAGTTGGATACACCCCAGTGACCGGTCCCCTTGCATAATGATAATCGTGGGGCGGGGGAACTTGTGAAAAACCCCGTTTTTCATGCACGCACCAAACATATCGACGTGCGCCATCATTTTATCCGCGAAGTTTTTGAGAGAAACGAGATTCTGCCCGTGCACTGCAGGACAGAAAAAATGATAGCCGATGCCCTAACCAAAGCACTGCCGGCCAAGAAGCACAACTTTTGCATTGAGGAAATGGGGCTTGGAGACGTGAGTCAAGTTCACGAAGAAAACATGTGAGCAAGTGAAGTGACCTAAATTTCGAGGGGGGGTGTTGTGTTGAGTCCGAAATTTGGACACAACACTTCCTTGTTCTCTTTTGTTTCTGTCAGCTTTAACCTTTGTTTCCTTTTCTGTTTTTTCCCTTTCTACCTTCCGTTGTAACCTAGGCAGTCTTCCTCAATACTTCCAACAATACAGTTGTGTTATCGTTTCACAGAAAGAGTGTTTTCGATCAAATATTTACAACAGTAATGGATTAATTAAGTCCGTAATGAATTAATTCAGTATATAAGGAATTAATTCAGTCCGTAAGGAATTAATTCAGTCCGTAAGGAATTGATTCAGCCCGTAAGGAATTAATTCAGTCCGTAAGGAATTAATTCAGTCCGTAAGGAATTAATTCAGTCCGTAAGGAATTAATTCAGTCCGTAATGAATTAATTATTTCCGTAAGGAATTAATTGATTCCGTAAGGAAATAATTCAGTCCGTAGGGAATTAATTCAGTCCGTCAAGAAGTAATTCAGTCCGTAAGGAATTAGTTCAGTCCGTAAGGAATTAATTAAGTCCGTAAGGAATTATTTAAGTCCGTAAGAAATTAATTCAGTCCGTAAGGAATTAATTAAGTCCGTAAGGAATTATTTAAGTCCGTAAGAAATTAATTCAGTCCGTAAGGAATTAATTAAGTACCTAAGGAATTAATGCAGTCCGTAAGGAATTAATTCAGTCCGTAAGGAATTAATTCAGTCCGTAAGGAATTAATTCATTCCGTAACGAATTAATTCAGTCCGTAAGGAAGTAGTTCAGTCCGTAATGAATTAATTCAGTCCGTAAGAAATTAATTCAGTCCGTAAGGAATTAATTAAATACCTAAGGAGATAATTCAGTCCGTAACGAATTAATTCAGTCCGTAAGGAATTATTTCAGTCCGTAAGGAATTAATTCAGTCCGTAAGGAATTAATTCAGTCCGTAAGGAATTAATTCAGTCCTTAAGGAATTAATTCATTTTGTAAGGAATTAATTCAATCTGTAAGGAATTAAATCAGGCCGTAAGGAATTAATTCATTCCGTAAGGAATTAATTCAGTCCGTAAGGAATTAATTCAGTAAGTAAGGAATTCAATCAATCCTAATGAATTAATTCATTCCGTAAGAAATTAATTCAGTCCGTAAGGAATTAATTAAGTACCTAAGGAATTAATTAAGTACCTAAGGAATTAATTCAGTTCGTTAGGAATTAATTCATTCCGTATAGAATTAATTAAGTCCGTAAGGAATTAATTAAGTACCTAAAGAATTAACTCAGTCCGTAAGGAATAAATTCAGTTTGTAATGGATTAATTAAGTCCGTAATGAATTAATTCAGTCCGTAAGGAATTAATTCAGTCCGTAAGGAATTAATTCAGTCCGTAAGGAATTAATTCAGTCCATAAGGAATTAATACAGTCTGTAAGGAATTAATTCAGTCCGTAAGATATTAATTCAGTCCGTAATGAATTAATTAACTCCGTAAGGAATTAATTCATTCCGTAAAGAAATAATTCAGTCCGTAGGGAATTAATTCAGTCCGTAAGAAATTAATTCAGTCCGTAAGGAATTAATTAAGTACCTAAGGAATTAGTTCAGTCCGTAAGGAATTAATTCAGTCCGTAAGGAATTAATTCAGTCCGTAAGGATTTAATTCAGTCCGTAATTAATTAAATCAGTCCGTAAGAAATTAGTTCAGTCCGTAAGGAATTAATTAAGTCCGTATGGAATTAATTTAGTCCGTAATTAATTAATTCAGTCTGTAAGGAATTAAATCAGGAAGTAAGGAATTAATGAATTCCGAAGGAATTTGTTGTAAATATTTGATCGAAAACACTCTTTCTTTGAAACGATAACACCTTACGGACTATATTATTTCCTTACGGAATGAATTAATTCCTTACGGACTGCATTAATTCCTTGCGGACTGCATTAATTCCTTAGGTACTTAATTAATTCCTTACGGACTGAATTAATTCCTTACGGACTGAAATAATTCCTTACGGACTGAATTAATTCGTTACGGACTGAATTATCTCCTTAGGTATTTAATTAATTCCTTACGGACTGAATTAATTTCTTACGGACTGAATTAATTCATTACGGACTGAACTACTTCCTTACGGACTGAATTAATTCGTTACGGAATGAATTAATTCCTTACGGACTGAATTAATTCCTTACGGACTGAATTAATTCCTTGCGGACTGCATTAATTCCTTAGGTACTTAATTAATTCCTTACGGACTGAATTAATTCCTTACGGACTGAAATAATTCCTTACGGACTGAATTAATTCGTTACGGACTGAATTATCTCCTTAGGTATTTAATTAATTCCTTACGGACTGAATTAATTTCTTACGGACTGAATTAATTCATTACGGACTGAACTACTTCCTTACGGACTGAATTAATTCGTTACGGAATGAATTAATTCCTTACGGACTGAATTAATTCCTTACGGACTGAATTAATTCCTTACGGACTGCATTAATTCCTTAGGTACTTAATTAATTCCTTACGGACTGAATTAATTTCTTACGGACTTAAATAATTCCTTACGGACTTAATTAATTCCTTACGGACTGAATAATTTTCTTACGGACTTAAATAATTCCTTACGGACTTAATTAATTCCTTACGGACTGAACTAATTCCTTACGGACTGAATTACTTCTTGACGGACTGAATTAATTCCCTACGGACTGAATTATTTCCTTACGGAATCAATTAATTCCTTACGGAAATAATTAATTCATTACGGACTGAATTAATTCCTTACGGACTGAATTAATTCCTTACGGACTGAATTAATTCCTTACGGACTGAATTAATTCCTTACGGGCTGAATCAATTCCTTACGGACTGAATTAATTCCTTACGGACTGAATTAATTCCTTAGGTACTGAATTAATTCATTACGGACTTAATTAATCCATTACTGTTGTAAATATTTGATCGAAAACACTCTTTCTGTGAAACGATAACACAACTGTATTGTTGGAAGTATTGAGGAAGACTGCCTAGGTTACAACGGAAGGTAGAAAGGGAAAAAACAGAAAAGGAAACAAAGGGGAAAGCTGACAGAAACAAAAGAGAACAAGGAAGTGTTGTGTCCAAATTTCGGACTCAACACAACACCCCCCCTCGAAATTTAGGTCACTTCACTTGCTCACATGTTTTCTTCGTGAACTTGACTCACGTCTCCAAGCCCCATTTCCTCAATGCAAAAGTTGTGCTTCGGGGCCGGCAGTGTTTTGGTTAGGGCATCGGCTATCATTTTTTCTGTCCTGCAGTGCACGGGCAGAATCTCGTTTCTCTCAAAAACTTCGCGGATAAAATGATGGCGCACGTCGATATGTTTGGTGCGTGCATGAAAAACGGGGTTTTTCACAAGTTCCCCCGCCCCACGATTATCATTATGCAAGGGGACCGGTCCCTGGGGTGTATCCAACTCAGCCAGAAAATTCCGCAAATAAATGGCTTCTTTCGACGCTTCTGATAGAGCCATGTATTCCGCTTCCGTCGACGATAATGCTACAGTTCTCTGTTTCCGAGCCTCCCAACTTATGGCAGCACCGGCCAATTTAAACACGTAACCCGTGTATGATCTCCTGTTATCAGGACAATTGGCCCAATCTGCATCTACAAACCCCTGGAGTCCATCTTCGTCTCGTCCGTCATATGTCAATCCAAAGTTTTGGGTTCCTTTCAAATACCGCAACACCCTTTTTGCTGCACGCCAGTGCTCTTCTCCATAACAGGTGTTGAACTGGCTCAACGCACTTACCGCATATGATATGTCCGGTCTAGTTGAGACGGCGAGGTACATTAGGCAACCAATCAGGTTCTGGTAAGGGTACTCCATTTTCACCCCTTTTTCTTGCTGTGGCTTTCTCAAAACTTCGCTAGGGTTCATGGGTGTACTGACCGGGTTGCAATCGGACATTTCAAAACGTTGCAACAACGACTCAACGTACTTCTGCTGCTTCATGGTAATGGTTCTCCTTTTAACGTCTTGCTCGAACTCTATCCCCAAGCAGTAATGGATCTTACCCAGGTTTGTCATTTGGAAACTGTTGCTAAGATTCAACTTGATCTTCTGCATCTCGTCCGAGTCATTAGTTGCAATAATTATGTCGTCTACATAAATTGCTACTACCTGGATGGTTTTGTTGACCGTCTTTGTGTAGATACAGTTGTCAGTCTTTAAAGGGGAAAAGCCCAACTTCTTGAGCTCTTCATCCAAACGCAAATACCACTGGCGTCCTGATTGTCGCAGACCATACAGGGCCTTGTTCAATTTGCAAACTTTATTGCCGCCTTTCAGCTTTTGCAGCCAATCTCGGGCAATATTTAAAAGTTGAGTGTTGTAGACTTCACTGTCAGCCTTCGAAACATATTCTTCCAGAAGCAGCTCCAGTTCATCAGGAACTTCCATATACACTTCTTCTTCAATCTTCCCGTTCAAGAACGCCGTCACCACATCCATTTGGTGAACAATTAAGCCCTTTTTGACCGCAAGTGCCATTAGGGTTCGGATCGAGCCTATTCTAGCGACGGGTGAAAAGGTTTCTTGATAATCCACTCCTTCGAGTTGCGAGTATCCTTTAGCTACAAGGCGAGCTTTTCTTCTTTCAATCTGGCCGTCTGCACGGAACTTCGTCTTCAGAACGAATCGGTTTCCGAGCGGTTTCCGACTGATTTGCCGATCAACTAAATCCCACGTGCCATTGACCATGTGGGCCTTGAATTCTTCGAGCATTGCTGCTTTCCACTCCTTGCTATTATCTCCGTTCAGAGCTTCTTTGAGGTTAAGCGGATCACTGGACGTAACTAGATTGACTTGTTGTTCAGTTGAAGATTCATCAGTAGCTTGCGATTCCGCTGGGACTGATGCAAACTTATAGATCTTCGTTGGCCTGCCTGGTTTCCCAGTTCTTGCTAGACGTGGCCTACCAGGCATCTTCCTTTTTTTAATCGTAACCAACGATTCAGGGTTCGTGCTGGAGCTATCAGTCCGGGCTCTATCAGTCCGGGCTCTTTCGTTATTCGGGGCTACTGGAATCTCCAAATCAATCTCTTCCTCTTCGCGCTCAATGCTCTTCTCTTCGTTGAAAGCTTCAGGAGTGGCGCACTGGTCATCTTGTAGAATCTCTTCATATCTTCCTTCGGTTTGAAATTTGTTAAGGAATTTGACGTCTCTACTGACTATGATTTTCCGCTCCGTCAGTGACCAAAGTCGATAAGCTTTCGCTTCAGACGAGTATCCTACGAATACGCATTCCTTACTTCTGGGTGCAAATTTGTCCTTAGTGGGACTTTTATCGAGCGCGAGTGCTAAACATCCAAACTGCTGACAATGCGCAACAGTTGGCTTCTTTCCGGTCCACACTCTGTAGGCTGTTTCCCCACATAGCGCTCGCGATGGGCAACGATTTCTCACGTAATTTGCAGTGGAAATGGCTTCAGCCCAGAATCTCGGTGGTAAGTTCGATTGTATCATCATACAGCGAGCAGCGTCGAGCAAAGTTCTATTCTTGCGTTCAGCAATACCGTTTTGCTGAGGCGTGTACGGAACTGTTGTTCTACGCTGTATGCCTTCCAGCGAGAGATACGCGTTGAACTCTTTGTTGCAAAACTCTTTGCCATTATCTGTTGTCAGGAATTTAATCTTCTTACCCGTTTGCTTTTCTACTGCAGCTTTGTACATTTTGAAAGCGGCGAAAACATCGCTCTTCCTCTGCAAAAAGCGAACCTCAGTCCAACGGGACTTATCGTCGACAAAAACTGCAAAATACAGAGATCCTCCAATGGACTCTGTTCGCATTGGACCGCAAATATCGGCGTGCACGATTTCCAAGAGATCCGGTGAACGCTGGTCGTTGTTAGGATCCTTGGTTGGGAAGGGAGTTTGGGTCTGTTTTCCCTTCACACATGTCTCGCACATGTCAAGGAGGTCTCGGCTATTAAAAGTCAGTCCCCAGGCCTTTTTCTGAATCGCCATTTGTCGCAACTGTGTCCCGTTCAAATGGCCAAGTCGCTCATGCCACTTCATGATGTTGGACTTGCTCTGCGTTTCAGACAAAAGGTTTACGCTTTCCACTAAGTAGAGATTTCCATTTCTGTGTGCTACCAAGATTGCTTCGCGATTTTCGTCCATAACGTAGGCTGCGTCTCGCTTAAAGACAACTTCGTAGCCTTTGTCCACGATCTTTCCAACCGACATAAGGTTCGTCTTTAACTCCGGGACATGGAGAGCTTGAAACAACGTCGCGTTAACACCATTCGCCGATTGCAAGCTTCACGTCGCCTACACCAGTTATTTCCGCAGTCTGATTGTTTGGCAGGTGCAGAGCTTTGCGGAGTGGCTTCATGTTCAAAAAACGGCCAGTTTCTGAAGTCATGTGGGAAGTCGCTCCACTATCAAGGCACCAAAACTTCTTTTCAGGCAGACTCGAAACGTTGTGAAGGTCGTATTCAACAGCTGCGTTGGAATCCTCTTGATCATCTGTGACGGGCTTTGGCGCTAGACACTCGGCCGCCCTGTGACCAGGTTTCTTACAACGGTAGCATTTAAACTTGGCTCCTTTGACTTGCTTCTCGCTCTGGTTTATTTTGCTACGCTCCATGCGATTACCTCGCTTAGCGAACATGGCTTTCGTTGAGTCTTCCTCCTCTTGACTACTCCTCGCTTGAGATTCCTCCAGTATTTTTATCCTCAGAGCCTCGGGCTTTGGTAATTCATCTCGTGATTCAATCGCGCAGCGAAAATTGTCGAAAGCACAGGGTAAACTGTACAGAAGCATTATGGACAACAGATCATCGTTAACTTCAATGTCCATTTCTTGCAATTTATCAACCGTGTCGAAAAACTCATCCAAGTGTTTCTTCACGTTTTCAGCTTCTTTCAGCTTAGCAAGGGTGAGGCGCTTCAACAAGGTGACTTTTCTCGCCGGACCTTTCGATTGATAAATGCCTTCAAGCTTTAGCCACAACTCGCTGGCTGTCTTGCAGTTTTTCACTTGTTTGAGTTCGGACGCACTTATACACAGGATCAGGTCCGCTTTTGCCTTTTTGTCCCCTACTTCCCAAGCTCGAATTGTAGCAGGATTTTCAGTTGGCTCCGGTTTTACACTTGAACCGTCCACATACTGCCAACCGTCAGTCTTTACCAGTAAAGCTTCGGCTTGAAGCTTCCACGTGTCATAATTGTCCTTAGTCAAAGGTTCGATTCGAAACTTTGCTTCTGCCATATTTCTGGACAGAGATTCAATCACTCTTGAAACGCGAAAGTCCAAGCGTTAGCACGTAAAAGGGGAACTTCACTGGCAAGGGTTTCTCTGGGCCCATAACCTGTTGTAAATATTTGATCGAAAACACTCTTTCTGTGAAACGATAACACAACTGTATTGTTGGAAGTATTGAGGAAGACTGCCCAGGTTACAACGGAAGGTAGAAAGGGAAAAAACAGAAAAGGAAACAAAGGGGAAAGCTGACAGAAACAAAAGAGAACAAGGAAGTGTTGTGTCCAAATTTCGGACTCAACACAACAGAATTAATTCATTTCGTAAGGTATTAATTCAGTCTGTAAGGAATTAAATCAGGCCGTAAAGAATTAATTCATTCCATAAAGAATAAATTCAGTTAGTAAGGAATTAATTCATTCCGTAAGGAATTAATTCAGTCTGTAAATAATTAAATCAGGCCGTAAAGAATTAATTCATTCCATAAAGAATAAATTCAGTTAGTAAGGAATTAATTCATTCCGTAAGGAATTAATTCAGTCTGTAAGGAATTAAATCAGGCCGTAAAGAATTAATTCATTCCATAAGGAATAAATTCAGTTAGTAAGGAATTAATTCAGTAAGTAAGGAATTCAATCAATCCTAAAGAATTAATTCAGTCCGTAAGGAATTAATTCAGTAAGTAAGGAATTGAGTCAATCCGTAAGGAAATTATAAGTCAGTAAGGAATTCATTCAGTCCGTAAGGAATTAATTCAGTCCGTAAGGAATTAATTCAGTCCTTAAGGAATTAATTCATTCTGTAAGGAATTAATTCAATCTTTAAGGAATTAAATCAGGCCGAAAGGAATTAATTCATTCCGTAAGGAATTAATTCAGTCCGTAAGGAATTAATTCAGTAAGTAAGGAATTCAATCAATCCTAATGAATTAATTCGTTCCGTAAGAAATTAATTCAGTCCGTATAGAATTAATTAAGTACCTAAGGAATTAATTATGTACCTAAGGAATTAATTCAGTCCGTTAGGAATTAATTCATTCCGTAAGGAATTAATTCATTCCGTATTGAATTAATTTAGTCCGTAAGGAATTAATTAAGTACCTAAGGAATTAACTCAGTCCGTAAGGAATAAATTCAGTTTGTAATGGATTAATTAAGTCCGTAATGAATAAATTCAGTCCGTAAGAAATTAATTCAGTCCGTAAGGAATTAATTAAGTACCTAAGGAATTAATTCAGTCCGTAAGGAATTAATTCAGTCTGTAAGGAATTGATTCAGTCCGTAAGGAATTAATTCAGTCCGTAAGGAATTGATTCAGTCCGTAAAGAATTAATTCAGTCCGTAAAGAATTAATTCTGTCCGTAATGAATTAATTAACTGCGTAAGGAATTAATTCATTCCGTAAGGAAATAATTCAGTCCGTAGGGAATTAATTCAGTCCGTCAAGAAATAATTCAGTCCGTAAGGAATTAATTCAGTCCGTCAAGAACTAATTCAGTCCGTAAGGAATTAGTTCAGTCCGTAAGGAATTAATTCAGTCCGTTACGAATTAATTCAGTTCGTAAGGAAGTAGTTCAGTCCGTAATGAATTAATTCAGTCCGTAAGAAATTAATTCAGTCCGTAAGGAATTAATTAAATACCTAAGGAGATAATTCAGTCCGTAAGGAATTAATTCAGTCCGTAAGGAATTATTTCAGACCGTAAGGAATTAATTCAGTCCGTAAGGAATTAATTCATTCCGTATGGAAATAATATAGTCCGTAAGGAACTAATTCAGTCCGTAATGAATTAATTAAGTCCGTAAGGAATTAGTTCAGTCCATAAGGAATTAATTAAATACCTAAGGAGATAATTCAGTCCGAAAGGAATTAATTCAGTCCGTAAGGAATTAATGCAGTCCGTAAGGAATTAATGCTGTCCGTAAGGAATTAATTCATTCCGTAAGGAAATAATATAGTCCGTAAGGAACTAATTCAGTCCGTAATGTGTTGTATCCTGAGTTTATATGTTGGTTAGAAATGCCTGGGGGTACTTTGGGTAAGGGACCCCAGGCATGAAATACAGGCAGTCGCAACTAAACTCTCGTCTCAACCACAACATTCTGGCGACGAGGACCGGGAATTTTTCCAAAAAAAAAAAAAAAAAGGGCACAGTGACAGTGATTTCTACACATATACGGGAGAAGATACCTGTATAGGATCAATTAAAGCTGCCATGTTGCCGTTTACACCTATGGAAACATTTCAGTACGACGAAGATCGGACGACCCTTGGTTCGAGATGGAGAGAGTGGCTCAAAAGAATGGACAACTTTTTAGTTGTCTGTGACATAAACAGCAAGGCAAGAAAGCTCGCAACCTTGCTGCATTATGCGGGCAAGAAGGTGCACGACGTATACAATAAGCTGGACATAAAACCGGAGGAGGGCGAAGACATACGCAGCAGCCAAACGGATGTTAACCGCACATTTTTATCCAAAAGAAAACGTGGTCTACAATCGGTACCTGTTCAGGAATGTCAGGCAGCAACAGCAGGAAACGTTAGACGACTTGCACACAAGATTGGACCAGTTTGCAGCCGGATGCCGGTTCGGGGATGCCGAAGGGGAAATAAAATCCCAAATAATTTTGGCATGCACGTCGGAGAAGCTTAAGTTAGAGGCGTTAACAAATCCTGAATGGTCGCTAACTACGCTGTTACAAAAAGGAAATGCATATGAGCTGGTGCAGAAGCAAATGAAGGAGATGAAAGGCGCTGCGGTAGAAGAAGAAGTACAGATTAGCAAGCTGAAGACGGCGGACAGGCAAACACCGAGCAAGAAGTCGTGCACATTCTGTGGTAAGCCGTGGCACAGCAAGCTGCAGGACTGTCAAGCAAGAAAGGAGAGATGCCGGAAATGCAGCAAGATGGGTCATTTTGCAAGAGTATGTAAAGCGAAAAAGAAGACCGTCCGAAATGTCCAGCCGTCGCAAGAAGAGGAAAACACCTCAAGCGCCACGGAACTTGTAAGTACGAATTCATGTACTAAAACTAAATACCCTATGGTACGTGCGAAAGTCGGGGAAAGGGGCAGCGTAAGATTCCTGCTTGACACTGGAGCCGGTGTTACGATTATAGACTCGTTAACCCACGTAACGCTGGGCAGCCCAAAGTTACAAAAAACGGCGAAGAAAATTTTCCCTTTCAAAACAAACCAGCCGTTAGCGATAAAAGGGAAGCTCAAAACAACAATTCGAATGGGAAAGTCTAAGTTAGCAACAATGGAAACCGTATACGTTGTTGACGGAGAGGCAAGCTGCTTGCTGAGCGAACGTGCAGCAGCAGCGTTAGAGCTTGTCCAATATTCACCTTTCGTGACGCATGAAAATGTCAGGGCGGTGGGAAAACAACAGCCCCAAATAGGCAAATATGCTGGCTTCAAAGTAAAACTACATATTGATCCGACGGTAACGCCTTTAGCACTTCCCCATAGACGGGTGCCTTTCCACCAGAGACCATTGGTAGAAAAGGAGCTAGAACGGCTAGAGCAGTTAGATATAATTGAAAAAGTAAAAGGAGCTACACCATGGGTTTCCCCTGTCGTCATAGTTCCAAAGAAGGATAGCGGTGAAATACGACTATGTGTAGACATGCGGCTACCGAACCAGGCAATTGAGAGGGAACGACACGTAATCCCTACGTTAGACGATATACTGGCGGATATCAATGTGTCCAAAATATTCAGTGTAGTAGATTTAAATCAAGCCTATCATCAAATAGAGCTAGACGAAGAGTCAAGATATATAACCACTTTTACTACGCATGTGGGCCTGCGGCGTTACAAACGTTTGTTTTTCGGAGTAACCTCTGCGGCAGAGATCTTCCACAATATAATCAGGGAACTCCTACAGGGCATTCCAGGCGTCATAAACACATCAGATGATATCCTAATACACGCGGGAAGCCGAAAAGAGCATGATGCAAGATATCAAGAAGTTCTAAGACGCTTGAAAGAAAAGAATTTGACGGTTAATGAAAAGAAATCTAAGATGGCGCAGTCAAAGGTGCGGTTTTATGGCTTAATTATTGGAGAAAACGGTATTGAACCGGACCCAAGAAAAATACAAGCGATCGGAAGTTTTGCAATACCCAAATCCAAAGCGGAGGTACGAAGCTTTCTAGGCATGACCACGTGGTGTGCTAGATTCATTCCTAAACATGCAGACATCTCGGAGCCACTGCGCAACTTAATAGCTGAGAAAAAGACCCCAGTCTTCAAATGGTCGAAAGAATGTGAGCAGTCTTTTCAGCAACTGAAGAAGGCGTTATCCAATGCTAAACAGCTAGCGTATTTTAACCCAGAAGGGAGTACGAACCTAATTGTGGATGCAAGTCCCATAGGGCTAGGGGCTGTATTAACGCAGACCAACTCGAAAGATCCCCAAAGCATAATAGCTTTTGCCAGCAAAGCATTGAACGAAACAGAACAACGCTACTCCCAACTGGAAAGAGAAGCCCTAGCGATAATATGGGCATGCGAACACTTCCGGATTTATCTGCTAGGGGCACATTTCTCTGTGACGACAGATCACAAACCGTTGTTAAGTATATTCAATAAGCCAACGGCTAAACTTTCAGCTAGGCTTGAAAGATGGATGTTGAGAAAGCAGCCGTTCAATTTTACCTTATTGTACCAACCGGGCAATGAGAACGCGGCCGATTTCCTATCAAGGAACCCAAGCAAGGCGACACAGTGTAAGCAAGGAGCCGTAGGGGAGGGCTACATTAACTTTTTAGTTAAACAGGCAGTACCCACCCCGTTGATGAGAGACCAGATTGCCGAAGAAACAAGAAATGACCCTGTTCTGGCGGCAGTGGCACAAGCAGTCCGAAAAGGGAAGAGATATGAGCTTAAAGTGAAGGAAACGAAAGCATACGCACAGATATTCGATGAACTGACCGTAACGAAGGACGGCATCATCATGAGGGCAACCAGGGTCTGCATACCGACAAGACTACAAAGTGATGTACTCCGGGTAGCACACGAAGGCCACTTGGGGATATGCAAGACGAAGCAATTACTTAGAACAAAAGTATGGTTCCCGGGGATGGACCAACAGGTCGAGAAGATGATAAAGCAATGTGTACCATGCCTCGCGGCTACGAAAGCTCCCAAGCGAGAACCGCTACAGATGACCAAACTGCCAGACAAGCCATGGCAAGAAGTGAGCATAGATTTCCTTAGTTTACCGTCTGGAGAAGAACTGTTGGTAGTGGTCGACAATTTCTCTAGATTTCCCGAAGTGTAATTCGTCCACACTACTGCGCACCACCACGTTCTACCGCAGTTAGAGCGCATACTTTCTACGTTGGGGATTCCACAGAAGATTACGACAGACAATGGGCCGCCGTTCAACGGAATAGAGTTCAAGGAGTTCTGCAAAAAGCTAGGAATTCAGCACCGGAAGATTACACCAATGTGGCCAGAAGCCAATGGCTTGGTAGAACGATTCATGCGCACATTAGGGAAAGTGGTTAGAACTAACGCGATTGAGCACAAGAATCTAAAAACGGAAGTGTTCAAATTCCTGCGCAATTATAGAACCACCCCACACCCCGCAATTGGGAAAGCCCCGGCGGACCTACTATTTAGGAAAAGCTACAGGAACTTACTCCCCGACCTCAAACACTACAACGAGGAATACTCGAGAAAAGCGAAGGAGTACGCGCACAAGAAACGACGAGTGTGCAAACAAACGTTGAAGTTAGGAGACCACGTGATAGTGCAGAAGGACAAAAGAATGCTTAAAAAAGAAGAAAGTCGTTATGAGCTTGAAGCTCTCGAAGTGGTAAAAATAAAAAATTCGATGATCACAGCGAGAAGGAAAGATGGTCGATTGATCACTAGGAATGTATCTTTTTTTAAAGTAATTCCGAAAGTTACGGGGAGCAGCCTAAGCAAAGAGGAGCAGCAACATGAGCAGCGAACTTTTGAGAAAGCAAGGGATACGAAGGAGCCAAGAACTACGCCAAGACGTAGCGCTAGAATCAAAGGAAAGCTGGAAGCGCGGCAGCGATGAAAAAAAAAATCTTTGTATATTCTTACAGGAAGACGATGACTAAGACGGCGGGCAACCTGGGGCAGAGATGACAAGAAGCTTGCCGGGGTGAAGGAAGAGTGGGAGTCGGAACCAAACAACCTGCCAAATTCGATGTCCCAGAAGTTATCTTTTGTGTTTTCCTAACTTGTTATCAGTTTCCCCTGTCTTCCCTGATATGGGAATTTTCCTTGGGTTTCTTTCCCCTATTTCTATGACAACCTTTGTTTAAGCTGTTCGTGAAAAGAAAAGGGGAAGAGGTGTTGTATCCTGAGTTTATATGTTGGTTAGAAATGCCTGGGGGTACTTTGGGTAAGGGACATCAGGCATGAAATACAGGCAGTCGCAACTAAACTCTCGTCTCAACCACAACAGTAATGAATTAATTAAGTCCGTAAGGAATTAGTTCAGTCCGTAAGGAATTAATTACGTCCGTAAGGAATTAATTAAGTCCGTAATTAAATAATTAAGTCCGTATGGAACTAGTTCAGTCCGTAAGGAATTAATTAAGTCCGTAAGGAATTAATTAAGTCCGTAAGGAATTAATTAAGTCCGTATAGAATTAATTAAGTCCGTAAGGAATTAACTAAGTCCGTATAGAATTAATTCAGTCCGTAAAGAATTAATTCAGTCTGTAAGGATTTCAATCAATCCTAAGGAATTAATTCAGTCCTTAAGGAATTAATTAATTCCGTAAGGAATTAATTCAGTCCGTAGGGAATTAATTCAGCCCGTAAGGAATTAATTAAGTACGTAAGGAACAATTCAGTCCGTAAAGAATTAATTCAGTCCGTAAGGAATTAATTCAGTCCGTAAGTAATTAATTCAGTCCGTAAGGAATTAATCCATTCCGTATGGAATTACTTTAGTCCGTAAGGAATTAATTCAGTCCGTAAAGAATTAATGCAGTCCGTATGGAATTAATTTAGTCCGTAAGGAATTAATTCAGTCCGTAAAGAATTAATGCAGTCCGTAAGGAATTAATTCAGTCCTTAACGAATTAATTCATTCCGTAAGGAATTAATTCAGTAAGTAAGGAAATAATTAAGTCCGTAAGTAAATAATTTAGTCCCCATGAATTAATTCAGTCCGTAAGGATTTAATTCAGTCCATAATTAATTAAATCAGTCCGTAAGAAATTTATTCAGTCCGAAAGGAATTAATTCATTCTGTAAGGAATTAATTCAATCTTTAAGGAATTAAATCAGGCCGTAAGGAATTAATTCAGTCCGTAATTAATTAAATCAGTCCGTAAGAAATTAATTCAGTCCGTAAGGAATTAATTAAGTCCGTATGGAATTAATTTAGTCCGTAATTAATTAATTCAGTCTGTAAGGAATTAAATCAGGCCGTAAAGAATTAATTCATTCCATAAAGAATAAATTCAGTTAGTAAGGAATTAATTCATTCCGTAAGGAATTAATTCAGTCTGTAAGGAATTAAATCAGGCCGTAAAGAATTAATTCATAAGGAATAAATTCAGTTAGTAAGGAATTAATGCAGTCCGTAAGGAATTAATGCAGTCCGTAAGGAATTAATTCAGTCCGTAAGGAATTAATTCAGTAAGTAAGGAATTGATTCAATCCGTAAGGAAATTATATGTCAGTAAGGAATTCATTCATTCCGTAAGGAATTAATTCAGTCCGTAAGGAATTAATTCAGTCCTTAAGGAATTAATTCATTCTGTAAGGAATTAATTCAATCTTTAAGGAATTAAATCAGGCCGTAAGGAATTAATTCATTCCGTATAGAATTAACTAAGGAATTAATTAAGTACCTAAGGAATTAACTCAGTCCGTAAGGAATAAATTCAGTTTGTAATGGATTAATTAAGTCCGTAATGAATTAATTCAGTCCGTAATGAATTAATTCAGTCCGTAAGAAATTAATTCAGTCCGTAAGGAATTAATTAAGTACCTTAGGAATCAATTCAGTCCGTAAGGAATTAATTCAGTCCGTAAGGAATTAATGCAGTCCGTAAGGAATTAATTCAGTCCGTAAGGAATTAATTAAGTCCGTAACGAATTAATTCAGTCCGTAAGGAATTAGTTCAGTCCGTAATGAATTAATTCAGTCCGTAAGAAATTATTTCAGTCCGTAACGAATTAATTCAGTCCGTAAGGAATTAGTTCAGTCCGTAAGGAATTAATTCAGTCCGTAAGGAATTAATTCATTCCGTAAGGAATTAATTCATTCCGTAACGAATTAATTCAGTCCGTAAGGAATTAGTTCAGTCCGTAATGAATTTATTCAGTCCGTATGGAATTAATTCAGTCCGTAAGGAATTAATTAAGTCCGTAAGAAATTAATTCAGTCCGTAAGGAATTAATGCATTCCGTATAGAATTAATTCAGTCCGTAAGGAATTAATTCATTCCGTATAGAATTAATTAAGTCCGTAAGGAATTAATTAAGTACCTAAGGAATTAATTCAGTCCGTAAGGAATAAATTCAGTTTGTAATGGATTAATTAAGTCCGTAATGAATTAATTCAGTCCGTAAGAAATTAATTCAGTCCGTAAGGAATTAATGCAGTCCGTAAGGAATTAATTCAGTCCGTAAGGAATTAATTCAGTCCGTAAGAAATTAATTCAGTCCGTAACGAATTAATTCAGTCCGTAAGGAATTAGTTCAGTCCGTAATGAATTAATTCAGTCCGTAAGAAATTATTTCAGTCCGTAACGAATTAATTCAGTCCGTAAGGAATTAGTTCAGTCCGTAAGGAATTAATGCAGTCCGTAAGGAATTAATGCAGTCCGTAAGGAATTTATTCATTCCGTAAGGAAATAATATAGTCCGTAAGGAATTAATTCACACCGTAATGAATTAATTAAGTCCGTAATGAATTAATTCAGTCCTTAAGAAATTAATTCAGTCCTTAAGGAAATAATTAAGTACCTTAGGAATCAATTCAGTCCGTAAGGAATTAATTCAGTGTGTAAGGAATTTATTAAGTCCGTATGGAATTAATTCAGTCCGTAAGGAATTAATTCATTCCGTAAGGAAATAATATAGTCCGTAAGGAACTAATTCAGTCCGCAATGAATTAATTAAGTACGTAAGGAATTAGTTCAGTCCGTAAGGAATTAATTCAGTCTGTAAGGAATTAAGTTAGGCCGTAAGGAAATAATTCAGTTTGTAATGGATTAATTAAGTCCGTAATGAATTAATTCTGTCCGTAAGAAATTAATTCAGTCCGTAAGCAATTAATTCAGTCCGTAAGGAATTAATTAAGTCCGTAATGAATTAATTAAGTCCGTAAGAAATTAATTCAGTCCGTAAGGAATTAATTCAGTCCGTAAGGAATTAATTCATTCCGTAACGAATTAATCCAGTCCGTAAGGAATTATTTCAGTCCGTAATGAATAAATTAAGTCCGTAAGGAATTAATTCAGTCTGTAAGGATTTCAATCAATCCTAAAGATTTAATTCTGTCCGTAAGGAATTAATTCATTTCGTAAGGAATTAATTCATTCCGTAAGGAATTAATTCAGTCCGTAATGAATTAATTCAGTCCGTAAGAAATTAATTCAGTCCGTAAGGAATTAATTAAGTACCTAAGGAAATAATTCAGTCCGTAAGGAATTAATTCAGTCCGTAAGGAATTAATTCAGTCCGTAAGGAATTAATTCAGTCCGTAAGGAATTAATTCAGTCCGTAACGAATTAATTCAGTCCGTAAGGAATTAGTTCAGTCCGTAATGAATTAATTCAGTCCGTAAGGAATTAATTCAGTCCGTAACGAATTAATTCAGTCCGTAAGGAATTAGTTCAGTCCGTAATGAATTAATTCAGTCCGTAAGAAATTATTTCAGTCCGTAAGGAATTAATGCAGTTCGTAAGGAATTAATGCAGTCCGTAAGGAATTTATTCATTCCGTAAGGAAATAATATAGTCCGTAAGGAATTAATTCACACCGTAATGAATTAATTAAGTCCGTAATGAATTAATTCAGTCCTTAAGAAATTAATTCAGTCCTTAAGGAAATAATTAAGTACCTTAGGAATCAATTCAGTCCGTAAGGAATTAATTCAGTGTGTAAGGAATTTATTAAGTCCGTATGGAATTAATTCAGTCCGTAAGGAATTAATTCATTCCGTAAGGAAATAATATAGTCCGTAAGGAACTAATTCAGTCCGCAATGAATTAATTAAGTACGTAAGGAATTAGTTCAGTCCGTAAGGAATTAATTCAGTCTGTAAGGAATTAAGTTAGGCCGTAAGGAAATAATTCAGTTTGTAATGGATTAATTCAGTCTGTAAGCAATTAATTCAGTCCGTAAGGAATTAATTCAGTCCGTAATGAATTAATTAAGTCCGTAAGAAATTAATTCAGTCCGTAAGGAATTAATTCAGTCCGTAAGGAATTAATTCATTCCGTAATGAATAAATTAAGTCCGTAAGGAATTAATTCAGTCTGTAAGGATTTCAATCAATCCTAAAGAATTAATTCAGTCCGTAAGGAATTAATTCATTTCGTAAGGAATTAATTCATTCCGTAAGGAATTAATTCAGTCCGTAATGAATTAATTCAGTCCGTAAGAAATTAATTCATTCCGTAAGGAATTAATTAAGTACCTAAGGAAATAATTCAGTCCGTAAGGAATTAATTCAGTCCGTAAGGAATTAATTCAGTCCGTAAGGAATTAATTCAGTCCGTAAGGAATTAATTAAGTACCTAAGGAATTAATGCAGTCCGTAAGGAATTAATTCAGTCCGTAATGAATTAACTAAGTCCGTAAGGAATTAATTCATTCCGTAAGGAAATAATATAGTCCGTAAGGAATTAATTCACACCGTAATGAATTAATTAAGTCCGTAATGAATTAATTAAGTCCGTAAGGAATTAGTTCAGTCCGTAAGGAATTAATTCATTCCGTAAGGAAATAATATAGTCCGTAAGGAATTAATTCACACCGTAATGAATTAATTAAGTCCGTAATGAATTAATTCAGTCCTTAAGAAATTAATTCAGTCCTTAAGGAAATAATTAAGTAACTTAGGAATCAATTCAGTCCGTAAGGAATTAATTCAGTGTGTAAGGAATTTATTAAGTCCGTATGGAATTAATTCAGTCCGTAAGGAATTAATTCATTCCGTAAGGAAATAATGTAGTCCGTAAGGAACTAATTCAGTCCGCAATGAATTAATTAAGTACGTAAGGAATTAGTTCAGTCCGTAAGGAATTAATTCAGTCTGTAAGGAATTAAGTTAGGCCGTAAGGAAATAATTCAGTTTGTAATGGATTAATTAAGTCCGTAATGAATTAATTCAGTCCGTAAGAAATTAATTCAGTCCGTAAGCAATTAATTCAGTCCGTAAGGAATTAATTCAGTCCGTAATGAATTAACTAAGTCCGTAAGGAATTAATTCATTCCGTAAGGAAATAATATAGTCCGTAAGGAATTAATTCACACCGTAATGAATTAATTAAGTCCGTAATGAATTAATTAAGTCCGTAAGGAATTAGTTCAGTCCGTAAGGAATTAATTCATTCCGTAAGGAAATAATATAGTCCGTAAGGAATTAATTCACACCGTAATGAATTAATTAAGTCCGTAAGGAAATAATATAGTCCGTAAGGAATTAATTCACACCGTAATGAATTAATTAAATCCGTAATGAATTAATTCAGTCCTTAAGAAATTAATTCAGTCCTTAAGGAAATAATTAAGTACCTTAGGAATCAATTCAGTCCGTAAGGAATTAATTCAGTGTGTAAGGAATTTATTAAGTCCGTAATGAATTAATTCAGTCCTTAAGAAATTAATTCAGTCCTTAAGGAAATAATTAAGTAACTTAGGAATCAATTCAGTCCGTAAGGAATTAATTCAGTGTGTAAGGAATTTATTAAGTCCGTATGGAATTAATTCAGTCCGTAAGGAATTAATTCATTCCGTAAGGAAATAATGTAGTCCGTAAGGAACTAATTCAGTCCGCAATGAATTAATTAAGTACGTAAGGAATTAGTTCAGTCCGTAAGGAATTAATTCAGTCTGTAAGGAATTAAGTTAGGCCGTAAGGAAATAATTCAGTTTGTAATGGATTAATTAAGTCCGTAATGAATTAATTCAGTCCGTAAGAAATTAATTCAGTCCGTAAGCAATTAATTCAGTCCGTAAGGAATTAATTCAGTCCGTAATGAATTAACTAAGTCCGTAAGGAATTAATTCATTCCGTAAGGAAATAATATAGTCCGTAAGGAATTAATTCACACCGTAATGAATTAATTAAGTCCGTAATGAATTAATTAAGTCCGTAAGGAATTAGTTCAGTCCGTAAGGAATTAATTCATTCCGTAAGGAAATAATATAGTCCGTAAGGAATTAATTCACACCGTAATGAATTAATTAAGTCCGTAAGGAAATAATATAGTCCGTAAGGAATTAATTCACACCGTAATGAATTAATTAAATCCGTAATGAATTAATTCAGTCCTTAAGAAATTAATTCAGTCCTTAAGGAAATAATTAAGTACCTTAGGAATCAATTCAGTCCGTAAGGAATTAATTCAGTGTGTAAGGAATTTATTAAGTCCGTATGGAATTAATTCAGTCCGTAAGGAATTAATTCATTCCGTAAGGAAATAATATAGTCCGTAAGGAACTAATTCAGTCCGCATTGAATTAATTAAGTACGTAAGGAATTAGTTCAGTCCGTAAGGAATTAATTCAGTCTGTAAGGAATTAAGTTAGGCCGTAAGGAAATAATTCAGTTTGTAATGGATTAATTATGTCCGTAATGAATTAATTCAGTCCGTAAGAAATTAATTCAGTCCGTAAGGAATTAATTAACTCCGTAAGGAATTAATTCATTCCGTAAGGAAATAATTCAGTCCGTAATGAATTAATTAAGTCCGTAAGGAATTAATTAAGTCCGTAGGAAATTAATTCAGTCCGTAAGGAATTAATTAAGTACCTAAGGAATTAATTCAGTCCGAAAGGAATTAATTCAGTCCGTAAGGAATTAATCCAGTCCGTAATGAATTAATTCATTCCGTAACGAATTAATCCAGTCCGTAAGGAATTATTTCAGTCCGTAATGAATTAATTAAGTCCGTAAGGAATTAATTCAGTCTGTAAGGATTTCAATCAATCCTAAAGAATTAATTCAGTCCGTAAGGAATTAATTCATTCCGTAAGGAATTAATTCAGTCCGTAATGAATTAATTCAGTCCGTAAGGAATTAATTCAGTCCGTAGGGAATTAATTCTGTCCGTAAGGAATTATTTAAGTACCTAAGGAATTAATTCATTCCGTAAGGAATTAATTAAGTCCGTAAGGAATTAATTCAGTCCGTAAGGAATTAATTCAATCTGTAACGAATTAAATCAGGCCGTAAGGAATTAATTCATTCCGTAAGGAATTAATTCAGTCCGTAAGGAATTAATTCAGTAAGTAAGGAATTCAATCAATCCTAATGAATTAATTCATTCCGTAAGAAATTAATTCAGTCCGTAAGGAATTAATTCAGTCCGTAAGGAATTAATTCCGTCCGTAAGGAATTATTTAAGTACCTAAGGAATTAATGCAGTCCGTAAGGAATTAATTAAGTCCGTAAGGAATTAATTAAGTCCGTAATGAATTAACTAAGTCCGTAAGGAATTAATTCATTCCGTAAGAAAATAGTATAGTCCGTAAGGAATTAATTCACACCGTAATGAATTAATTAATTCCGTAATGAATTAATTAAGTCCGTAAAGAATTAGTTCAGTCCGTAAGGAATTAATTCATTCCGTAAGGAATTTATTAAGTCCGTAAGGAATTAATTCAGTCCGTAAGGAATTAATTCAGTCCGTAATGAATTAATTAACTCCGTAAGGAATTAATTCATTCCGTAAGGAATTAATTAAGTCCGTAAGGAATTAATTCAGTCCGTAAGGAATTTATTAAGTCCGTAAGGAATTAATTCAGTCCGTAAGGAATTAATTAAGTACCTAAGGAATTAATTAAGTCCGTGAGGAATTAATTAAATCCGTAAGGAATTAATTCAGTCCGTAATGAATTAATTCAGTCTGTAAGAAATTAATTCAGTCCGTAAGGAATTAATTAAGTACCTAAGGAATTAATTCAGTCCGTAAGGATTTAATTCAGTCCGTAAGGATTTAATTCAATCCGTAAGGAATTAATTCAGTCCGTAAGGAATTAATTCAGTCCTTATGGAATTAATTCATTCTGTAAGGAATTAATTCAATCTGTAACGAATTAAATCAGGTCGTAAGGAATTAATTTATTCCGTAAGGAATTAATTCAGTCCGTAAGGAATTAATTCAGTAAGTAAGGAATTCAATCAATCCTAATGAATTAATTCATTCCGTAAGAAATTAATTCATTCCGTATAGAATTAATTAAGTCCGTAAGGAATTAATTAAGTACCTAAGGAATTAATTCAGTCCGTAAGGAATTTATTCAGTCCGTAAGGAATTAATTAAGTACCTAAGGAATTAGTTCAGTCCGTAATGAATTAATTCAGTCCGTAAGAAATTAATTCAGTCCGTAAGGAATTAATTCATTCCGTAAGGAAATAATATAGTCCGTAAGGAATTAATTCACACCGTAATGAATTAATTGAGTCCGTAAGGAATTAATTCAATCTGTAAGGATTTCAATCAATCCTAAAGAATTAATTCAGTCCGTAAGGAATTAATTCATTCCGTAAGGAATTAATTAAGTCCGTAAGGAATTAATTCAGTCCGTAATGAATTAATTCAGTCCGTAATGAATTAATTAACTCCGTAAGGAATTAATTCATTCCGTAAGGAAATAATCCAGTCCGTAGGGAATTAATTCAGTCCGTCAAGAACTAATTCAGTCCGTAAGGAATTAGTTCAGTCCGTAAGGAATTAATTAAGTCCGTAAGGAATTAATTTAGTCCGTAAGAAATTAATTCAGTCCGTAAGCAATTAATTAAGTCCGTAAGGAATTAATTAAGTACCTAAGGAATTAATGCAGTCCGTAAGGAAATAATATAGTCCGTAAGGAACTAATTCAGTCCGCAATGAATTAATTAAGTACGTAAGGAATTAGTTCAGTCCGTAAGGAATTAATTCAGTCTGTAAGGAATTAAGTTAGGCCGTAAGGAAATAATTCAGTTTGTAATGGATTATTTAAGTCCGTAATGAATTAATTCAGTCCGTAAGAAATTAATTCAGTCCGTAAGGAATTAATTAACTCCGTAAGGAATTAATTCCTTCCGTTAGGAAATAATTCAGTCCGTAATGAATTAATTCAGTCCGTAAAGAACTAATTCAGTCCGTAAGGAATTAGTTCAGTCCGTAAGGAATTAATTAAGTCCGTAAGGAATTAATTAAATCCGTAAGAAATTAATTCAGTCCGTAAGGAATTAATTCAGTCCGTAAGGAATTAATTCATTCCGTAACGAATTAATCCAGTCCGTAAGGAATTATTTCAGTCCGTAATGAATTAATTAAGTCCGTTAGGAATTAATTCAGTCTGTAAGGATTTCAATCAATCCTAAAGAATTAATTCAGTCCGGAAGGAATTAATTCATTCCGTAAGGAATAAATTAAGTCCGTAAGGAATTAATTCATTCCGTAAGGAATAAATTAAGTCCGTAAGGAATTAATTCAGTCCGTAATGAATTAATTCAGTCCGTAATGAATTAATTAACTCCGTAAGGAATTAATTCATTCCGTAAGGAAATAATTCAGTCCGTAAGAAATTAATTCAATCCGTAAGCAATTAATTAAGTCCGTAAGGAATTAATTAAGTACCTAAGGAATTAATGCAGTCCGTAAGGAATTAATTCAGTCCGTAAGGAATTAATTCAGTCCGTAAGGAATTAATTCATTCCGTAACGAATTAATTCAGTCCGTAAGGAATTAGTTCAGTCCGTAATGAATTAATTCAGTCCGTAAGAAATTAATTCAGTCCGTAAGGAATTAATTCATTCCGTAAGGAAATAATATAGTACGGAAGGAATTAATTCACACCGTAATGAATTAATTGAGTCCGTAATGAATTAATTAAGTCCGTAAGGAATTAGTTCAGTCCGTAAGGAAATAATTCAGTCCGTATGGAATTAATTCAGTCCGTAAGGAATTAAGTTAGGCCGTAAAGAAATAATTCAGTTTGTAATGGATTAATTAAGTCCGTAATGAATTAATTCAGTCCTTAAGAAATTAATTCAGTCCTTAAGAAAATAATTAAGTACCTTAGGAATCAATTCAGTCCGTAAGGAATTAATTCAGTCCGTAAGGAATTTATTAAGTCCGTATGGAATTAATTCAGTCCGTAAGGAATTAATTCATTCCGTAAGGAAATAATATAGTCCGGAAGGAACTAATTCAGTCCGCAATGAATTAATTAAGTACGTAAGGAATTAGTTCAGTCCGTAAGGAATTAATTCAGTCTGTAAGGAATTAAGTTAGGCCGTAAGGAAATAATTCAGTTTGTAATGGATTATTTAAGTCCGTAATGAATTAATTCAGTCCGTAAGAAATTAATTCAGTCCGTAAGGAATTAATTAACTCCGTTAGGAATTAATTCAGTCCGTAAGGAATTAATTCAGTCCGTAAGGAATTAATTCATTCCGTAACGAATTAATCCAGTCCGTAAGGAATTATTTCAGTCCGTAATGAATTAATTAAGTCCGTAATGAATTAATTCAGTCCGTAATGAATTAATTAACTCCGTAAGGAATTAATTCATTCCGTAAGGAAATAATTCAGTCCGTAGGGAATTAATTCAGTCCGTCAAGAACTAATTCAGTCCGTAGGGAATTAATTCAGTCCGTCAAGAACTAATTCAGTCCGTAAGGAATTAGTTCAGTCCGTAAGGAATTAATTAAGTCCGTAAGGAATTAATTTAGTCCGTAAGAAATTAATTAAGTCCGTAAGCAATTAATTAAGTCCGTAAGGAATTAATTAAGTACCTAAGGAATTAATGCAGTCCGTAAGGAATTAATTCAGTCCGTAAGGAATTAATTCAGTCCGTAAGGAATTAATTCATTCCGTAACGAATTAATTCAGTCCGTAAGGAATTAGTTCAGTCCGTAATGAATTAATTCAGTCCGTAAGAAATTAATTCAGTCCGTAAGGAATTAATTAACTCCGTAAGGAATTAATTCCTTCCGTTAGGAAATAATTCAGTCCGTAATGAATTAATTCAGTCCGTAAAGAACTAATTCAGTCCGTAAGGAATTAATTCAGTCTGTAAGGATTTCAATCAATCCTAAAGAATTAATTCAGTCCGGAAGGAATTAATTCATTCCGTAAGGAATAAATTAAGTCCGTAAGGAATTAATTCAGTCCGTAATGAATTAATTCAGTCCGTAATGAATTAATTAACTCCGTAAGGAATTAATTCATTCCGTAAGGAATTAATTCAGTCCGTAAGGAATTAATTCAGTCCGTAAGGAATTAATTCATTCCGTAACGAATTAATTCAGTCCGTAAGGAATTAGTTCAGTCCGTAATGAATTAATTCAGTCCGTAAGAAATTAATTCAGTCCGTAAGGAATTAATTCATTCCGTAAGGAAATAATATAGTCCGTAAGGAATTAATTCACACCGTAATGAATTAATTGAGTCCGTAATGAATTAATTAAGTCCGTAAGGAATTAGTTCAGTCCGTAAGGAAATAATTCAGTCCGTATGGAATTAATTCAGTCCGTAAGGAATTAAGTTAGGCCGTAAAGAAATAATTCAGTTTGTAATGGATTAATTAAGTACCTAAGGAATTAATTCAGTCCGTAAGGAATTAATTCAGTCCGTAAGGACTTAAGTTAGTCCGTAAGAAATTAATTCAGTCAGTAAGGAAATAATTAAGTCCGTAAGGAATTAATTCATTCCGTAAGGAATTAATTCAGTCCGTAACGAATTAATTCAGTGCGTAAGGAATTAATTCAGTCCGTAAGATATTAATTCAGTCCGTAATGAATTAATTAACTCCGTAAGGAATTAATTCAGTCCGTAAGGAATTAATTCAGTCCGTAAGGAATTAATTCATTCCGTTACGAATCATGTCAGTCCGTAAGGAATTAGTTCAGTCCGTAATGAATTAATTCAGTCCGTAAGAAATTAATTCAGTCCGTAAGGAATTAATTCATTCCGTAAGGAAATAATATAGTCCGTAAGGAATTAATTCACACCGTAATGAATTAATTGAGTCCGTAATGAATTAATTAAGTCCGTAAGGAATTAGTTCAGTCCGTAAGGAATTAATTCAGTCCGTATGGAATTAATTCAGTCCGTAAGGAATTAAGTTAGGCCGTAAAGAAATAATTCAGTTTGTAATGGATTAATTAAGTCCGTAATGAATTAATTCAGTCCTTAAGAAATTAATTCAGTCCTTAAAGAAATAATTAAGTACCTTAGGAATCAATTCAGTCCGTAAGGAATTAATTCAGTCCGTAAGGAATTAATTCATTCCGTAAGGAAATAATATAGTCCGTAAGGAACTAATTCAGTCCGCAATGAATTAATTAAGTACGTAAGGAATTAGTTCAGTCCGTAAGGAATTAATTCAGTCTGTAAGGAATTAAGTTAGGCCGTAAGGAAATAATTCAGTTTGTAATGGATTATTTAAGTCCGTAATGAATTAATTCAGTCCGTAAGAAATTAATTCAGTCCGTAAGGAATTAATTAACTCCGTAAGGAATTAATTCCTTCCGTTAGGAAATAATTCAGTCCGTAATGAATTAATTCAGTCCGTAAAGAACTAATTCAATCCGTAAGTAATTAGTTCAGTCCGTAAGGAATTAATTAAGTCCGTAAGGAATTAATAAAGTCCGTAAGAAATTAATTCAGTCCGTAAGGAATTAATTCAGTCCGTAAGGAATTAATTCATTCCGTAACGAATTAATCCAGTCCGTAAGGAATTATTTCAGTCCGTAAGGAATTAATTAAGTCCGTTAGGAATTAATTCAGTCTGTAAGGATTTCAATCAATCCTAAAGAATTAATTCAGTCCGTAAGGAATTAATTCATTCCGTAAGGAATAAATTAAGTCCGTAAGGAATTAATTCAGTCCGTAATGAATTAATTCAGTCCGTAATGAATTAATTAACTCCGTAAGGAATTAATTCATTCCGTAAGGAAATAATTCAGTCCGTAGGGAATTAATTCAGTCCGTCAAGAACTAATTCAGTCCGTAAGGAATTAGTTCAGTCCGTAAGGAATTAATTAAGTCCGTAAGGAATTAATTTAGTCCGTAAGAAATTAATTCAGTCCGTAAGCAATTAATTAAGTCCGTAAGGAATTAATTAAGTACCTAAGGAATTAATGCAGTCCGTAAGGAATTAATTCAGTCCGTAAGGAATTAATTCAGTCCGTAAGGAATTAATTCATTCCGTAATGAATTAATTCAGTCCGTAAGGAATTAGTTCAGTCCGTGATGAATTAATTCAGTCCGTAAGAAATTAATTCAGTCCGTAAGGAAATAATTCATTCCGTAAGGAAATAATATAGTCCGTAAGGAATTAATTCACACCGTAATGAATTAATTGAGTCCGTAAAGAATTAATTAAGTCCGTAAGGAATTAGTTCAGTCCGTAAGGAATTAATTCAGTCCGTATGGAATTAATTCAGTCCGTAAGGAATTAAGTTAGGCCGTAAAGAAATAATTCAGTTTGTAATGGATTAATTAAGTACCTAAGGAATTAATTCAGTCCGTAAGGAATTAATTCAGTCCGTAAGGACTTAATTTAGTCCGTAAGAAATTAATTCAGTCAGTAAGGAAATAATTAAGTCCGTAAGGAATTAATTCATTCCGTAAGGAATTAATTCAGTCCGTAAGGAATTAATTCAGTGCGTAAGGAATTAATTCAGTCCGTAAGATATTAATTCAGTCCGTAATGAATTAATTAACTCCGTAAGGAATTAATTCATTCCGTAAGGAAATAATTCAGTCCGTAGGGAATTAATTCAGTCCGTCAAGAACTAATTCAGTCCGTAAGGAATTAGTTCAGTCCGTAAGGAATTAATTAACTCCGTAAGGAATTAATTCATTCCGTAAGGAAATAATTCAGTCCGTAGGGAATTAATTCAGTCCGTCAAGAACTAATTCAGTCCGTAAGGAATTAGTTAAGTCCGTAAGGAATTAATTAAGTCCGTAAGGAATTAATTTAGTCCGTAAGAAATTAATTCAGTCCGTAAGGAATTAATTAAGTCCGTAAGGAATTAATTAAGTCCGTAAGGAATTGTTTAAGTCCGTAAGAAATTAATTCAGTCCTTAAGGAATTAATTAAGTACCTAAGGAATTAATGCAGTGCATAAGGAATTAATTCAGTCCGTAAGGAATTAATTCAGTCCGTAAGGAATTAGTTCAGTCCGTAACGAATTAATTCAGTCCGTAAGGAATTAGTTCACACCGTAATGAATTAATTGAGTCCGTAAAGAATTAATTAAGTCCGTAAGGAATTAGTTCAGTCCGTAAGGAATTAATTCAGTCCGTATGGAATTAATTCAGTCCGTAAGGAATTAAGTTAGGCCGTAAAGAAATAATTCAGTTTGTAAAGGATTAATTAAGTCCGTAATGAATTAATTCAGTCCGTAAGGAATTAAGTTAGGCCGTAAAGATATAATTCAGTTTGTAATGGATTAATTAAGTCCGTAATGAATTAATTCAGTCCGTAAGAAATTAATTCAGTCCGTAAGGAATTAATTAATTACCTAAGGAATTAATTAAGTACCTAAGGAATTAATTCAGTCCGTTAGGAATTAATTCTTTCCGTAAGGAATTAATTCATTCCGTATAGAATTAGTTAAGTCCGTAAGGAATTAATTAAGTACCTAAGGAATTAATTCAGTCCGTAAGGAATTAATTCAGTCCGTAAGGAATTAATTCAGTCCGTAAGATATTAAATCAGTCCGTAATGAATTAATTAACTAAGTAAGGAATTAATTCATTCCGTAAGGAAATAATTCAGTCCGTAGGGAATTAATTCAGTCCGTCAAGAACTAATTCAGTCCGTAAGGAATTAGTTCAGTCCGTAAGGAATTAATTAAGTCCGTAAGGACTTAATTTAGTCCGAAGGAAATTAATTCAGTCCGTAAGGAAATAATTAAGTCCGTAAGGAATTAATTCATTCCGTAAGGAAATAATTCAGTCCGTAGGGAATTAATTCAGTCCGTCAAAAACTAATTCAGTCCGTTAGGAATTAATGCAGTCCGTAAGGAATAAATTCAGTCCGTAAGGAATTAATTCAGTCCGTAAGGAATTAATTCATTCCGTAACGAATTAATTCAGTCCGTAAGGAATTAGTTCAGTCCGTAATGAATTAATTCAGTCCGTAAGAAATTAATTCAGTCCGTAAGGAATTAATTCATTCCGTAAGGAAATAATATAGTCCGTAAGGAACTAATTCACACCGTAATGAATTAATTGAGTCCGTAATGAATTAATTAAGTCCGTAAGGAATTAGTTCAGTCCGTAAGGAATTAATTTAGTCCGTATGGAATTAATTCAGTCCGTAAGGGATTAAGTTAGGCCGTAAAGAAATAATTCAGTTTGTAATGGATTAATTAAGTCCGTAATGAATTAATTCAGTCCGTAAGAAATTAATTCAGTCCGTCAGGAATTAATTAAGTACCTTAGGAATCAATTCAGTCCGTAAGGAATTAATTCAGTCCGTAAGGAATTAATGCAGTCCGTAAGGAATTAAGTTAGGCCGTAAAGATATAATTCAGTTTGTAATGGATTAATTAAGTCCGTAATGAATTAATTCAGTCCTTAAGAAATTAATTCAGTCCTTAAGGAAATAATTTAGTACCTTAGGAATCAATTCAGTCCGTAAGGAATTAATTCAGTCCGTAAGGAATTTATTAAGTCCGTATGGAATTAATTCAGTCCGTAAGGAATTAATTCATTCCGTAAGGAAATAATATAGTCCGTAAGGAACTAATTCAGTCCGCAATGAATTAATTAAGTACGTAAGGAATTAGTTCAGTCCGTAAGGAATTAATTCAGTCTGTAAGGAATTAAGTTAGGCCGTAAGGAAATAATATAGTCCGTAAGGAATTAATTCGCACCGTAATGAATTAATTGAGTCCGTAATGAATTAATTAAGTCCGTAAGGAATTAGTTCAGTCCGTAAGGAATTAATTCAGTCCGTAAGGAATTAATTCATTCCGTAACGAATTAATTCAGTCCGTAAGGAATTAGTTCAGTCCGTAATGAATTAATTCAGTCCGTAAGAAATTAATTCAGTCCGTAAGGAATTAATTCATTCCGTAAGGAAATAATATAGTCCGTAAGGAATTAATTCATTCCGTAACGAATTAATTCAGTCCGTAAGGAATTAGTTCAGTCCGTAATGAATTAATTCAGTCCGTAAGAAATTAATTCAGTCCGTAAGGAATTAATTCATTCCGTAAGGAAATAATATAGTCCGTAAGGAATTAATTCGCACCGTAATGAATTAATTGAGTCCGTAATGAATTAATTAAGTCCGTAAGGAATTAGTTCAGTCCGTAAGGAAATAATTCAGTCCGTATGGAATTAATTCAGTCCGTAAGGAATTAAGTTAGGCCGTAAAGAAATAATTCAGTTTGTAATGGATTAATTAAGTCCGTAATGAATTAATTCAGTCCTTAAGAAATTAATTCAGTCCTTAAGAAAATAATTAAGTACCTTAGGAATCAATTCAGTCCGTAAGGAATTAATTCAGTCCGTAAGGAATTTATTAATTCCGTATGGAATTAATTCAGTCCGTAAGGAATTAATTCATTCCGTAAGGAAATAATATAGTCCGTAAGGAACTAATTCAGTCCGCAATGAATTAATTAAGTACGTAAGGAATTAGTTCAGTCCGTAAGGAATTAATTCAGTCTGAAAGGAATTAAGTTAGGCCGTAAGGAAATAATTCAGTTTGTAATGGATTATTTAAGTCCGTAATGAATTAATTCAGTCCGTAAGAAATTAATTCAGTCCGTAAGGAATTAATTAACTCCGTAAGGAATTAATTCAGTCCGTAAGGAATTAATTCAGTCCGTAAGGAATTAATTCATTCCGTAACGAATTAATCCAGTCCGTAAGGAATTATTTCAGTCCGTAATGAATTAATTAAGTCCGTTAGGAATTAATTCAGTCTGTAAGGATTTCAATCAATCCTAAAGAATTAATTCAGTCCGTAAGGAATTAATTCATTCCGTAAGGAATAAATTAAGTCCGTAAGGAATTAATTAAGTCCGTAATGAATTAATTCAGTCCGTAATGAATTAATTAACTCCGTAAGGAATTAATTCATTCCGTAAGGAAATAATTCAGTCCGTAGGGAATTAATTCAGTCCGTCAAGAATTAATTCAGTCCGTAAGGAATTAGTTCAGTCCGTAAGGAATTAATTAAGTCCGTAAGGAATTAATTTAGTCCGTAAGAAATTAATTCAGTCCGTAAGCAATTAATTAAGTCCGTAAGGAATTAATTAAGTACCTAAGGAATTAATGCAGTCCGTAAGGAATTAATTCAGTCCGTAAGGAATTAATTCAGTCCGTAAGGAATTAATTCATTCCGTAACGAATTAATTCAGTCCGTAAGGAATTAGTTCAGTCCGTAATGAATTAATTCAGTCCGTAAGAAATTAATTCAGTCCGTAAGGAATTAATTCATTCCGTAAGGAAATAATATAGTCCGTAAGGAATTAATTCAAACCGTAATGAATTAATTGAGTCCGTAAAGAATTAATTAAGTCCGTAAGGAATTAGTTCAGTCCGTAAGGAATTAATTCAGTCCGTATGGAATTAATTCAGTCCGTAAGGAATTAAGTTAGGCCGTAAAGAAATAATTCAGTTTGTAATGGATTAATTAAGTACCTAAGGAATTAATTCAGTCCGTAAGGAATTAATTCAGTCCGTAAGGACTTAAGTTAGTCCGTAAGAAATTAATTCAGTCAGTAAGGAAATAATTAAGTCCGTAAGGAATTAATTCATTCCGTAAGGAATTAATTCAGTCCGTAACGAATTAATTCAGTGCGTAAGGAATTAATTCAGTCCGTAAGATATTAATTCAGTCCGTAATGAATTAATTAACTCCGTAAGGAATTAATTCAGTCCGTAAGGAATTAATTCAGTCCGTAAGGAATTAATTCATTCCGTTACGAATTATGTCAGTCCGTAAGGAATTAGTTCAGTCCGTAATGAATTAATTCAGTCCGTAAGAAATTAATTCAGTCCGTAAGGAATTAATTCATTCCGTAAGGAAATAATATAGTCCGTAAGGAATTAATTCACACCGTAATGAATTAATTGAGTCCGTAATGAATTAATTAAGTCCGTAAGGAATTAGTTCAGTCCGTAAGGAATTAATTCAGTCCGTATGGAATTAATTCAGTCCGTAAGGAATTAAGTTAGGCCGTAAAGAAATAATTCAGTTTGTAATGGATTAATTAAGTCCGTAATGAATTAATTCAGTCCTTAAGAAATTAATTCAGTCCTTAAGGAAATAATTAAGTACCTTAGGAATCAATTCAGTCCGTAAGGAATTAATTCAGTCCGTAAGGAATTTATTAAGTCCGTATGGAATTAATTCAGTCCGTAAGGAATTAATTCATTCCGTAAGGAAATAATATAGTCCGTAAGGAACTAATTCAGTCCGCAATGAATTAATTAAGTACGTAAGGAATTAGTTCAGTCCGTAAGGAATTAATTCAGTCTGTAAGGAATTAAGTTAGGCCGTAAGGAAATAATTCAGTTTGTAATGGATTATTTAAGTCCGTAATGAATTAATTCAGTCCGTAAGGAATTAATTCCTTCCGTTAGGAAATAATTCAGTCCGTAATGAATTAATTCAGTCCGTAAAGAACTAATTCAATCCGTAAGGAATTAGTTCAGTCCGTAAGGAATTAATTAAGTCCGTAAGGAATTAATAAAGTCCGTAAGAAATTAATTCAGTCCGTAAGGAATTAATTCAGTCCGTAAGGAATTAATTCATTCCGTAACGAATTAATCCAGTCCGTAATGAATTATTTCAGTCCGTAATGAATTAATTCAGTCCGTAAGGAATTAATTCAGTCTGTAAGGATTTCAATCAATCCTAAAGAATTAATTCAGTCCGTAAGGAATTAATTCATTCCGTAAGGAATAAATTAAGTCCGTAAGGAATTAATTCAGTCCGTAATGAATTAATTCAGTCCGTAATGAATTAATTAACTCCGTAAGGAATTAATTCATTCCGTAAGGAAATAATTCAGTCCGTTGGGAATTAATTCAGTCCGTCAAGAACTAATTCAGTCCGTAAGGAATTAGTTCAGTCCGTAAGGAATTAATTAAGTCCGTAAGGAATTAATTTAGTCCGTAAGAAATTAATTCAGTCCGTAAGCAATTAATTAAGTCCGTAAGGAATTAATTAAGCACCTAAGGAATTAATGCAGTCCGTAAGGAATTAATTCAGTCCGTAAGGAATTAATTCAGTCCGTAAGGAATTAATTCATTCCGTAACGAATTAATTCAGTCCGTAAGGAATTAGTTCAGTCCGTGATGAATTAATTCAGTCCGTAAGAAATTAATTCAGTCCGTAAGGAAATAATTCATTCCGTAAGGAAATAATATAGTCCGTAAGGAATTAATTCACACCGTAATGAATTAATTGAGTCCGTAAAGAATTAATTAAGTCCGTAAGGAATTAGTTCAGTCCGTAAGGAATTAATTCAGTCCGTATGGAATTAATTCAGTCCGTAATGAATTAATTCAGTCCGTAAGAAATTATTTCAGTCCGTAAGGAATTAATTAAATACCTTAGGAAATAATTCAGTCCGTAAGGAATTAATTCGGTCCGTAAGGAATTATTTCAGTCCGTAAGGAATTAATTAAGTACCTAAGGAATTAATGCAGTCCGTAAGGAATTAATGCAGTCCGTAAGGAATTAATTCATTCCGTAAGGAAATAATATAGTCCGTAACGAATTAATTCACACCGTAATGAATTAATTATGTCCGTAATGAATTAATTCAGTCCTTAAGGAAATAATTAAGTACCTTAGGAATCAATTCAGTCCGTAAGGAATTAATTCAGTCCGTAAGGAATTTATTAAGTCCGTATGGAATTAATTCAGTCCGTAAGGAATTAATCCATTCCGTAAGGAAATAATATAGTCCGTAAGGAACTAATTCAGTCCGCAATGAATTAATTAAGTACGTAAGGAATTAGTTCAGTCCGTAAGGAATTAATTCGATCTGTAAGGAATTAAGTTAGGCCGTAAGGAAATAATTCAGTTTGTAATGGATTAATTAAGTCCGTAATGAATTAATTCAGTCCGTAAGAAATTAATTCAGTCCGTAAGGAATTATTTCATTCCGTAACGAATTAATTCAGTCCGTAAGGAATTAGTTCAGTCCGTAATGAATTAATTCAGTCCGTAAGAAATTATTTCAGTCCGTAAGGAATTAATTAAATACCTTAGGAAATAATTCAGTCCGTAAGGAATTAATTCAGTCCGTAAGGAATTATTTCAGTCCGTAAGGAATTAATTAAGTACCTAAGGAATTAATGCAGTCCGTAAGGAATTAATTCATTCCGTAAGGAAATAATATAGTCCGTAACGAATTAATTCACACCGTAATGAATTAATTAAGTCCGTAATGAATTAATTCAGTCCTTAAGGAAATAATTAAGTACCTTAGGAATCAATTCAGTCCGTAAGGAATTAATTCAGTCCGTAAGGAATTTATTAAGTCCGTATGGAATTAATTCAGTGCGTAAGGAATTAATTCATTCCGTAAGGAAATAATATAGTCCGTAAGGAACTAATTCAGTCCGCAATGAATTAATTAAGTACGTAAGGAATTAGTTCAGTCCGTAAGGAATTAATTCAATCTGTAAGGAATTAAGTTAGGCCGTAAGGAAATAATTCAGTTTGTAATGGATTAATTAAGTCCGTAATGAATTAATTCAGTCCGTAAGAAATTAATTCAGTCCGTAAGGACTTAATTTAGTCCGTAAAAAATTAATTCAGTCCGTAAGGAAATAATTAAGTCCGTAAGGAATTAATTCATTCCGTAAAGAATTAATTCAGTCCGTAAGGAATTAATTCAGTCCGTAAAGAATTAATTCAGTCCGTAAGATATTAATTCAGTCCGTAATGAATTAATTAACTGCGTAAGGAATTAATTCATTCCGTAAGGAAATAATTCAGTCCGTAGGGAATTAATTCAGTCCGTCAAGAACTAATTCAGTCCGTAAAGAATTAGTTCAGTCCGTAAGGAATTAATTAAGTCCGTAAGGAATTAATTTAGTCCGTAAGAAATTAATTCAGTCCGTAAGGAATTAATTAAGTCCGTAAGGAATTAATTAAGTCCGTAAGGAATTATTTAAGTCCGTAAGAAATTAATTCAGTCCTTAAGGAATTAATTAAGTACCTAAGGAATTAATGCAGTCCGTAAGGAATTAATTCAGTCCGTAACTAATTAATTAAGTCCGTAAGGAATTAATTCATTCAGTAAGGAAATAATATAGTCCGTAAGGAATTAATTCACACCGTAATGAATTAATTAAGTCCGTAATGAATTAATTAAGTCCGTAAGGAATTAGTTCAGTCCGTAAGGAATTAATTCATTCCGTAAGGAATTAATTAAGTCCGTAAGGAATTAATTAAGTCCGTAAGGAATTAATTCAGTCCGTAAGGAATTTATTAAGTCCGTAAGTAATTAATTCAGTCCGTAAGGAATTAATTCAGTCCGTAATGAATTAATTAACTCCTTAAGGAATTAATTCATTCCGTAAGGAATTAATTCAGTCTGTAAGTATTTCAATCAATCCTAAAGAATTAATTCAGTCCGTAAGGAATTAATTCATTCCGTAAAGAATTAATTAAGTCCGTAAGAAATTAATTCAGTCCGTAAAGAATTAATTAAGTACCTAAGGAATCAATTCAGTCCGTAAGGAATTAATTCATTCCGTAAGGAAATAATATAGTCCGTAAGGAATTAATTCACACCGTAATGAATTAATTAAGTCCGTAATGAATTAATTAAATCCGTAAGGAATTAGTTCAGTCCGTAAGGAATTAATTTAGTCCGTAAGTAATTAGTTAAGTC
>JAKZAN010000002.1:0-232500 GCA_023053545.1 Lepidurus packardi
AAGTCCGTAATGAATTAATGAAGTCCGTAATCAATTAGTTCGTTCCGTAAAGAATTTATTAAGTCCGTAAGGAATTGATATAATCCGTAAGTAATTTACAAAGTCAGTAAGGAATTATTTCAGTCCCCACGGAATTAATTCAGTTTGTAAGGAATTAATTCAGTCCGTTACTAGTTAATTCAGTAAGTAAGGAATTCAATCAATCCTAAAGAAATAATTCAGTCCGTAAGGAATTAATTCAGTCCGTAATGTCTTAATAAAGTCCGTAAGGAATTAATTCAGTCCCCAAGGAATTAATTCAGTACGTAAGGAATTAATTCAGTCCGTAAGTAGTTAATTCAGTCCGTAAGTAGTTAATTCAGTCCGTAATTCATTAATTCAGTCCGTAAGGAATTATTTCAGTCCGTAACTAATTAATTCAGTAAGTAAGGAATTCAGTCAATCATAAAGAATTAATTCAGTCCGTAAGGAATTAATTCAGTCCGTAAGGAATTAATTCAGTCCGTATGGAATTAATTCAGTCCGTAATGAACTAATTAAGTCGGTAAGGATTTAATTAAGTCCGTAATGAATTAATTCATTCCGCAAGGAATCAATTCAGTCCGTAAGGATATAATTCCGTCCGTAAGGAATTAGTTCAGTCTGTAAGGAATTAAATCAGGCCGTAAGGAATTAAATAAGTCCGTAAGAAATTAATTCAGTCCGTAAGGAATTAATTCAGTGCGTAAGGAATTAATTAAGTCCGTAATGAATTAATTAAGTCCTTAATGGATTAATTAAGTCCGTAATGAATTAATTCAGTCCGTAAGAAATTAATTCAGTCTGTGAGGATTTAATTCAGTAAAGAAGGAATTCAATCAATCCTAAAGAATTAATTCAGTCCGTAAGGAATTAATTCAGTCCGTAAGGAATTAATTCAGTCCGTAAGGAATTAATTCAGTCGGTAAGGAATTAATTAAGTCCGTATGGAATTAATTCAGTCCCATATGGAATTAATTCAGTCCGTAATGAATTAATTAAGTCCGTAAGGAATTAATTAAGTCCGTAAGGAATTGATATAATCCGTAAGTAATTTACAAAGTCAGTAAGGAATTAATTCCGTATTGAATTAGTTCAGTCCTAAAGGAATTAATTCAGTCCGTAATGAATTAATTCAGTCCGTAATGAATTAATTACGTCCGTAAAAAATTAATTCATTCCGTAAGGAATTAATAAAGTCAGTAAGGAATTAAATCAGTCCGTGGAATTAATTCAGTCCGTAAGGAATTTATTCAGTCCGTAATGAATTAATTAAGTCCATAAGGAATTAATTCAGTCCGTAAGGAATTAATTCAGTCGGTAAGGAATTAATTAAGTCCGTATGGAAATAATTGAGTCCTTAAGAAATTAAATCAGTCCGTAATGAATTAATTAAGTCCGTAATGAAATAATGAAGTCCGTAATCAATTAGTTCGTTCCGTAAAGAATTAATTAAGTCCGTAAGGAATTGATATAATCCGTAAGTAATTTACAAAGTCAGTAAGGAATTATTTCAGTCCCCACGGAATTAATTCAGTTTGTAAGGAATTAATTCAGTCCGTTACTAGTTAATTCAGTAAGTAAGGAATTCAATCAATCCTAAAGAAATAATTCAGTCCGTAAGGAATTAATTCAGTCCGTAATGTATTAATAAAGTCCGTAAGGAATTAATTCAGTCCCCAAGGAATTAATTCAGTACGTAAGGAATTAATTCAGTCCGTAAGTAGTTAATTCAGTCCGTAATTCATTAATTCAGTCCGTAAGGAATTATTTCAGTCCGTAACTAATTAATTCAGTAAGTAAGGAATTCAGTCAATCATAAAGAATTAATTCAGTCCGTAAGGAATTAATTCAGTCCGTAAGGAATTAATTCAGTCCGTATGGAATGAATTCAGTCCGTAATGAACTAATTAAGTCGGTAAGGATTTAATTAAGTCCGTAATGAATTAATTCATTCCGCAAGGAATTAATTCAGTCCGTAAGGATATAATTCCGTCCGTAAGGAATTAGTTCAGTCTGTAAGGAATTAAATCAGGCCGTAAGGAATTAAATAAGTCCGTAAGAAATTAATTCAGTCCGTAAGGAATTAATTCAGTGCGTAAGGAATTAATTAAGTCCGTAATGAATTAATTAAGTCCTTAATGGATTAATTAAGTCCGTAATGAATTAATTCAGTCCGTAAGAAATTAATTCAGTCTGTGAGGATTTAATTCAGTAAAGAAGGAATTCAATCAATCCTAAAGAATTAATTCAGTCCGTAAGGAATTAATTCAGTCCGTAAGGAATTAATTCAGTCCGTAAGGAATTAATTCAGTCGGTAAGGAATTAATTAAGTCCGTATGGAATTAATTCAGTCCCATATGGAATTAATTCAGTCCGTAATGAATTAATTAAGTCCGTAAGGAATTAATTAAGTCCGTAAGGAATTGATATAATCCGTAAGTAATTTACAAAGTCAGTAAGGAATTAATTCCGTATTGAATTAGTTCAGTCCTAAAGGAATTAATTCAGTCCGTAATGAATTAATTCAGTCCGTAATGAATTAATTAAGTCCGTAAAAAATTAATTCATTCCTTAAGGAATTAATTAAGTCAGTAAGGAATTAATTCAGTCCGTGGAATTAATTCAGTCCGTAAGGAATTTATTCAGTCCGTAATGAATTAATTAAGTCCATAAGGAATTAATTCAGTCCGTAAGGAATTAATATAGTCGGTAAGGAATTAATTAAGTCCGTATGGAAATAATTGAGTCCTTAAGGAATTAAATCAGTCCGTAATGAATTAATTAAGTCCGTAATGAATTAATGAAGTCCGTAATCAATTAGTTCGTTCCGTAAAGAATTAATTAAGTCCGTAAGGAATTGATATAATCCGTAAGTAATTTACAAAGTCAGTAAGGAATTATTTCAGTCCCCACGGAATTAATTCAGTTTGTAAGGAATTAATTCAGTCCGTTACTAGTTAATTCAGTAAGTAAGGAATTCAATCAATCCTAAAGAAATAATTCAGTCCGTAAGGAATTAATTCAGTCCGTAATATATTAATAAAGTCCGAAAGGAATTAATTCAGTCCCCAAGGAATTAATTCAGTACGTAAGGAATTAATTCAGTCCGTAAGTCGTTAATTCAGTCCGTAATTAATTAATTCAGTCCGTAAGGAATTATTTCAGTCCGTAACTAATTAATTCAGTAAGTAAGGAATTCAGTCAATCATAAAGAATTAATTCAGTCCGTAAGGAATTAATTCAGTCCGTAAGGAATTAATTCAGTCCGTAAGGAATTAATTCAGTCCGTAATGAACTAATTAAGTCGGTAAGGATTTAATTAAGTCCGTAATGAATTAATTCATTCCGCAAGGAATTAATTCGGTCCGTAAGGATATAATTCCGCCCGTAAGGAATTAGTTCAGTCTGTAAGGAATTAAATCAGGCCGTAAGGAATTAAATAAGTCCGTAAGAAATTAATTAAGTCCGTAAGGAATTAATTCAGTGCGTAAGGAATTAATTAAGTCCGTAATGAATTAATTAAGTCCTTAATGGATTAATTAAGTCCGTAATGAATTAATTCAGTCCGTAAGAAATTAATTCAGTCTGTGAGGATTTAATTCAGTAAAGAAGGAATTCAATCAATCCTAAAGAATTAATTCAGTCCGTAAGGAATTAATTCAGTCCGTAAGGAATTAATTCAGTCCGTAAGGAATTAATTCAGTCGGTAAGGAATTAATTAAGTCCGTATGGAATTAATTCAGTCCCATATGGAATTAATTCAGTCCGTAATGAATTAATTAAGTCCGTAAGGAATTGTTATAATCCGTAAGTAATTTACAAAGTCAGTAAGGAATTAATTCCGTATTGAATTAGTTCAGTCATAAAGGAATTAATTCAGTCCGTAATGAATTAATTCAGTCCGTAATGAATTAATTAAGTCCGTAAAAAATTAATTCATTCCGTAAGGAATTAATTAAGTCCGTAAGGAATTGATATAATCCGTAAGGAATTTATAGTCAGTAAGGAATTAATTCAGTCCGTAAGGAATTAATTCAGTCTCCAAGGAATTAATTCAGTCCGTAAGAAATTAATTCAGTCCGTAAGGAATTAATTCAGTAAATAAGGAATTCAATCAATCCTAAAGAATTAATTCAGTCCGTAAGGAAATAATTCAGTTTGTAAGGAATTTATTCAGTCCGTAAGGAATTATTCAGTCCGTAATGAACTAATTAAGTCGGTAAGGATTTAATTAAGTCCGTAATAAATTAATTCATTCCGCAAGGAATTAATTCAGTCCGTAAGGATATAATTCCGTCCGTAAGGAATTAGTTCAGTCCGTATGGAATTAATTAAGTCCGTAATGAATTAATTAAGTCCTTAATGGATTAATTAAGTCCTTAATGAATTAATTCAGTCCTTAAGAAATTAATTCAGTCTGTGAGGAATTAATTCATTAAAGAAGGAATTCAATCAATCCTAAAGAATTAATTCAGTCCGTAAGGAATTAATTCAGTCCGTAAGGAATTAATTCAGTCCGTAAGGAATTAATTCAGTCGGTAAGGAATTAATTAAGTCCGTATGGAATTAATTCAGTCCTTATGGAATTAATTCAGTCCGTAATGAATTAATTAAGTCCGTAAGGAATTAATTAAGTCCGTAAGGAATTGATATAATCCGTAAGTAATTTACAAAGTCAGTAAGGAATTAATTCCGTATTGAATTAGTTCAGTCCTAAAGGAATTAATTCAGTCCGTAATGAATTAATTCAGTCCGTGATGAATTAATTAAGTCCGTAAAAAATTAATTCATTCCGTAAGGAATTAATTAAGTCCGTAAGGAATTGATATAATCCGTAAGGAATTTATAGTCAGTAAGGAATTAATTCAGTCCGTAAGGAATTAATTCAGTCCCCAAGGAATTAATTCAGTCCGTAAGAAATTAATTCAGTCCGTAAGGAATTAATTCAGTAAATAAGGAATTCAATCAATCCTAAAGAATTAATTCAGTCCGTAAGGAATTAATTCAGTACGTAAGGAATTAATTCAGTCCGTAAGGAATTAATTCAGTCGGTAAGGAATTAATTAAGTCCGTATGGAATTAATTCAGTCCCATATGGAATTAATTCAGTCCGTAATGAATTAATTAAGTCCGTAAGGAATTGTTATAATCCGTAAGTAATTTACAAAGTCAGTAAGGAATTAATTCCGTATTGAATTAGTTCAGTCATAAAGGAATTAATTCAGTCCGTAATGAATTAATTCAGTCCGTAATGAATTAATTAAGTCCGTAAAAAATTAATTCATTCCGTAAGGAATTAATTAAGTCCGTAAGGAATTGATATAATCCGTAAGGAATTTATAGTCAGTAAGGAATTAATTCAGTCCGTAAGGAATTAATTCAGTCTCCAAGGAATTAATTCAGTCCGTAAGAAATTAATTCAGTCCGTAAGGAATTAATTCAGTAAATAAGGAATTCAATCAATCCTAAAGAATTAATTCAGTCCGTAAGGAAATAATTCAGTTTGTAAGGAATTTATTCAGTCCGTAAGGAATTAATTCAGTCCGTAATGAACTAATTAAGTCGGTAAGGATTTAATTAAGTCCGTAATAAATTAATTCATTCCGCAAGGAATTAATTCAGTCCGTAAGGATATAATTCCGTCCGTAAGGAATTAGTTCAGTCCGTATGGAATTAATTAAGTCCGTAATGAATTAATTAAGTCCTTAATGGATTAATTAAGTCCTTAATGAATTAATTCAGTCCTTAAGAAATTAATTCAGTCTGTGAGGAATTAATTCATTAAAGAAGGAATTCAATCAATCCTAAAGAATTAATTCAGTCCGTAAGGAATTAATTCAGTCCGTAAGGAATTAATTCAGTCCGTAAGGAATTAATTCAGTCGGTAAGGAATTAATTAAGTCCGTATGGAATTAATTCAGTCCTTATGGAATTAATTCAGTCCGTAATGAATTAATTAAGTCCGTAAGGAATTAATTAAGTCCGTAAGGAATTGATATAATCCGTAAGTAATTTACAAAGTCAGTAAGGAATTAATTCCGTATTGAATTAGTTCAGTCCTAAAGGAATTAATTCAGTCCGTAATGAATTAATTCAGTCCGTGATGAATTAATTAAGTCCGTAAAAAATTAATTCATTCCGTAAGGAATTAATTAAGTCCGTAAGGAATTGATATAATCCGTAAGGAATTTATAGTCAGTAAGGAATTAATTCAGTCCGTAAGGAATTAATTCAGTCCCCAAGGAATTAATTCAGTCCGTAAGAAATTAATTCAGTCCGTAAGGAATTAATTCAGTAAATAAGGAATTCAATCAATCCTAAAGAATTAATTCAGTCCGTAAGGAATTAATTCAGTACGTAAGGAATTAATTCAGTCCGTAAGGAATTAATTCAGTCGGTAAGGAATTAATTAAGTCCGTATGGAATTAATTCAGTCCCATATGGAATTAATTCAGTCCGTACTGAATTAATTAAGTCCGTAAGGAATTAATTCAGACCGTAATGAACTAATTAAGTCGGTAAGGATTTAATTAAGTCCGTAATAAATTAATTCATTCCGCAAGGAATTAATTTAGTCCGTAAGGATATAATTCCGTCCGTAAGGAATTAGTTCAGTCTGTAAGGAATTAAATCAGGCCGTAAGGAATTAAATAAGTCCGTAAGAAATTAATTCAGTCCGTAAGGAATTAATTCAGTCCGTATGGAATTCCTAAAGTCCGTAATGAACTAATTAAGTCCTTAATGGATTAATTAAGTCCGTAATGAATTAATTCAGTCCGTAAGAAATTAATTCAGTTTGTGAGGAATTAATTCAGTAAAGAAGGAATTCAATCAATCCTAAAGAATTAATTCAGTCCGTAAGGAATTAATTCAGTCGGTAAGGAATTAATTCAGTCCGTAAGGAATTTATTCAGTCCGTAAGGAATTAATTCAGTCCGTAAGGAATTCATTCAGTCCGCAAGGAATTAATTAAGTCCGTAAGGAATTAATTAAGTTCGTAAGGAATTAATTCAGTCCATAAGGAATTAATTCATTCCGTAAGGAATTAATTAAGTCCGTAAGGAATTGATATAATCCGTAAGTAATTTACAAAGTCAGTAAGGACTTAATTCAGTCCCCACGGAATTAATTCAGTCCGTAATGAATTAATTCAGTCCGTAATGAATTAATTAAGTCCGTAAAAAATTAATTCATTCCGTAAGGAATTAATTAAGTCCGTAAGGAATTGATATAATCCGTAAGGAATTGATATAATCCGTAAGGAATTTATAGTCAGTAAGGAATTAATTCAGTCCGTAAGGATTTAATTCAGTCCCCAAGGAATTAATTCAGTCCGTAAGAAATTAATTCAGTCCGTAAGGAATTAATTCAGTAAATAAGGAATTCAATAAATCCTAAAGAATTAATTCAGTCCGTAAGGAATTAATTCAGTTTGTAAGGAATTTATTCAGTCCGTAAGGAATTAATTCAGTCCGTAATGAACTAATTAAGTCGGTAAGGATTTAATTAAGTCCGTAATAAATTAATTCATTCCGCAAGGAATTAATTCAGTCCGTAAGGATATAATTCCGTCCGTAAGGAATAAGTTCAGTCCGTATGGAATTAATTAAGTCCGTAATGAATTAATTAAGTCCTTAATGGATTAATTAAGTCCGTAATGAATTAATTCAGTCCGTAAGAAATTAATTCAGTCTGTGATGAATTAATTCAGTAAAGAAGGAATTCAATCAATCCTAAAGAATTAATTCAGTCCGTAAGGAATTAATTCAGTCGGTAAGGAATTAATTCAAGTCCGTAAGGAATTAATTCAGTCGGTAAGGAATTAATTAAGTCCGTAATGAATTAATGAAGTCCGTAAGGAATTAATTCATTCCGTAAGGAATTAATTCAGTCCGTAACTAGTTAATTCAGTAAGTAAGGAATTCAATCAATCCTAAAGAAATAATTCAGTCCGTAAGGAATTAATTCAGTCCGTAATGAATTAATTCAGTCCGTAAGTAGTTAATTCAGTCCGTAAGGAATTAATTCAGTCCGTAAGGAATTAATTCAGTCCGTAGCTAATTAATTCAGTAAGTAAGGAATTCAATCAATCATAAAGAATTAATTCAGTCCGTAAGGAATTAATTCAGTCCGTAAGGAATTAATTCAGTCCGTAAGGAATTAATTCAGTCCTTAAGGAATTAATTCATTCCGTAAGGAATTAATTAAGTCCGTAAGGAATTCATATAATCCGTAAGTAATTTACAAAGTCAGTAAGGAATTAATTCAGTCCCCACGGAATTAATTCAGTCCGTAAGGAATTAATTCAGACCATAATGAACTAATTAAGTCGGTAAGGATTTAATTAAGTCCGTAATAAATTAATTCATTCCGCAAGGAATTAATTCAGTCCGTAAGGATATAATTCCGTCCGTAAGGAATTAGTTCAGTCTGTAAGGAATTAAATCAGGCCGTAAGGAATTAAATAAGTCCGTAAGAAATTAATTCAGTCCGTAAGGAATTAATTCAGTCCGTATGGAATTCCTAAAGTCCGTAATGAACTAATTAAGTCCTTAATGGATTAATTAAGTCCGTAATGAATTAATTCAGTCCGTAAGAAATTAATTCAGTTTGTGAGGAATTAATTCAGTAAAGAAGGAATTCAATCAATCCTAAAGAAATAATTCAGTCCGTAAGGAATTAATTCAGTCGGTAAGGAATTAATTCAGTCCGTAAGGAATTAATTCAGTCCGTAAGGAATTAATTCAGTCCGTAAAGAATTAATTTAATCCGAAAGGAATTTATTCAGTCCGTAAGGAATTAATTCAGTCCGTAAGGAATTCATTCAGTCCGCAAGGAATTAATTAAGTCCGTAAGGAATTAATTAAGTTCGTAAGGAATTAATTCAGTCCATAAGGAATTAATTCATTCCGAAAGGAATTAATTAAGTCCGTAAGGAATTGATATAATCCGTAAGTAATTTACAAAGTCAGTAAGGAATTAATTCAGTCCCCACGGAATTAATTCAGTCCGTAATGAATTAATTCAGTCCGTAATGAATTAATTCAGTCCGTAATGAATTAATTAAGTCCGTAAAAAATTAATTCATTCCGTAAGGAATTAATTAAGTCCGTAAGGAATTGATATAATCCGTAAGGAATTGATATAATCCGTAAGGAATTTATAGTCAGTAAGGAATTAATTCAGTCCGTAAGGATTTAATTAAGTCCCCAAGGAATTAATTCAGTCCGTAAGAAATTAATTCAGTCCGTAAGGAATTAATTAAGTAAATAAGAAATTCAATCAATCCTAAAGAATTAATTCAGTCCGTAAGGAATTAATTCAGTTTGTAAGGAATTTATTCAGTCCGTAAGGAATTAATTCAGTCCGTAATGAACTAATTAAGTCGGTAAGGATTTAATTAAGTCCGTAATAAATTAATTCATTCCGCAAGGAATTAATTCAGTCCGTAAGGATATAATTCCGTCCGTAAGGAATTAGTTCAGTCCGTATGGAATTAATTTAGTCCGTAATGAATTAATTAAGTCCTTAATGGATTAATTAAGTCCGTAATGAATTAATTCAGTCCGTAAGAAATTAATTCAGTCTGTGATGAATTAATTCAGTAAAGAAGGAATTCAATCAATCCTAAAGAATTAATTCAGTCCGTAAGGAATTAATTCAGTCGGTAAGGAATTAATTCAGTCCGTAAGGAATTAATTCAGTCGGTAAGGAATTAATTAAGTCCGAATGGAATTAATTCAGTCCTTATGGAATTAATTCAGTCCGTAATGAATTAATTAAGTCCGTAAAGAATTAATTATGTCCGTAAGGAATTGATATAATCCGTAAGTAATTTACAAAGTCAGTAAGGAATTAATTCCGTATTGAATTAGTTCAGTCCTAAAGGAATTAATTCAGTCCGTAATGAATTAATTAAGTCCGTAAAAATTTAATTCATTCCGTAAGGAATTAATTAAGTCCGTAAGGAATTGATATAATCCGTAAGGAATTTATAGTCAGTAAGGAATTAATTCAGTCCGTAAGGAATTAATTCAGTCCCCAAGGAATTAATTCAGTCCGTAAGAAATTAATTCAGTCCGTAAGGAATTAATTCAGTAAAAAATTAATTCAATCAATCCTAAAGAATTAATTCAGTCCGTAAGGAATTAATTCAGTTTGTAAGGAATTTATTCAGTCCGTAATGAATTAATTAAGTCCGTAAGGAATTAATTCAGTCCGTAAGGAATTAATTCAGTCGGTAAGGAATTAATTAAGTCCGTAATGAATTAATGAAGTCCGTAAGGAATTAATTCATTCCGTAAGGAATTAATTCAGTCCGTAACTAGTTAATTCAGTAAGTAAGGAATTCAATCAATCCTAAAGAAATAATTCAGTCCGTAAGGAATTAATTCAGTCCGTAATGAATTAATTCAGTCCGTAAGTAGTTAATTCAGTCCGTAAGGAATTAATTCAGTCCGTAAGGAATTAATTCAGTCCGTAGCTAATTAATTCAGTAAGTAAGGAATTCAATCAATCATAAAGAATTAATTCAGTCCGTAAGGAATTAATTCAGTCCGTAAGGAATTAATTCAGTCCGTAAGGAATTAATTCATTCCGTAAGGAATTAATTAAGTCCGTAAGGAATTGATATAATCCGTAAGTAATTTACAAAGTCAGTAAGGAATTAATTCAGTCCCCACGGAATTAATTCAGTCCGTAAGGAATTAATTCAGTCCGTAACTAGATAATTCGGTAAGTAAGGAATTCAATCAATACTAAAGAATTAATTCAGTCCGTAAGGAATTAATTCAGTCCGTAAGGAATTAATTCAGTCCGTAAGGAATTAATTCAGTCCGTAAGGAATTAATTCAGTAAGTAAGGAATTCAATCAATCAGAAAGAATTAATGCAGTCCGTAAAGAATTGATATAATCCGTAAAGAATTGATATAATCCGTAAGGAATTAATTCAGTCCGTAAGGAATTAATTCAGTCCGTAATCAATTAATTAAGTCCGTAAAGAATTAATTCAGTCCGCAAGGAATTAATTCAGTCCGTAAAGAACTAATTCCGTCCGTAAGGAATTAATTCAGTCCGTAAGGAATTAATTCAGTCCGTAAAGAATTAATTCAGTCCGTAAGGAATTAATTCAGTCCGTAAAGAATTAATTTAGTCCGTAAGGAATTAATTAAGTTCGTAAGGAATTAATTCAGTCCATAAGGAATTAATTCAGTCTGTAAGGAATCAAATCAGGCCGTTAGGAATTAATTCAGTCAGTAAGGAATTAAATCAGGCCGTAAAGAATTAATTAAGTCCGTAAGGAATTGATATAATCCGTAAGTAATTAACAAAGTCAGTAAGGAATTAATTCCGTATTGAATTAGTTCAGTCCTAAAGGAATTAATTCAGTCCGTAATGAATTAATTCAGTCCGTAATGAATTAATTAAGTCCGTAAAAATTTAATTCATTCCGTAAGGAATTAATTAAGTCCGTAAGGAATTGATATAATCCGTAAGGAATTTATAGTCAGTAAGGAATTAATACAGTCCGTAAGGAATTAATTCAGTCCCCAAGGAATTAATTCAGTCCGTAAGAAATTAATTCAGTCTGTAAGGATATAATTCCGTCCGTAAGGAATTAGTTCAGTCCGTATGGAATTAATTAAGTCCGTAATGAATTAATTAAGTCCTTAATGGATTAATTAAGTCCGTAATGAATTAATTCAGTCCGTAAGAAATTAATTCAGTCTGTGATGAATTAAATCAGTAAAGAAGGAATTCAATCAATCCTAAAGAATTAATTCAGTCCGTAAGGAATTAATTCAGTCGGTAAGGAATTAATTCAGTCCGTAAGGAATTAATTCATTCGGTAAGGAATTAATTCAGTCCGTATGGAATTCCTAAAGTCCGTAATGAACTAATTAAGTCCTTAATGGATTAATTAAATCCGTAATGAATTAATTCAGTCCGTAAGAAATTAATTCAGTTTGTGAGGAATTAATTCAGTAAAGAAAGAATTCAATCAATCCTAAAGAATTAATTCAGTCCGTAAGGAATTAATTCAGTCGGTAAGGAATTAATTCAGTCCGTAAGGAATTGATATAATCCGTAAGTAATTTACAAAGTCAGTAAGGAATTAATTCCGTATTAAATTAGTTCAGTCCTAAAGGAATTAATTCAGTCCGTAATGAATTAATTCAGTCCGTAATGAATTAATTAAGTCCGTAAAAATTTAATTCATTCCGTAAGGAATTAATTAAGTCCGTAAGGAATTGATATAATCCGTAAGGAATTTATAGTCAGTAAGGAATTAATTCAGTCCGTAAGGAATTAATTCAGTCCCCAAGGAATTAATTCAGTCCGTAAGAAATTAATTCAGTCCGTAAGGAATTAATTCAGTAAATAATTAATTCAATCAATCCTAAAGAATTAATTCAGTCCGTAAGGAATTAATTCAGTTTGTAAGGAATTTATTCAGTCCGTAATGAATTAATTAAGTCCGTAAGGAATTAATTCAGTCCGTAAGGAATTAATTCAGTCGGTAAGGAATTAATTAAGTCCGTAATGAATTAATGAAGTCCGTAAGGAATTAATTCATTCCGTAAGGAATTAATTCAGTCCGTAACTAGTTAATTCAGTAAGTAAGGAATTCAATCAATCCTAAAGAAATAATTCAGTCCGTAAGGAATTAATTCAGTCCGTAATGAATTAATTCAGTCCGTAAGTAGTTAATTCAGTCCGTAAGGAATTAATTCAGTCCGTAAGGAATTAATTCAGTCCGTAGCTAATTAATTCAGTAAGTAAGGAATTCAATCAATCATAAAGAATTAATTCAGTCCGTAAGGAATTAATTCAGTCCGTAAGGAATTAATTCAGTCCCCACGGAATTAATTCAGTCCGTAAGGAATTAATTCAGACCGTAATGAACTAATTAAGTCGGTAAGGATTTAATTAAGTCCGTAATAAATTAATTCATTCCGCAAGGAATTAATTCAGTCCGTAAGGATATAATTCATTCCGTAAGGAATTAATTAAGTCCGTAAGGAATTGATATAATCCGTAAGGAATTTATAGTCAGTAAGGAATTAATTCAGTCCGTAAGGAATTAATTCAGTCCCCAAGGAATTAATTCAGTCCGTAAGAAATTAATTCAGTCCGTAAGGAATTAATTCAGTAAATAATTAATTCAATCAATCCTAAAGAATTAATTCAGTCCGTAAGGAATTAATTCAGTTTGTAAGGAATTTATTCAGTCCGTAATGAATTAATTAAGTCCGTAAGGAATTAATTCAGTCCGTAAGGAATTAATTCAGTCGGTAAGGAATTAATTAAGTCCGTAATGAATTAATGAAGTCCGTAAGGAATTAATTCATTCCGTAAGGAATTAATTCAGTCCGTAACTAGTTAATTCAGTAAGTAAGGAATTCAATCAATCCTAAAGAAATAATTCAGTCCGTAAGGAATTAATTCAGTCCGTAATGAATTAATTCAGTCCGTAAGTAGTTAATTCAGTCCGTAAGGAATTAATTCAGTCCGTAAGGAATTAATTCAGTCCGTAGCTAATTAATTCAGTAAGTAAGGAATTCAATCAATCATAAAGAATTAATTCAGTCCGTAAGGAATTAATTCAGTCCGTAAGGAATTAATTCAGTCCGTAAGGAATTAATTCAGTCCGTAACTAGTTAATTCAGTAAGTAAGGAATTCAATCAATCCTAAAGAAATAATTCAGTCCGTAAGGAATTAATTCAGTCCGTAATGAATTAATTCAGTCCGTAAGTAGTTAATTCAGTCCGTAAGGAATTAATTCAGTCCGTAAGGAATTAATTCAGTCCGTAGCTAATTAATTCAGTAAGTAAGGAATTCAATCAATCATAAAGAATTAATTCAGTCCGTAAGGAATTAATTCAGTCCGTAAGGAATTAATTCAGTCCGTAAGGAATTAATTCAGTCCTTAAGGAATTAATTCATTCCGTAAGGAATTAATTAAGTCCGTAAGGAATTCATATAATCCGTAAGTAATTTACAAAGTCAGTAAGGAATTAATTCAGTCCCCACGGAATTAATTCAGTCCGTAAGGAATTAATTCAGACCGTAATGAACTAATTAAGTCGGTAAGGATTTAATTAAGTCCGTAATAAATTAATTCATTCCGCAAGGAATTAATTCAGTCCGTAAGGATATAATTCATTCCGTAAGGAATTAATTAAGTCCGTAAGGAATTGATATAATCCGTAAGGAATTTATAGTCAGTAAGGAATTAATTCAGTCCGTAAGGAATTAATTCAGTCCCCAAGGAATTAATTCAGTCCGTAAGAAATTAATTCAGTCCGTAAGGAATTAATTCAGTAAATAATTAATTCAATCAATCCTAAAGAATTAATTCAGTCCGTAAGGAATTAATTCAGTTTGTAAGGAATTTATTCAGTCCGTAATGAATTAATTAAGTCCGTAAGGAATTAATTCAGTCCGTAAGGAATTAATTCAGTCGGTAAGGAATTAATTAAGTCCGTAATGAATTAATGAAGTCCGTAAGGAATTAATTCATTCCGTAAGGAATTAATTCAGTCCGTAACTAGTTAATTCAGTAAGTAAGGAATTCAATCAATCCTAAAGAAATAATTCAGTCCGTAAGGAATTAATTCAGTCCGTAATGAATTAATTCAGTCCGTAAGTAGTTAATTCAGTCCGTAAGGAATTAATTCAGTCCGTAAGGAATTAATTCAGTCCGTAGCTAATTAATTCAGTAAGTAAGGAATTCAATCAATCATAAAGAATTAATTCAGTCCGTAAGGAATTAATTCAGTCCGTAAGGAATTAATTCAGTCCGTAAGGAATTAATTCATTCCGTAAGGAATTAATTAAGTCCGTAAGGAATTGATATAATCCGTAAGTAATTTACAAAGTCAGTAAGGAATTAATTCAGTCCCCACGGAATTAATTCAGTCCGTAAGGAATTAATTCAGTCCGTAACTAGATAATTCGGTAAGTAAGGAATTCAATCAATACTAAAGAATTAATTCAGTCCGTAAGGAATTAATTCAGTCCGTAAGGAATTAATTCAGTCCGTAAGGAATTAATTCAGTAAGTAAGGAATTCAATCAATCAGAAAGAATTAATGCAGTCCGTAAAGAATTGATATAATCCGTAAAGAATTGATATAATCCGTAAGGAATTAATTCAGTCCGTAAGGAATTAATTCAGTCCGTAATCAATTAATTAAGTCCGTAAAGAATTAATTCAGTCCGCAAGGAATTAATTCAGTCCGTAAAGAACTAATTCCGTCCGTAAGGAATTAATTCAGTCCGTAAGGAATTAATTCAGTCCGTAAAGAATTAATTCAGTCCGTAAGGAATTAATTCAGTCCGTAAAGAATTAATTTAGTCCGTAAGGAATTAATTAAGTTCGTAAGGAATTAATTCAGTCCATAAGGAATTAATTCAGTCTGTAAGGAATCAAATCAGGCCGTTAGGAATTAATTCAGTCAGTAAGGAATTAAATCAGGCCGTAAAGAATTAATTAAGTCCGTAAGGAATTGATATAATCCGTAAGTAATTTACAAAGTCAGTAAGGAATTAATTCCGTATTGAATTAGTTCAGTCCTAAAGGAATTAATTCAGTCCGTAATGAATTAATTCAGTCCGTAATGAATTAATTAAGTCCGTAAAAATTTAATTCATTCCGTAAGGAATTAATTAAGTCCGTAAGGAATTGATATAATCCGTAAGGAATTTATAGTCAGTAAGGAATTAATACAGTCCGTAAGGAATTAATTCAGTCCCCAAGGAATTAATTCAGTCCGTAAGAAATTAATTCAGTCTGTAAGGATATAATTCCGTCCGTAAGGAATTAGTTCAGTCCGTATGGAATTAATTAAGTCCGTAATGAATTAATTAAGTCCTTAATGGATTAATTAAGTCCGTAATGAATTAATTCAGTCCGTAAGAAATTAATTCAGTCTGTGATGAATTAAATCAGTAAAGAAGGAATTCAATCAATCCTAAAGAATTAATTCAGTCCGTAAGGAATTAATTCAGTCGGTAAGGAATTAATTCAGTCCGTAAGGAATTAATTCAGTCGGTAAGGAATTAATTCAGTCCGTATGGAATTCCTAAAGTCCGTAATGAACTAATTAAGTCCTTAATGGATTAATTAAATCCGTAATGAATTAATTCAGTCCGTAAGAAATTAATTCAGTTTGTGAGGAATTAATTCAGTAAAGAAGGAATTCAATCAATCCTAAAGAATTAATTCAGTCCGTAAGGAATTAATTCAGTCGGTAAGGAATTAATTCAGTCCGTAAGGAATTGATATAATCCGTAAGTAATTTACAAAGTCAGTAAGGAATTAATTCCGTATTAAATTAGTTCAGTCCTAAAGGAATTAATTCAGTCCGTAATGAATTAATTCAGTCCGTAATGAATTAATTAAGTCCGTAAAAATTTAATTCATTCCGTAAGGAATTAATTAAGTCCGTAAGGAATTGATATAATCCGTAAGGAATTTATAGTCAGTAAGGAATTAATTCAGTCCGTAAGGAATTAATTCAGTCCCCAAGGAATTAATTCAGTCCGTAAGAAATTAATTCAGTCCGTAAGGAATTAATTCAGTAAATAATTAATTCAATCAATCCTAAAGAATTAATTCAGTCCGTAAGGAATTAATTCAGTTTGTAAGGAATTTATTCAGTCCGTAATGAATTAATTAAGTCCGTAAGGAATTAATTCAGTCCGTAAGGAATTAATTCAGTCGGTAAGGAATTAATTAAGTCCGTAATGAATTAATGAAGTCCGTAAGGAATTAATTCATTCCGTAAGGAATTAATTCAGTCCGTAACTAGTTAATTCAGTAAGTAAGGAATTCAATCAATCCTAAAGAAATAATTCAGTCCGTAAGGAATTAATTCAGTCCGTAATGAATTAATTCAGTCCGTAAGTAGTTAATTCAGTCCGTAAGGAATTAATTCAGTCCGTAAGGAATTAATTCAGTCCGTAGCTAATTAATTCAGTAAGTAAGGAATTCAATCAATCATAAAGAATTAATTCAGTCCGTAAGGAATTAATTCAGTCCGTAAGGAATTAATTCAGTCCGTAAGGAATTAATTCAGTCCGTAAGGAATTAATTCAGTCCGTAAGGAATTAATTCAGTCCTTAAGGAATTAATTCATTCCGTAAGGAATTAATTAAGTCCGTAAGGAATTCATATAATCCGTAAGTAATTTACAAAGTCAGTAAGGAATTAATTCAGTCCCCACGGAATTAATTCAGTCCGTAAGGAATTAATTCAGACCGTAATGAACTAATTAAGTCGGTAAGGATTTAATTAAGTCCGTAATAAATTAATTCATTCCGCAAGGAATTAATTCAGTCCGTAAGGATATAATTCCGTCCGTAAGGAATTAGTTCAGTCTGTAAGGAATTAAATCAGGCCGTAAGGAATTAAATAAGTCCGTAAGAAATTAATTCAGTACGTAAGGAATTAATTCAGTCCGTATGGAATTCCTAAAGTCCGTAATGAACTAATTAAGTCCTAAATGGATTAATTAAGTCCGTAATGAATTAATTCAGTCCGTAAGAAATTAATTCAGTTTGTGAGGAATTAATTCAGTAAAGAAGGAATTCAATCAATCCTAAAGAATTAATTCAGTCCGTAAGGAATTAATTCAGTCGGTAAGGAATTAATTCAGTCCGTAAGGAATTAATTCAGTCCGTAAGGAATTAATTCAGTCCGTAAAGAATTAATTTAATCCGTAAGGAATTTATTCAGTCCGTAAGGAATTAATTCAGTCCGTAAGGAATTCATTCAGTCCGGAAGGAATTAATTAAGTCCGTAAGGAATTAATTAAGTTCGTAAGGAATTAATTCAGTCCATAAGGAATTAATTCATTCCGTAAGGAATTAATTAAGTCCGTAAGGAATTGATATAATCCGTAAGTAATTTACAAAGTCAGTAAGGAATTAATTCAGTCCCCACGGAATTAATTCAGTCCGTAATGAATTAATTCAGTCCGTAATGAATTAATTAAGTCCGTAAAAAATTAATTCATTCCGTAAGGAATTAATTAAGTCCGTAAGGAATTGATATAATCCGTAAGGAATTGATATAATCCGTAAGGAATTTATAGTCAGTAAGGAATTAATTCAGTCCGTAAGGATTTAATTCAGTCCCCAAGGAATTAATTCAGTCCGTAAGAAATTAATTCAGTTTGTAAGGAATTTATTCAGTCCGTAAGGAATTAATTCAGTCCGTACTGAACTAATTAAGTCGGTAAGGATTTAATTAAGTCCGTAATAAATTAATTCATTCCGCAAGGAATTAATTCAGTCCGTAAGGAGATAATTCCGTCCGTAAGAAATTAATTCAGTCTGTGATGAATTAATTCAGTAAAGAAGGAATTCAATCAATCCTAAAGAATTAATTCAGTCCGTAAGGAATTAATTCAGTCGGTAAGGAATTAATTCAGTCCGTAAGGAATTAATTCAGTCGGTAAGGAATTAATTAAGTCCGAATGGAATTAATTCAGTCCTTATGGAATTAATTCAGTCCGTAATGAATTAATTAAGTCCGTAAAGAATTAATTAAGTCCGTAAGGAATTGATATAATCCGTAAGTAATTTACAAAGTCAGTAAGGAATTAATTCCGTATTGAATTAGTTCAGTCCTAAAGGAATTAATTCAGTCCGTAATGAATTAATTCAGTCCGTAATGAATTAATTAAGTCCGTAAAAATTTAATTCATTCCGTAAGGAATTAATTTAGTCCGTAAGGAATTGATATAATCCGTAAGGAATTTATAGTCAGTAAGGAATTAATTCAGTCCGTAAGGAATTAATTCAGTCCCCAAGGAATTAATTCAGTCCGTAAGAAATTAATTCAGTCCGTAAGGAATTAATTCAGTAAATAATTAATTCAATCAATCCTAAAGAATTAATTCAGTCCGTAAGGAATTATTTCAGTTTGTAAGGAATTTATTCAGTCCGTAATGAATTAATTAAGTCCGTAAGGAATTAATTCAGTCCGTAAGGAATTAATTCAGTCGGTAAGGAATTAATTAAGTCCTTAATGAATTAATGAAGTCCGTAAGGAATTAATTCATTCCGTAAGGAATTAATTCAGTCCGTAACTAGTTAATTCAGTAAGTAAGGAATTCAATCAATCCTAAAGAAATAATTCAGTCCGTAAGGAATTAATTCAGTCCGTAATGAATTAATTCAGTCCGTAAGTAGTTAATTCAGTCCGTAAGGAATTAATTCAGTCCGTAAGGAATTAATTCAGTCCGTAGCTAATTAATTCAGTAAGTAAGGAATTCAATCAATCATAAAGAATTAATTCAGTCCGTAAGGAATTAATTCAGTCCGTAAGGAATTAATTCAGTCCGTAAGGAATTAATTCAGTCCTTAAGGAATTAATTCATTCCGTAAGGAATTAATTAAGTCCGTAAGGAATTGATATAATCCGTAAGTAATTTACAAAGTCAGTAAGGAATTAATTTAGTCCCCACGGAATTAATTCAGTCCGTAAGGAATTAATTCAGACCGTAATGAACTAATTAAGTCGGTAAGGATTTAATTAAGTCCGTAATAAATTAATTCATTCCGCAAGGAATTAATTCAGTCCGTAAGGAATTAATTCAGTCCGTATGGAATTCCTAAAGTCCGTAATGAACTAATTAAGTCCTTAATGGATTAATTAAGTCCGTAATGAATTAATTCAGTCCGTAAGAAATTAATTCAGTTTGTGAGGAATTAATTCAGTAAAGAAGGAATTCAATCAATCCTAAAGAATTAATTCAGTCCGTAAGGAATTAATTCAGTCGGTAAGGAATTAATTCAGTCCGTAAGGAATTAATTCAGTCCGTAAGGAATTAATTCAGTCCGTAAAGAATTAATTTAATCCGTAAGGAATTTATTCAGTCCGTAAGGAATTAATTCAGTCCGTAAGGAATTCATTCAGTCCGCATGGAATTAATTAAGTCCCTAAGGAATTAATTAAGTTCGTAAGGAATTAATTCAGTCCATAAGGAATTAATTCTTTCCGTAAGGAATTAATTAAGTCCGTAAGGAATTGATATAATCCGTAAGTAATTTACAAAGTCAGTAAGGAATTAATTCAGTCCCCACGGAATTAATTCAGTCCGTAATGAATTAATTCGGTCCGTAATGAATTAATTAAGTCCGTAAAAAATTAATTCATTCCGTAAGGAATTAATTAAGTCCGTAAGGAATTGATATAATCCGTAAGGAATTGATATAATCCGTAAGGAATTTATAGTCAGTAAGGAATTAATTCAGTCCGTAAGGATTTAATTCAGTCCCCAAGGAATTAATTCAGTCCGTAAGAAATTAATTCAGTCCGTAAGGAATTAATTAAGTAAATAAGAAATTCAATCAATCCTAAAGAATTAATTCAGTCCGTAAGGAATTAATTCAGTTTGTAAGGAATTTATTCAGTCCGTAAGGAATTAATTCAGTCCGTAATGAACTAATTAAGTCGGTAAGGATTTAATTAAGTCCGTAATAAATTAATTCATTCCGCAAGGAATTAATTCAGTCCGTAAGGATATAATTCCGTCCGTAAGGAATTAGTTCAGTCCGTATGGAATTAATTAAGTCCGTATTGAATTAATTAAGTCCTTAATGGATTAATTAAGTCCGTAATGAATTAATTCAGTCCGTAAGAAATTAATTCAGTCTGTGATGAATTAATTCAGTAAAGAAGGAATTCAATCAATCCTAAAGAATTAATTCAGTCCGTAAGGAATTAATTCAGTCGGTAAGGAATTAATTCAGTCCGTAAGGAATTAATTCAGTCGGTAAGGAATTAATTAAGTCCGAATGGAATTAATTCAGTCCTTATGGAATTAATTCAGTCCGTAATGAAGTAATTAAGTCCGTAAAGAATTAATTAAGTCCGTAAGGAATTGATATAATCCGTAAGTAATTTACAAAGTCAGTAAGGAATTAATTCCGTATTGAATTAGTTCAGTCCTAAAGGAATTAATTCAGTCCGTAATGAATTAATTCAGTCCGTAATGAATTAATTAAGTCCGTAAAAATTTAATTCATTCCGTAAGGAATTAATTTAGTCCGTAAGGAATTGATATAATCCGTAAGGAATTTATAGTCAGTAAGGAATTAATTCAGTCCGTAAGGAATTAATTCAGTCCCCAAGGAATTAATTCAGTCCGTAAGAAATTAACTCAGTCCGTAAGGAATTAATTCAGTAAATAATTAATTCAATCAATCCTAAAGAATTAATTCAGTCCGTAAGGAATTAATTCAGTTTGTAAGGAATTTATTCAGTCCGTAATGAATTAATTAAGTCCGTAAGGAATTAATTCAGTCCGTAAGGAATTAATTCAGTCGGTAAGGAATTAATTAAGTCCGTAATGAATTAATGAAGTCCGTAAGGAATTAATTCATTCCGTAAGGAATTAATTCAGTCCGTAACTAGTTAATTCAGTAAGTAAGGAATTCAATCAATCCTAAAGAAATAATTCAATCCGTAAGGAATTTATTCAGTCCGTAAGGAATTAATTCAGTCCGTAGCTAATTAATTCAGTAAGTAAGGAATTCAATCAATCATAAAGAATTAATTCAGTCCGTAAGGAATTAATTCAGTCCGTAAGGAATTAATTCAGTCCGTAAGGAATTAAATCATTCCGTAAGGAATTAATTAAGTCCGTAAGGAATTGATATAATCCGTAAGTAATTTACAAAGTCAGTAAGGAATTAATTCAGTCCCCACGGAATTAATTCAGTCCGTAAGGAATTAATTCAGTCCGTAACTAGATAATTCGGTAAGTAAGGAATTCAATCAATACTAAAGAATTAATTCAGTCCGTAAGGAATTAATTCAGTCCGTAAGGAATTAATTCAGTCCGTAAGGAATTAATTCAGTCCGTAAGGAATTAATTCAGTAAGTAAGGAATTCAATCAATCAGAAAGAATTAATGCAGTCCGTAAAGAATTGATATAATCCGTAAAGAATTGATATAATCCGTAAGGAATTAATTCAGTCCGTAAGGAATTAATTCAGTCCGTAATTAATTAATTAAGTCCGTAAAGAATTAATTCAGTCCACAAGGAATTAATTCAGTCCGTAAAGAACTAATTCCGTCCGTAAGGAATTAATTCAGTCCGTAAGGAATTAATTCAGTCCGTAAAGAATTAATTCAGTCCGTAAGGAATTAATTCAGTCCGTAAAGAATTAATTTAGTCCGTAAGGAATTAATTAAGTTCGTAAGGAATTAATTCAGTCCATAAGGAATTAATTCAGTCTGTAAGGAATCAAATCAGGCCGTTTGGAATTAATTCAGTCAGTAAGGAATTAAATCAGGCCGTAAGGAATTAATTAAGTCCGTAAGAAATTAATTCAGTCCGTAAGGAATTAATTCAGTCCGTAAGGAATAAATTAAGTCCGTAATGAATTAATTAAGTCCTTAATGGATTAATTAAGTCCGTAATGAATTAATTCAGTCCGTAAGAAATTACATCAGTCCGTAAGGAATTAATTCAGTAAATAAGGAATTCAATCAATCCTAAAGAATTAATTCAGTCCGTAAGGAATTAATTCAGTTTGTAAGGAATTTATTCAGTCCGTAATGAATTAATTAAGTCCGTAAGGAATTAATTCAGTCCTTAAGGAATTAATTCAGTCCGTAATGAATTAATTAAGTCCGTAAGGAATTAATGAAGTCCGTAATCAATTAATTCATTCCGTAAGGAATTAATTAAGTCCGTAAAGAATTGATATAATCCGTAAGTAATTTACAAAGTCAGTAAGGAATTATTTCAGTCCCCACGGAATTAATTCAGTTTGTAAGGAATTAATTCAGTCCGTAACTAGTTAATTCAGTAAGTAAGGAATTCAATCAATCCTAAAGAATTAGTTCAGTCCGTAAGGAATTAATTCAGTCCGTAATGAATTAATAAAGTCCGTAAGGAATTAATTCAGTCCCCAAGGAATTAATTCAGTCCGTAATAAATTAATTCAGTCCGTAAGTAGTTAATTCAGTCCGTAATTAATTATTTCAGTCCGTAAGGAATTAATTCAGTCCGTAAATAATTAATTCAGTAAGTAAGGAATTCAATCAATCATAAAGAATTAATTCAGTCCGTAAGGAATTAATTCAGTACGTAATGAACTAAATAAGTCGGTAAGGATTTAATTAAGTCCGTAATGAATAAATTCATTCCGCAAGGAATTAATTCAGTCCGTAAGGATATATTTCCGTCCGTAAGGAATTAATTCAGTCCGTAAGGAATTAATTCAGTCCGTAAGGAATTAATTCAGTCCGCAAGGAATTAATTAAGTCCGTAAGCAATTAATTAAGTCCGTAAGGAATTAATTAAGTTCGTAAAGAATTAATTCAGTCCATAAGGAATTAATTCAGTCTGTAAGGAATTAAATCAGGCCGTAAGGAATTAATTCAGTCAGTAAGAAATTAATTCAGTCCGTAAGGAATTAATTCAGTCCGTAATGAATTAATTAAGTCCGTAAGGAATTAATTCAGTCCGTAAGGAATTATTTCAGTCGGTAAGGAATTAATTAAGTCCGTATGGAAATAATTCAGTCCTTAAGGAATTAATTCAGTCCGTAATGAATTAATTAAGTCCGTAATGAATTAATGAAGTCCGTAATCAATTAATTCATTCCGTAAGGAATTAATTAAGTCCGTAAGGAATTGATATAATCCGTAAGTAATTTACAAAGTCAGTAAGGAATTATTTCAGTCCCCACGGAATTAATTCAGTTTGTAAGGAATTAATTCAGTCCGTAACTAGTTAATTCAGTAAGTAAGGAATTCAATCAATCCTAAAGAATTAATTCAGTCCGTAAGGAATTAATTCAGTCCGTAATGAATTAATAAAGTCCGTAAGGAATTAATTCAGTACGTAATGAACTAATTAAGTCGGTAAGGAATTAATTAAGTCCGTAATGAATAAATTCAGTCCGCAAGGAATTAATTCAGTCCGTAAGGAATTAATTCAGTCGGTAAGGAATTAATTCAGTCCGTAAGGAATTAATTCAGTCGGTAAGGAATTAATTAAGTCCGTATGGAATTAATTCAGTCCTTATGGAATTAATTAAGTCCGTATGGAATTAATTCAGTCCTTATGGAATTAATTCAGTCCGTAATGAATTAATTAAGTCCGTAAGGAATTAATTAAGTCCGTAAGGAATTGATATATTCCGTAAGTAATTTACAAAGTCAGTAAGGAATTAATTCCGTATTGAATTAGTTCAGTCCTAAAGAATTAGTTCAGTCCGTAATGAATTAATTCAGTCCGTAAATAGTTAATTCAGGCCGTAAGGAATCAATTCAGTCAGTAAATGATTAATTCAGGCCGTAAGGAATTAATTCCGTAAGTAAGGAATTCAATCAATCAGAAAGAATTTAGTTAGTCCGTAAGGAATTAATTCAGTCCGTAAGGAATTAATTAAGTCCGTAAGGAATTGATATAATCCGTAAGGAATTTATAGTCAGTAAGGAATTAATTCAGTCCGTAAGGAATTAATTCAGTCCCCAAGGAATTAATTCAGTCCGTAAGGAATTAATTCAGTCCGTAAATAGTTAATTCAGGCCGTAAGGAATCAATTCAGTCAGTAAATGATTAATTCAGGCCGTAAGGAATTAATTCAGTAAGTAAGGAATTCAATCAATAAGAAAGAATTAAGTAAGTCCGTAAGGAATTAATTCAGTCCGTAAAGAACTAATTCAGTACGTAAGGAATTAATTCAGTCCGGAAGGAATTAATTAAGTACGTAGGAATTAATTCAGTCCGTAAGGAATTAAATCAGGCCGTAAGGAATTAATTCAGTCTGTAAGGAATTAAACCAGTCCGTAATGAATTAGTTCAGTCCGTAATGAATTAATTCAGTCCGTAAGGAATTAATTCAGTCCGCAATGAATTAATTAAGTCCGTAATGGATTAATTAAGTCTGGAATTAATTAATTCAGTCCGTAAGAAATTAATTCAGTCCGTAGGGAATTAATTCAGTCCGTAAGGAATTAATTCATTCCGTAAGGAATTAATTCAGTCCGTAAGGAATTGATATAATCCGTAAGGAATTTATAAAGTCAGTAAGGAATTAATGAAGTCGGTAAGGATTTAAATAAGTCTGTAATGAATTAATTAAGTTCGTAATGAATTAATTAAGTCCGTAAAGAACTAATTCAGTAGTAAGGAATTAATTCATTCCGTAACGAATTAATTCCGTCCGTAAGGAATCATTTCAGTCCGTTAGGAATTCATTCAATCCGTAATTAATTAATTCAGTCCGTAAAGAATTAATTCAGTCCGTAAGGAATTTATTCAGTCCGTAAGAAATTAATTCAGTCCGCAAGGAATTAATTAAGTCCGTAAGGAATTAATTAAGTCCGTAAGGAATTAATTAAGTCCGTAAGGAATTAATTCAGTCAATAAGAAATTCAATCAATCCTAAAGAATTAATTCAGTCCGAAAGGAATTAATTCATCCCGTAATGAATTAAATCAGTCCGTAACGAATTAATTCAGTCCGTAATGAATTAATTAAGTCCGTAATGAATTAATTAATTCCGTAAGGAGTTAATTCATTCCGTAAGGAATTGATATAATCCGTAAGGAATTTATAAAGTCAGTAAGGAATTAATTCAGTCCATAATTAATTAATTCAGTCCCCAAGGAATTAATTCAGTCCGTAAGGAATTAATTCAATCCGTAAGGAATTAATTCAGTAAGTAAGGAATTCAATCAATCCTAAAGAATTAATTCAGTCCGTAAGGAATTAATTCAGTCCATAATGGATTAATTAAGTCTGTAATGAATTAATTCAGTCCGTAAGAAATTAATTCAGTCCGTAAGGAATTCATTCAGTCCGCAAAGAATTAATTCAGTAAGTAAGGAATTCAATCAATCCTAAAGAATTAATTCAGTCCGTAAGGAATTAATTCAGTTTGTAAGGAATTTATTCAGTCCGTAATGAATTAATTAAGTCCGTAAGGACTTAATTCAGTCCGTAAGGAATTAATTCAGTCGGTAAGGAATTAATTCATTCCGTAAGGAATTAATTAAGTCCGCAAGGAATTGATATAATCCGTAAGTAATTTACAAAGTCAGTAAGGAATTAATTCAGTCCCCACGGAATTATTTCAGTTTGTAAGGAATTAATTCAGTCCGTAACTAGTTAATTCAGTAAGTAAGGAATTCAATCAATCCTAAAGAATTAATTCAGTCCGTAAGGAATTAATTCAGTCCGTAATGAATTAATAAAGTCCGTAAGGAATTAATTCAGTCCCCAAGGAATTAATTCAGTCCGTAAGGAATTAATTCAGTCCGTAAGTAGTTAATTCAGTCCGTAATTAATTAATTCAGTAAGTAAGGAATTAATTCAGTCCGTAACTGATTAATTCAGTAAGTAAGGAATTCAATCAATCATAAAGAATTAATTCAGTCCGTAAGGATTTAATTCAGTCCGTAAGGAATTAATTCAGTCCGAAATGAACTAATTAACTCGGTAAGGATTTAATTAAGTCCGTAATGAATTAATTCGTTCCGCAAGGAATTAATTCAGTCCGTAAGGATATAATTCCGTCCGTAAGGAATTAGTTCAGTCCGTAACTAATTAATTCAGTAAGTAAGGAATTCAATCAATCATAAAGAATTAATTCAGTCCGTAAGGAATTAATTCAGTAACTAAGGAATTAATTCAGTCCGTAATGAACTAATTAAGTCCGTAATGAATTCATTCATTCCGTAAGGAATTAATTCAATCTGTAAGGAAATAATTCCGTCCTTAAGGAATTAGTTCAGTCCGTAAAGAATTTATTCAGTACGTAAGGAATTCATTCAGTCCGTAAGGAATTCATTCAGTCCTTAAGGAATTAATTCAGTCCGCAAGGAATTAGTTAAGTCTGTAAGGAATTAATTAAGTTCGTAAGGAATTAAATCAGGCCGTAAGGAATTAATTCAGTCTGTAAGGAATTAAATCAGGCCGTAAAGAATTAAATAAGTCCGTAAGGAATTAATTAAGTCCGTAAGGAATTAATTCAGTCAATAAGAAATTCAATCAATCCTAAAGAATTAATTCAGTCCGAAAGGAATTAATTCATCCCGTAATGAATTAAATCAGTCCGTAACGAATTAATTCAGTCCGTAATGAATTAATTAAGTCCGTAATGAATTAATTAATTCCGTAAGGAGTTAATTCATTCCGTAAGGAATTGATATAATCCGTAAGGAATTTATAAAGTCAGTAAGGAATTAATTCAGTCCATAATTAATTAATTCAGTCCCCAAGGAATTAATTCAGTCCGTAAGGAATTAATTCAATCCGTAAGGAATTAATTCAGTAAGTAAGGAATTCAATCAATCCTAAAGAATTAATTCAGTCCGTAAGGAATTAATTCAGTCCATAATGGATTAATTAAGTCTGTAATGAATTAATTCAGTCCGTAAGAAATTAATTCAGTCCGTAAGGAATTCATTCAGTCCGCAAAGAATTAATTCAGTAAGTAAGGAATTCAATCAATCCTAAAGAATTAATTCAGTCCGTAAGGAATTAATTCAGTTTGTAAGGAATTTATTCAGTCCGTAATGAATTAATTAAGTCCGTAAGGACTTAATTCAGTCCGTAAGGAATTAATTCAGTCGGTAAGGAATTAATTCATTCCGTAAGGAATTAATTAAGTCCGCAAGGAATTGATATAATCCGTAAGTAATTTACAAAGTCAGTAAGGAATTAATTCAGTCCCCACGGAATTATTTCAGTTTGTAAGGAATTAATTCAGTCCGTAACTAGTTAATTCAGTAAGTAAGGAATTCAATCAATCCTAAAGAATTAATTCAGTCCGTAAGGAATTAATTCAGTCCGTAATGAATTAATAAAGTCCGTAAGGAATTAATTCAGTCCCCAAGGAATTAATTCAGTCCGTAAGGAATTAATTCAGTCCGTAAGTAGTTAATTCAGTCCGTAATTAATTAATTCAGTAAGTAAGGAATTAATTCAGTCCGTAACTGATTAATTCAGTAAGTAAGGAATTCAATCAATCATAAAGAATTAATTCAGTCCGTAAGGATTTAATTCAGTCCGTAAGGAATTAATTCAGTCCGAAATGAACTAATTAACTCGGTAAGGATTTAATTAAGTCCGTAATGAATTAATTCGTTCCGCAAGGAATTAATTCAGTCCGTAAGGATATAATTCCGTCCGTAAGGAATTAGTTCAGTCCGTAACTAATTAATTCAGTAAGTAAGGAATTCAATCAATCATAAAGAATTAATTCAGTCCGTAAGGAATTAATTCAGTAACTAAGGAATTAATTCAGTCCGTAATGAACTAATTAAGTCCGTAATGAATTCATTCATTCCGTAAGGAATTAATTCAATCTGTAAGGAAATAATTCCGTCCTTAAGGAATTAGTTCAGTCCGTAAAGAATTTATTCAGTACGTAAGGAATTCATTCAGTCCGTAAGGAATTCATTCAGTCCTTAAGGAATTAATTCAGTCCGCAAGGAATTAGTTAAGTCTGTAAGGAATTAATTAAGTTCGTAAGGAATTAAATCAGGCCGTAAGGAATTAATTCAGTCTGTAAGGAATTAAATCAGGCCGTAAAGAATTAAATAAGTCCGTAAGAAATTAATTCAGTCCGTAAGGAATTAATTCAGTCCGTAATCAATTAATTCATTCCGTAAGGAATTAATTAAGTTCGTAAGGAATTGATATAATCCGTAAGTAATTTACAAAGTCAGTAAGGAATTATTTCAGTCCCCACGGAATTAATTCAGTTTGTAAGGAATTAATTCAGTCCGTAACTAGTTAATTCAGTAAGTAAGGAATTCAATCAATCCTAAAGAATTAATTCAGTCCGTAAGGAATTAATTCAGTCCGTAATGAATTAATAAAGTCCGTAAGGAATTAATTCAGTCCCCAAGGAATTAATTCAGTCCGTAAGGAATTAATTCAGTCCGTAAGTAGTTAATTCAGTCCGTAATTAATTAATTCAGTCCGTAAGGAATTAATTCAGTCCGTAAATAATTAATTCAGTAAGTAAGGAATTCAATCAATCATAAATAATTAATTCATTCCGTAAGGAATTAATTCAGTCCGTAAGGAATTAATTCAGTACGTAATGAACTAATTAAGTCGGTAAGGATTTAATTAAGTCCGTAATAAATAAATTCATTCCGCAAGGAATTAATTCAGTCCGTAAGGATATAATTCCGTCCGTAAGGAATTAGTTCAGTAAGTAAGGAATTAATTCAGTCCGTAAGGAATTAATTCCGTCCGCAAGGAATTAATTAAGTCCGTAAGGAATTAATTAATTCCGTAAGGAATTAATTCAGTCAATAAGAAATTCAATCAATCCTAAAGAATTAATTCAGTCCGTAAGGAATTAATTCATCCCGTAATGAATTAATTCAGTCCGTAAGGAATTAATTCAGTCCGTAATGAATTAATTAAGTCCGTAAGGAATTAATTCAGTCCGTAAGGAATTAATTCAGTCCGTAAGGAATTAATTCAGTAAATAAGGAATTCAATCAATCCTAAAGAATTAATTCAGTCCGTAAGGAATTAATTCAGTCCGTAATTAATTAATTAAGTCCGGAAGGAATTAAGTCAGTCCGTAATGAATTAATTCAGTCGGTAAGGAATTAATTAAGTACGTATAGAATTAATTCAGTCCTTAAGGAATTAATTCAGTCCGTAATGAATTAATTAAGTCCATAATGAATTAATTAAGTCCGTAAGGAGTTAATTCATTCCGTAAGGAATTGATATAATCCGTAAGGAATTTATAAAGTCAGTAAGGAATTAATTCAGTCCGTAATTAATTAATTCAGTCCCCAAGGAATTAATTCAGTCCGTAAGGAATTAATTCAGTCCGTAAGGAATTAATTCAGTAAGTAAGGAATTCAATCAATCCTAAAGATTTAATTCAGTCCGTAAGGAATTAATTCAGTCCGTAATCGATTAATTAAGTCTGTAATGAATTAATTCAGTCCGTAAGAAATTAATTCAGTCCGTAAGGAATTCATTCAGTCCGTAAAGAATTAATTCAGTAAGTAAGGAATTCAATCAATCCTAAAGAATTAATTCAGTCCGTAAGGAATTAATTCAGTTTGTAAGGAATTTATTCAGTCCGTAATGAATTAATTCAGTCCGTAAGGAATTAATTCAGTCGGTAAGGAATTAATTAAGTCCGTAATGAATTAATGAAGTCCGTAAGGAATTAATTCATTCCGTAAGGAATTATTCATTCCGTAAGGAATTAATTCAGTCCGTAACTAGTTAATTCAGTAAGTACGTAATTTAATCAATCCTAATGAAATAATTCAGTCCGTAACTAGTTAATTCAGTAAGAAAGGAATTCAATCAATCCTAAAGAATTAATTCAGTCCGTAAGGAATTAATTCAGTCCGTAATGAATTAATAAAGTCCGTAAGGAATTAATTCAGTCCCCAAGGAATTAATTCAGTCCGTAAGGAATTAATTCAGTCCGTAAGTATTTAATTCAGTCCGTAATTAATTAATTCAGTAAGTAAGGAATTAATTCAGTCCGTAACTAATTAATTCAGTAAGTAAGGAATTCAATCAATCATAAAGAATTAATTCAGTCCGTAAGGAATTAATTCAGTCCGTAACTAATTAATTCAGTAAGTAAGGAATTCAATCAATCATAAAGAATTAATTCAGTCCGTAATGATTTAATTCAGTCCGTATGGAATTAATTCAGTCCGTAAAGAATTAATTAAGTCCGTAATGAACTAATTAAGTCGGTAAGGATTTAATTAAGTCCGTAATGAATTAATTCGTTCCGCAAGGAATTAATTCAGTCCGTAAGGATATAATTCCGTCCGTAAGGAATTAGTTCAGTCCGTAACTAATTAATTCAGTAAGTAAGGAATTCAATCAATCATAAAGAATTAATTCAGTCCGTAAGGAATTAATTCAGTTTGTAAGGAATTTATTCAGTCCGTAATGAATTAATTAAGTCCGTAAGGAATTAATTCAGTCCGTAAGGAATTAATTCAGTCGGTAAGGAATTAATTAAGTCCGTATGGAAATAATTCAGTCCTTAAGGAATTAATTCAGTCCGTAATGAATTAATTAAGTCCGTAATGAATTAATGAAGTCCGTAATCAATTAATTCATTCCGTAAGGAATTAATTAAGTCCGTAGGGAATGGATATAATCCGTAAGTAATTTACAAAGTCAGCAAGGAATTATTTCAGTCCCCACGGAATTAATTCAGTTTGTAAGGAATTAGTTCAGTCCGTAACTAGTTAATTCAGTAAGTAAGGAATTCAATTAATCCTAAAGAATTAATTCAGTCCGTAAGGAATTAATTCAGTCCGTATTGAATTAATAAAGTCCGTAAGGAATTAATTCAGTCCGTAAGGAATTAATTCAGTCCGTAAGTAGTTAATTCACTCCGTAATTAATTAATTCAGTCCGTAAGGAATTAATTCAGTCCGTAAATAATTAATTCAGTAAGTAAGGAATTCAATCAATCATAAAGAATTAATTCAGTCCGTAAGGAATTAATTCAGTCCGTAAGGAATTAGTTCAGTCCGTAAGGAATTAATTCAGTCCGTAAGGAATTAATTCAGTCCGCAAGGAATTAATTAAGTCCGTAAGGAATTAATTAAGTCCGTAAGGAATTAATTAAGTCCGTAAGGAATTAATTCAGTCAATAAGAAATTCAATCAATCCTAAAGAATTTATTCAGTCCGTGAGGAATTAATTCAGTCCGTAAGGAATTAAATCAGGCCGTAAGGAATTAATTCAGTCTGTAAGGAATTAAATCAGGCCGTAAGGAATTAATCCAGTCCGTAAGGAATCAATTCATCCCGTAATGAATTAATTCAGTCCGTAAGGAATTAATTCAGTCCGTAATGAATTAATTAAGTCCGTAAGGAATTAATTCAGTCCGTAAGGAATTAATTCAGTCCGTAAGGAATTAATTCAGTAAATAAGGAATTCAATCAATCCTAAAGAATTAATTCAGTCCGTTAGGAATTAAGTCAGTCCGTAATGAATTAATTCAGTCGGTAAGGAATTAATTAAGTACTTATAGAATTAATTCAGTCCTTAAGGAATTAATTCAGTCCTTAAGAAATTAATTCAGTCCGTAATGAATTAATTAAGTCCGTAAGGAGTTAATTCATTCCGTAAGGAATTAATTAAGTCCGTAAGGAATTAATTCAGTCAATAAGAAATTCAATCAATCCTAAAGAATTTATTCAGTCCGTGAGGAATTAATTCAGTCCGTAAGTAATTAAATCAGGCCGTAAAGAATTAATTCAGTCTGTAAGGAATTAAATCAGGCCGTAAGGAATTAATCCAGTCCGTAAGGAATTAATTCATCCCGTAATGAATTAATTCAGTCCGTAAGGTATTAATTCAGTCCGTAATGAATTAATTAAGTCCGTAAGGAATTAATTCAGTCCGTAAGGAATTAATTCAGTCCGTAAGGAATTAATTCAGTAAATAAGGAATTCAATCAATCCTAAAGAATTAATTCAGTCCGTTAGGAATTAAGTCAGTCCGTAATGAATTAATTCAGTCGGTAAGGAATTAATTAAGTACTTATAGAATTAATTCAGTCCTTAAGGAATTAATTCAGTCCTTAAGAAATTAATTCAGTCCGTAATGAATTAATTAAGTCCGTAAGGAGTTAATTCATTCCGTAAGGAATTGATATAATCCGTAAGGAATTAATTAATTCCGTAATGAATTAATTAAGTCCTTAATGGATTAATTATGTCCGTAATGAATTAATTCAGTCCGTAAGAAATTAATTCAGTCTGTGAGGAATTAATTCAGTAAAGAAGGAATTCAATCAATCCTAAAGAATTAATTCAGTCCGTAAGGAATTAATTCAGTCCGAAAGGAATTAAATCAGTCCGTAAGGAATTAATTCAGTCGGTAAGGAATTAATTAAGTCCGTATTGAATTAGTTCAGTCCTAAAGGAATTAATTCAGTCCGTAATGAATTGATTCAGTCCGTAATGAATTAATTAAGTCCGTAAAAAATTAATTCATTCCGTAATTAATTAATTAAGCCCGTAAGGAATTGGTATAATCCGTTAGGAATTTACAGTCAGTAAGGAATTAATTCAGTCCGTAAGGAAATAATTCAGTCCCCAAGGAATTAATTCAGTCCGTAAGGAACTAATTCAGTCCCCAAGGAATTAATTCAGTCCGTAAGGAATTAATTCAGTCCCTAAGTTGTTAATTCAGGCCGTAAGGAATCAATTCAGTCAGTAAATGATTAATTCAGGCCGTAAGGAATTAATTGAGTAACTAAGGAATTCAATTAATCAGAAAGAATTAAGTCAGTCCGTAAGGAATTAATTCAGTCCGTAAGGAATCAATTTAGTCCGTAAAGAATTAATTCAGTACGTAAGGAATTAATTCAGTCCGGAAGGAATTAATTTAGTACGTAGGAATTAATTCAGTCCGTAAGGAATTAAATCAGGCCGTAAGGAATTAATTCAGTCTGTAAGGAATTAAATCAGTCCCTAATGAATTAGTTCAGTCCGTAATGAATTAATTCAGTCCGTCAGGAATTAATTCAGTCCGCAATGAATTAATTAAGTCCGTAATGGATTAATTAAGTCTGTAATGAATTAATTCAGTCCGTAAGAAATTAATTCAGTCCGTAAGGAATTCATTCAGTCCGTAAGGAACTAATTCAGCCCGTAATGAATTAATTCAGTCCGTAATTAATTAATTCATTCCGTAGGGAATTATTTCAGTCCGTAAGGAATGAATTAAATCGGTAAGGAATTAATTCAGTCCGTAAGGAATTAATTCAGTCCGTAAGGAATTAATTCATTCCGTAAGGAATTAATTCAGTCCGTAAGGAATTGATATAATCCGTAAGGAATTTATAAAGTCAGTAAGGAATTAATGAAGTTGGTAAGGATTTAATTAAGTCTGTAAATAACTTATTAAGTCCGTAATGAATTAATTAAGTCCGTAAAGAACTAATTCAGTAGTAAGGAATTAATTCATTCCGTAACGAATTAATTCCGTCCGTAAGGAATTAGTTCAGTCCGTAAGGAATTCATTCAATCCGTAAGGAATTCATTCAGTCCGTAAGGAATTAATTCAGTCCGCAAAGAATTAAATCAGGCCGTAATGAATTAATTCAGTCTGTAAGGAATTAATTCAGGCCGTAAGGAATTAATTCAGTCCGTAAGGAATTAATTCATCCCGTAATGAATTAATTAAGTCCGTAATTAATTAATTAAGTCCGTAAGGAATTAAGTCAGTCCGTAATGAATTAATTCAGTCCTTAAGGAATTAATTCAGTCCTTAAGAAATTAATTTAGTCCGTAATGAATTAATTAAGTCCGTAAGGAGTAAATTCATTCCGTAAGGAATTGATATAATCCGTAAGGAATTTATAAAGTCAGTAAGGATTTAATTCAGTCCGTAATAAGTTGATTCAGTCCCCAAGGAATTAATTCAGTCCGTAAGGAATTAATTCAGTCCGTAAGGAATTAATTCTGTAAGTAAGGAATTCAATCAATCTAAAGAATTAATTCAGTCCGTAAGGAATTAATTCAGTCCGCAAGAAATTAATTCAGTCCGTAAGGAATTAATTCAGTCCGTAAAGAATTAATTCAGTACGTAAGGAATTAATTCAGTCTGTAATTAATTAAACAAGGCCGTAAGGAATTAATTCAGTCCGTAAGGAATTAGTTCAGTCCGTAATGAATTAATTCAGTCCGTAAGGAATTAATTCAGTCGGCAATGAATTAATTAATTCCGTAATGGATTAATTAAGTCTGTAATGAATTAATTCAGTCCGTAAGTAGTTAATTCAGGCCGTAAGGGATCAATTCAGTCAGTAAATGATTAATTCAGGCCGTAAGGAATTAATTCAGTAAGTAAGGAATTCAATCAATCAGAAAGAATTGAGTCAGTCCGTAAGGAATTAATTCAGTCCGTAAGGAATTAATTTAGTCCGTAAAGAATTAATTCAGTACGTAAGGAGTTAATTCAGTCCGAAAGGAATTAATTAAGTACGTAGGAATTAATTCAGTCCGTAATGAATTAATTCAGTCCGTGAGGAATTAATTCAGTCCGCAATGAATTAATTAAGTCCGTAATGGATTAATTGAGTCTGTAATGAATTAATTCAGTCTGTAAGAAAAAATAATTCAGTCCGTAAGGTATTCATTCAGTCCGTAAGGAACTAATTCAGCCCGTAATGAATTAATTCAGTCCGTAATTAATTAATTCAGTCCGTAGGGAATTAATTCAGTCCGTAAGAAATTAATTAAACCGGTAAGGAATTAATTCAGTCCGTAAGGAAATAATTCAGTCCGTAAGGAATTAATTCAGTCCGTAAGGAATTAATTCATTCCGTAAGGAATTAATTCAGTCCGTAAGGAATTGATATAATCCGTAAGGAATTTATAAAGTCAGAAAGGAATTAATGAAGTCGGTAAGGATTTAATTAAGTCTGTAATGAATTAATTAAGTCCGTAAAGAACTAATTCAGTAGTAAGGAATTAATTAATTCCGTAACGAAATAATTCCGTCCGTAAGGAATTAGTTCAGTCCGTAAGGAAATCATTCAATCCGTAAGGAATTAATTCAGTCCGTAAAGAATTAATTCAGTCCGTAAGGAATTTATTCAGTCCGTAAGTAATTAATTCAGTCCGTAATTAATTAATTCAGTCGGTAAGGAATTAATTCAGTCCTTAAGGAATTAATTCATATCTTAAGGAATTAATTCAGTCCGTAATGAATTAATTAAGTCCGAAATGAATTAATTAAGTCCGTAAGGAATTAATTCATTCCGTAAGGAATTGATATAATCCGTAAGGAATTTATAAAGTCAGTAAGGAATTAATTCAGTCCGTAATTAATTAATTCAGTCCCAAGGAATTAATTCCGTCCGTAAGGAATTAATTCATTCCGTAAGTAGTTAATTCAGGCCGTAAGGAATTAATTCAGTCAGTAAGGAATTAATTCAGTAAGTAAGGAATTCAATCAATCCTAAAGAATTAATTCAGTCCGTAAGGAATTAATTCAGTCCGCAAGAAATTAATGCAGTCCGTAAGGAATTAATTCAGTCCGTAAATAATTAATTCAGTACGTAAGGAATTAATTCAGTCCGTAAGGAATTAAATCAAGCCGTAAGGAATTAATTCAGTCTGTAAGGAATTAAACCAGGCCGTAAGGAATTAATTCAGTCCGCAATGAATTAACTAAGTCCGTATTGTATTAATTAAGTCTGTAATGAATTAATTCAGTCCGTAAGAAATTAATTCAGTCCGTAAGGAATTCATTCAGTCCGTAAGGAACTAATTCAGCCCGTAATGAATTAATTCAGTCCGTAATTAAGTAATTCAGTCCGTAGGGAATTAATTTAGTCCGTAAGGAATTAATTAAATCGGTAAGGAATTAATTCAGTCCGTAAGGAATTAATTCAGTCCGTAAGGAATTAATTCATTCCGTAAGGAATCATTGGCGAACCATGTCGCTATCGCGCCACATTATCGCCTTCGGCTTTCTTTTTTAACACACTCTCACTGTTTGGTACTTTAGCATCTTCAGATGAAATCTAAAATCTTCGTTTGTGTTATAAACTTGATAAAATTGTTTTGTGTAAAAAACCGATCATGCACTGTTCTGTTTCCGAATCCTACAATTTCTTCGGAGTCCACTGGTATGTTTTTGCTTCGCAGTTTGCTGAATAAAGCGATGCGCTCCGCTCTCAGGGTTGGGCATTCCATGACTAGATGCTTCCCGGTTTCGTCTGCCTCACCACAGTTTCGGTACACCGGGCTATCCTGTAGATTAAATCTGTGCATCCTCGATCCGATCTTGCCATGACCACATCTGAGTCTTAATACAGCAACAGCTTCTCTTCTTCTTTTGATGGTCCTTCATTTATTGGATCCTAGATTTTATGTCTTTAATACAATGGCCTGTGACATATTCAGTTTGATTTCGTTCAAAAACTCTCTTTCGATGTTTTGCTTGGTGATTGTTTTTAGCTCGTGTCTTGTCAGCCCGTTTGTTCTTTCGTTGCTGGAGGTTCTTCCTCTCTTTGCTGCTTGATCCGCTGCTTCATTACCAGGGATGCCAATATGGGCGGGGATCCATTGTAAATTGATTGTGTAACCATCTACTCTTAAGTTTCTTATTTTTCCCTGAATTTGTTGGCTGAGATCAAAATGAGTTCTGCAACCCCAGCATTTTAGTATAGCTAGCGCTGCCATTGAGTCTGTTAGAATGACAAATTTTTCGGGGGGGTTATTCGCTACCGAATCTAACGCTATTTCAATTGCTGTACGTTCAGCTGACAATATGGAGGATCCTTGGAGCATGCGAAATTCCTCTGTCTCGCCCGTTTTTTCTATATATACTCCACATCCGGTGATTCCTTGTTCATCTTTCGATCCGTCTGTGAATATTTTCTTAAAATCCCTATAAGTATTTTCTAAAAATGCTAATACAAATTGCACTGATATCTGAGGATTTTTCTTTGTGGTTAGTCCGTCAATGTCCGTAAAGATATATTTTTCTGTAAATTCCCATGGGGCCATCAAGTTTTCAAAAAAATTCCGGTGTGTTATGTCTGGTAGCTGAAATTTTTCTTTAAGTTCTTTATAGTCTTCCCAGATTATCGATTTGTTCTTTGAGATCTCCTTTACTATTAGGTCTCCCTTATGACATTCAGTCATTCTGTTAATATAATCTTGCGCCAATAGCGTTCTCCTATACCGTAAAGGCAACATGCTCGCCGCACGACTTAAGACTGCACCCTGGGGTATGCCTCTTACTAGTCTTTGCTTGGTAGACAGGCTGGATCCGACTCGTACTTCCATTGTTCTGTCGCATAAATAGCTTCTGATGATTCCCAAGAGTTTTCCATTCACCCCTTTTCTCCCCAACTTGTATAGAAGTCCGTCGATCCAGACCGAGTTGTACGCAGAAGTTAGGTCGAGCAAAAGGACAGTTAGCTTAATGCAAATTTTACTTCCAAAAGTTCTTTTCGGGTAACGCAGTACCTAGATTCTGCTCGTGACAAGCCGCGACTTGCAAATGCTATCGGCCTTTCCACTCCATCAATACATTGGGACAGAACCGCACCCAAACCCACATTGCTCGCATCCGAGTCCACCAAAAACGGTTTCGAAAGATCTGGGAAAGCCAGTATGGGGGTCGAAATGAGTGCATCCTTCAATTTACGAAAAGCTTCTTCGCAAACGGTAGACAATTCAAATTTCAAGGTTGGCTCCAACAGTTTGTACAGAGGCTTAGCGATGTCAAAAAAGTTTCGGACAAATCTTCTATAATAGGAGGCTAACTCTAGGAACCGAGACATCTGATCCGCATTATTTGGTCTAGGCCACTCCGCAATAGCACTCGTCTTCTCTGGATCGGTTTGTACGCCATCTCTACTGACGACGTGGCTTTGGAAAACGACTGTTTCCCTAAACAGCTTGCACTTACTTGGTTTGATTTTCAAGCCGGCATCCTTCAGCCGCTCACAAACTTCATTTATCCTATCTAAATGCTCTTCAAATGTTCGGCTAAAAATGATGATGTCGTCCAAATAAATTAGACAGACATTCTATTGTAATTCCATGAGAACTAGCTCCATAAGTCGCAGAAAGCTGCTTGGCCCATTACAGAGACCAAACGGCATAACATTGATGAGTGTTTTCTGGGTTTTGATGAACGTCACAATATTCGGGGAACCTGTGTTCATGAGGTAGATTACTTATTTTTCCGTTGCTACTTTAAGAAAGAGAGGGGAGGATGAAATGTAAAACAAATTTCTCTCTAGAACAGAAGCGTTGATTCTTTACTTTTATTAATATTTTTGTTTAGGCTGGGCAAGCAAGGAAAGTGGCTGCGCGTGCTCGCCTTCAAGAAGGGTGGCAAAAGACGATCTTGCCAGCAGACCAGGCTTGGATTGGCTCAGCCCTTTTTGACAGCAAGGGTACCCTGAAGGCCTCCCTTATTACGAATTGGTGGAATCCACCTCCACCAGTTCCAGGGGCCCAGCACAGCGTCGCCCAAGCCTGACGCGTATTTTCTTCGTCGACTTTTCCTGTGGATGCCCAGAAGAATGTGGTCTGTGGACTTTTCGTGTCCCAACTGCGGAGTCGGCAGGAAGCTCACGTCCAAGGGGCTGTACCCCCGGGTACGCGCTGTCCTTGATTTCAAGGACAGCTACTACCTAGCTTGCGAGTACATGGAATGCCCCAACTGCAAAATTAGCTTCATTGCGTACGATCAACGCATACTAGCCCAGCTACCTGACGTACTTGCAGCTCGCTTCCCCGCCATTCTGACTTCGAGGTACGTATGCGACGTTGGCATTATTGCGATGGCCAGATCTCGCACGCTGGGGAATAGCCCTGCAGAATGATCTTCAGGAACTACATTCCGAGATGTGGCTGCGCAAGACGACGGCCTATTTGAGTGACTGCCGGCGTCACTCAAATAGCGTAATCGGCTTATTGCAGCTAAAGGAGTGCTAGCAGCAACCCCCTCCTTTCAGCACCCTGCCCGCTGCGAAGTGGTCTTGTCGACGTACATCCGCGACGTCTGGTCCCGATTGCCCACCCTAAAGGCCGCCATCACCTCGGTCTACGGTTCGAATCTGAAGATTGATTCTACCAAGAAAGTGACCCGGATGTTCACCGAAACTGCAGCCAAACAACGAAATGAAGCTCTTCGTCGTTTTTTTATGTTGGAACGTCGTTTCAAGCAAGACCCAACACTGGCCTCACGTTATGCAGATGTAATTGACGAATACATTGATCGCGGTTTTGCTAAGCGCCTACAGAGGGTTAGTTTCTTATGCCTTGGTCATATATTATTAAAATAGAAAATCTGCAGCAGCCGGGATAATTTTGCAGCCGGGATAATTTTCGACAGTATTCCCAGGGGTAAGCGTCAGTAAATTTCAAACAATATTTCGAACGTTTTCAAGTTTATTCGCTCCCATTGGCTACATAATGCAATTAATTCAATTAAAAACGACTAGGAAGTTACCATATTCTGCCTTCCTTTCCTCGAGTTAAGCGAAGCTTTTGTTTATCCTGTTTTTTTCACGAAAATGTTCAAAATCCGATTTGAGCAATTTCTAGATTTCCCTTAATTCCTCATACCAACAAAGATACACCCCTGGAAGGTTATCCCGTTTTGGGATTAAAAAAAATTATCAATGCAAACAAATGTAGCAATTTTCCGGCTAAAAAGCTGTATATTACAAATTTCCGCATGTCCGGTCCCGGTCAAAGCTCCAGCGAACGTTTTTGTCCCCTGTCGCTTAACCCGAGTGCCCGCCCTGTTCCGCCATTCCTGATGTGTCTAGTCGGGTGGGATGACGTACTTTTTTCGCGACTCAAATTCAACTTGTCAAAGCGTCAAAGCGTGTCAAGTTGTGTTTAAAGATGAACAGTATTACTACAGTATTATTCAGTGGTGACACATTTCACAAACAGTTCTAGTGTTACAACGTGTTCAGTGTGTGGTCATTTCCCTCCCGTTCCACTCAGCCAACTTTATCCCCGTGCCTTTTGCCATCCTTTTGGAGAAGAAAATGAGAACCGCCGCAACTTTTTTGTCTGATAAACTGAGGATACGTGGATACAGGATAAACTGAGGATACGTGGATACGATACGTCATCTTCTGTGGGAGCCGCCAGGAGAACCAGAAGAAAAAGTATGCCAGGAGTTGAAAAGTGTGGGTTAGGTCTTTAGCTGCAACATTGCGAAATGCGAACTAAAATGCGAACCAAACGCGAAATGCGAAAGGCATGTGTGTTTTCAAGTGCTATCACAACCAGAGATGCTATAATAACAAGAGACATTTTACCCAAGCACCTTTCGAAGAATGCGTTTAGTTCCCATAAGGGCTATTTTGTGCATTTAGTGCGCGTGTTACTGGAACGGGCGCAAGCTGCGCTTTGTCCAACTTGCAGCCTCAGTCGCGCTGGGAAAGTCGAACAAGTTCAGACAGAAACTATTGTTATCCATAAAATATATATTGTTATCCTGTATACATAGAAAAGTTGTGTTTTTAGCTGAATTTACGTAACTTAGTCTTTCTGCCGTTACGAACGACATTCCTGTCAATTTATAAGCATTAATTCAGCTTCATTTGTGGATTTTATGCGTGTTTTCTGTGCGTTGTTGCATTCAAACGTTTGGGCGTGTAGTCCTTTTTTCTTATCGTCTAAAACGGACGATTTTGTGAAATTTGGGCCGGACAAGCTCAAACAAGATGCCGCTGGGTTATTCTTTTTTACCTTTTGCCTGCTCCAGTTGGTTATTATAATGCGATTTTTTTTAGGTGAGACATCCTTATTTCTTCGATTGTTATTCAAATGAAGCTGAGTGAAAACGTAGCATGCCACGTGGGAGAGTTATGTGTGAGATTAAGGAAATATATTTTTCAATGTATTTAACAGTTTAATTTAATGCAAAAGATCAGGAATAATAAAAGGAATAAAATAGGTCCGTCCTCTTTACGTCGCAGCTTTCGTTCTTATGAATTCGGCATATTAGTTATTTATTTATACATGTAAACGAATGTATATATTTCCCCATGCATACATCGTCGTAAGCAATTGGAAGCTTTTTTGCTTAAGGCCACGGTGTGGTGTAAGTAGTTGACTATTTTCCGTCAAAAGATGTCGCTGGCATAGACCCCTATATCCTGAGAATGCTACAAATAAATATACACCTATGACTAATTTCTCGCACTAGAGGTCTGCACACAATAATTAGGGTAAAGTATGGGGTAAAGGGAAAAGGTCAGCTTATGCTAAGGAACTTCTTCCCTATGTTCGCTTGAGAATGGGAGGGAATACCAATTTAACTGATAATCCAATTTGCATGCGCTAGACGTGTAAGTATTTAGAAATGGCGAAATAAACAATTATATTTTCTTAGAAAATTGTCATTACCATTCTTTATGGTCAAGGTTGACACCGTCGTTTTATGTATAAAATACCAATAGAAGGGATAATCCAATTTCCAAGCTTTAGAAGTGTACTTAGAAATTCCGAACTAAATAATACTATTTTCCTAGAAAATTGCCATTACCGTGCTTTACACTCAAGGTTACCACCCATCTTATCGCTCGTCTTAGCGATCACTGTTTATATTCTAGCTCTAGTCAACTAATAGCCTTCGAAGATCTTGCTCTTTTGGGCTTTCGTTCGAAATGTTGATAACCGGGTTAAAATTGCCATGTTAAACTGCTATGGCCCTGCTGAAAAGTGTAATGCACGCTGATGATCATCTTGATGCCGATAGGTCATTGATCGCTAAATTACATCTTGCAATAGTTTTTCCTGCTTGGCCCCAGCGTGAAACTCTGGAATGTAAAATAAGTTACTGAATATTTTAGCTTTTAGACATGAATCAGTCAAAGGAAGTAACCAATAAAATAGATTCAAAATTATTGAGGATCAGTATTTTGCAACAACCTTCACTTTCGATCTCAAATTCACTAGAACAACAAGCTTTGATAGGGGGCGTTCAACGTCACACAAAGCAAACAGTCGCAAATTTCCCGCGCTCCTGCTTTTTCGGTTTTCTCTAGTGAATTAAAGTGAACCCTCGTTTAAGTTTTACATCAAGTTATCAATTCGTTACCGTGTTTTCAGTTCCCGTTATTTTAAAATTAAAACTCGTTACCTAAAGACTAAAACAAGAGAATTCAAACATTGATGGGCTTCGGCCCCACCCAAAAATGCCTAACCTATCAAGGTCACCAGTGAACTCGCCCAAGAAAAATACCAAAGTTGACCTACCTCAGCCCATCGAAGGAATTGACATAGACCCAACCGCTACCTACATAGAATGTCAAACCTGCAAACTCTCCTTTGCGCGAGACTGTCCGCAGGCTAAGAACTGCCAAAAGTGTAGACATCGTAAGAACAACACAACTCCGCACCATTGCCACAAGAGAGCTCTGTCCCCTACCACAGACAACCTAACGCGGAAAAGGTCACACCCGGAAGATTACAATTTCGACTCCTTACTAGCCATGATTGTAACTCTTCAAGAGAGTAACAATTTACTAGTCCAACAAGTCTCTGCATTAACCTCAGAAGTTCAAGCACTACGCAAAGAATTTAATTCTAAAACAACTACCGCCCACAACGAAATCCACACCCCAACCACCAACGAGTGGACACAGGTAGTGAAAAGGAAATCTCTGCCCAAATCAACTAATACAGCTACTCCAACTCCCATGGAGCCTCAAAAGGTACGACGAAACAATCTACCGGAAGAGGACGTCACTTTAATTATCGAACAGCAAGACGCATCCAAGAAGAGTGAAATAACAAACCCAGAGAAACTTGTACAATTTATAGAAGAAGACCTTCGTGGCAGCGATCCGGTGGCTCCAAGCCCGGTCCTTATAAGAAAAACACGCTTGGGCAAACTTGCCATAACATTCAAAAACCCCCAAGACAAACAGAAAGCGGACTCGCTACTTAAGTCAACCACTCTACCTCATTTTGGCCCGGTCAAGACGGTGAAACCAAACACAAAAATAGTAATTCATCAACTCCCCAAGAACCAAACATTGGAAAACATCGGCACAGAACTCACCAAAAAAAACTCTATTATCTTCACTCACACCAACGCTCACTGGCTCAACCAACAAAGCACTAAAAATTTTGGCTCTATAATCATTGAATGTTCATCACTGAAAGAAAAAATAGAGCTTGTTACAAAAGGAAACCTCTATGCTTTTAACAAAGTCGTACAAGTAGAAGACATCCATCGCCCAGCAGTCATCCAGTGCTTTAATTGCCAGGAATACAACCACATGGCCTCTTCTTGTACCAAAACAGCAAATTGTGCAACGTGCGCAGATAAGCACGACACGAGATCCTGCACAAAGACCACAAAGAAATGCGTCAACTGCAAAGGAGACCACTATTCCTTTGACCCAACTTGTCCAACAAGAAGAACCGCAATAGACAACAAAAAAACAAACAAACCATAGTGCACGGGCACAAAATTCTCATCCACAACATTCGGAAAAACTACGATCAACTTTTCGAAATTACTCAAGAAGCCCGCAAACGTTTGGTTGAAACTATAGTGATCATAGAACCGCCTAAAAACATTGCCAACACTAACATGAGTTTTTTAACCACGTGTGCAACGTCACAGTACAACGGAGTGACAGTACTCTCCAAGCCAAATAACCCCTTTAACATCATCGACATTTCAAACCTCTACGTGACTTTTAAACTAAATGTACCCCAATCCTTCCCAATCATCGTCATAGCACTGTACAGAAGACATACAACTAACTGTGAAACCCTCCTAAATGAAATATGGAGCAAATATCGTACATACAACAACATCATCCTTACAGAAGACTTCAATGCTCACCATTGGTTGTGGGAAGACAAAAAGCCAGATAACGCAGGGAACGAACTCTATGATTTTATTACGAAGCACGACTTACAACTTCTCAACACGCGGAACATCCCCACCTTCCAAAACGAACGAGGTCAAAATTCCACAATAGACCTAACATTCACTTCACGACAACTGCTGAGTCACGTACATTTAACTATTTTAAACGACGAATACTACAACGAATCTGACCACGTGGCCATCGAAATCACTATTAACCTCCCATTCACCAGTCCCTGTCACACTAAAACATGGTGCTACCGACAAACCAACTGGCAAAAACTAAGACTCGACACTGCACAAGCCATACTTTTAAATCGTCAACTTTTCAACAGACTTAACAACCCACGAGACCTAGACGTAGCCGCATCCAAACTGACATCCATAATACAAACGACAATGCACCAAAACATTCCCCAACGCACTACAGGACAATACAGCAACCCATGGTGGAGGACAGAACTCGACCTGCTACGCAGACAAACAGCCAAAGCACTCAGACTTTACAAAACTACACGGAAACCACAACACGAAACTGAATGGAAAACCACCAGGAACTGCTACCGCTCAAGGACTAGGTTACTACGAGATAGATATTGGGCAGACAAAATGACGACTCCTGACAATAAGTTTCTGTGGAATTTTAATAAACATCTAAGACAAAAAGATTCCCTAACCAAACTAGACCGCCTGAAACAAGCAGACGGACAACCATTCACTGACTCTAAAGCAAAAATGAGTTTCATCGCGGAGAATTTAATTGGTGGAGCCCCTATAACAAACTCACCTACATCAGTTTTAAATCCCCCTACATCCCACGCTCCCAAGAACGGAAGACACAAGGACTCGGATTTGACTGCTCCCTTCTCCCCCGAGGAAATTCGAGAAATCGTACAGAGTCTAAAACCTTTTAAAGCCCCAGGCGTGGACTCCATTCAAGCCAACGTCCTAAAAGAACTCTGGAGTACAATTGGCAAAACAGTGTTACAAATTTACAACGCATCCTTTACCCTGGGACATTATCCTCAATCATGGAAAGCAGCAAAGGTCCTACCACTACCTAAGCCGAACAAAACGGACTACTCATCCATAAAAAATTTTCGTCCCATAACGCTTCTTCCGATTCTGGGGAAAATACTGGAAAAAGCTATTTCCAAACGACTGAAAATGTTCCTGGAAACCGGAAACATACTCTCCGACGTTCAGTGGGGCTTTAGACCCAACCGATCCACTACCGACGCTCAGATCCAACTAAGCAACGCAATCTTGACAAGTTTCAACAAAGGAAAAATTCACACAGCCCTGTTATTGGACATAAAAGGTGCTTTTGACAATGTATGCCACACTAAGTTAATTAAAGAACTCTATAAAATCCAAGCCCCACAAAAATTAATACTTTGGACCAAAAGCTTCCTTAAAAATCGTACGGCATACATTCAATGCAAAACGGAGTCCAGTCCAATTCTCACGGTAACGAAAGGTGTACCACAAGGCTCCCCTCTCTCTCCAACTCTCTTCTTAATCTATGTTAACAAATCCTTAAGTGTCATCCAAAGGAAGAAAATTCGTACGCAGGCCTTTGCCGATGATCTCCTTATCCACGTATCAGGTCGCTCCAGTGCGAACAATGTCAAGCTGATCTCAAACAATATCACTGCTTTGGAAAAATGGGGAAAACAACTTCATCTAGAGTTTTCAAGAGAAAAACAGAACTCATACATTTCTCAAGAAAACGGACCCCAGAAAGATGTCCTTTGACTTGGGACCAAATCCAAATCATTCCCAAAGAAACGGTTAAATATTTGGGCCTAATTTACGACACTAAATTAAATTGGCAACATCACACCAGCTACCTCGCTTCGGAGTGCCATTTTAACCTACAACAAATACGCAAAATAAGCAACATCTCGAGAAGCGCATCATGTATGCAATTAAAAACTCTTTTCCAATCCACGGTAATATCAAAACTACGATTTGGCTTCCCAGCCTGGAGCAACATTTCTCCAAGCAATCTTAAACCATTGAATCAAATATACAGGAAATGACTCTTAACAATTACAGGAGCATTAAAATCCACCCCCACGACAGCCTTGGAAATCGAAACTGGCCTCCCTCCGCTAAGTCTTCTACTAGAAAAATCGCTTCTAAGAAATTTCGCGAGCAAGAACTGGGATAAATGGCCAACCACTTCAGAAGTTCCAAAAAGGAAGAGATACACTACATGTTACGAACGGGCAAGAAGCAACTTGGAGACAATTTGGCTCAATCCCCCACTAAACGAAAAAGACGCATACCAAAAAATCGACACACATACCATAGAGCAGTGGGCACATCTCTGGATGTTAGCAAAAAACTGCCTTCAAGAACTCGGAGCTGGACCACTACACAAACCTATTATAACGTTGAAGCTACCGAAGCCTGTAATATCAACAATAATCCAACTACGCACAGGCCACTACCCTACCAAATCCTACTTACGAAGAATCCAGAAAACTGACAACGATTGTTGTTCTTGCCAAGACCAGACCCGACAGGACATTACCCACTTACTCTACCACTGCCGACGACTTAACAGACTTAGGGCCACTCTTTTACGACAATTAAGTAGCCACAAACTACATTTTAACACAGAGACACTTTTAACCAATCAAAAAATTTTCCCAGATGTTTGTGAGTTTTTCAAGGAAGCTAAAAACATGATTTAGGAGTATTGTAAACTCCCCGGTTAATCTACCCTCCCTTCACTTATGTTTATAACATTTGCTTAAAAGAGCGATGTAATAAAAGACATTTAATAAAGATAACCAACAATAGGCGGAAGCCTACGTTGGTATTGAAAATTAAAAAAAAAACAAAAAAAAAAACAAACAAGTTTGATTATATCCCAACGGAATAACTGGAAACGCATAATTTTTCTACTGAGGGGAATTCAATATTTCTCAAAACTGAAGGACTTTTTAATTTGTTGTGTTTGTGTAATTTGCCAAAATGCGATTTCAAAGGACATTCACTTTTACTATTTCACTAACTTTTCGGAATATTGTTATGAAACTTTGACTAGAACGCATTCCGTAATCAGAGATCAGCCTCAGCGGTTCTTGATTTCGGTGTTACCAATTTCTTGAATAGTTTCAAACATTATAGCATTGTAGTTGATCATTTAAAACGACAACGAAAAAGTTCATTACTGCGTTCGTGAGTCGTACAAACATTGAGTGGCGCAAGTTATTACGTTATTTGTTTTTTGCATCGGTACTACTGACTGAAAATGGCAAGAAAAAAAATACTGTCATCCTGTAGCAAACAGAAACTGAGAGGCGTTGCTTTGAAGAACCGAAGAGAAAAGCTTTGCCAAGAACACCCAGCAGATCCAGATGAAGTATCGCCAGGTGAAAGTTTAAAATTACAAACTTCTTGTACTGTAAGTTCCAGACCTGCTATAGAATCAGTTTCCATTGAGCCTATAGCTAGCACTAGCTCCGTTGTTTCCAATAGCTTTGCTAGTTTAGATCTCATTGACAAAGAAACGAACTGTCTCGAAGATGACGAAATTTCACGCATTCTTAAAGAACAGGCAGAAATTGATGCTGTAGAACTTAACATTGAACCTGTTTGGTATTCGCAACCAAAAATGAAGAAAGAAGTTGACGGACTTCGATTAGTAAATGTTTGCCATTTCTTGTCAGGGCACAATAAGATTTTTGAACACTACGATATTTGTCGCTCACCCATTCCTTTCCAAAAGGAAGTTAAGAAAGGTTTTTGGAGCAGTTTTGCTTTCAAATGTGAGAAATGCCAGGAGAATATTTTTATAACAACTGACCAGGTTTCTCCATATGCGCATGTAAGGCCTACCCAAAAGAACATTTCGCCGCATGCTGCACGCTTGAGGTCAGATAAAGTTCAGGCTCTGTCCGTCAACACAAAAATTGCAATGGGAATTATGCAAATTGGTGCAGCCCATAACCACTTAGAAGAATTCATGGCAACCGTTGGCGTTCCTTCAATGAACCGCAACTCATTTATTGAACAGGAACGTAAAGTTGGGAAAATATGGGAGAAAGAGGCAAAGCTAGAAATAGAAAATGCAGGGAAGGAAGAACGTGAATCGGCTGAACGGGCTGAACAAATCGACGAAGACAACACGCCGTACATAACCGTAATTGGCGATGGTGGGTGGTCTCAAAGGAGCCACGGCACCAGGTACACAGCCAAGTCAGGTGTGGGCGTAATCATTGGTGCGCGGACCAAGAAAATATTGCATGTAGGAGTTCGTAACAAATATTGTTCTATTTGTCAACAAGCTAAGAACAAACAAGTGGATCCTCGCCCCCACGAATGTTTCAAAAACTGGGACGGTCCGTCTACAGCAATGGAAAGCTCCATTATTGTAGATGGTTTTAGAGATCCTGAAGACAAGCACGGCTTGCGCTATCGAACGTTTATTGGTGACGGGGACTCTTCGACCCATAATGCTATCCTCGCTAATACTCCTCGCACTCAGAAAACCGTCCGCAAGCTTGAGTGTGCAAATCATGTAATGAAAAATTTCACGAAAGCTCTGTATAAACTTCAGGGCAAAACCCCTGCCAATAAGAAAATTTTGACCCCTCTTTTGATACGTAAACTTGGCGGTGCAGCACGAGGTGCAATCAATCGTAACGCTAGTTTGAAGGGAAATGTTGATCAACTTCGTTCATTTCTGAGCAATGGTCCCAGACATTATCTTTTGAATGACCACACTTTTTGCACTGCGGCCAGCGACGGTGGAAAGGGTTGTAAGTCAGTGGGTCAGAAATTGAAACAGAATGTACACACTGCTTTGTACACTGAAGTAATGGAGATCTTGTTGGGCTGTAGGAGCAAAGCTGCAGGTTTGCTTACCGAAGTTACGACTAACCTCGCAGAGCGGTTTATGTCCATGGTGGCTAAATTCTCTGGTGGCAAGCAATTTCTCCGCTCGCAAAGGGGATCTTATAATTACCGATGTTATGGTGCTGTTCTAGAATATCACCATGGACGAGGTTTTCAGGCTGCTATTTTGAAAAAATATGGTTCCTGTAGCATTGCTACAGAAAATTTTGCCAAGAATTGTCACGACGATATTCTTTCGTTCAGAAATCGGTTAGAGAAGTCACGGGAAAATAATGCTATTGCTTCTCCACGACAAGCTTTGACTCGGAGGCGCGAAGCTTTCGCAGGACCTGATTGCCATTATGGAAAGCCAGATTTGCCAGAGGAGATCTTACGTGACAGGTGCAAACTGATTGTTGCTCAACAGCAGCTTAGCAGGGAGCAGATTGTGGCCCTTGAAGAGAAAACTAGAGAGCAGGCTGATTCTTCTGATTGGTTTGATGCAAGGGCGAGTAGACTGACCGTTTCTCACTTTGGCAAAGTGTGTAAGCTCAGAGATACAACTTTGCGTCAAAATACATTGCAAGCAATACTAAGTCCTAATAACATTAGCACAGAAGGTACTCGTTACGGACAGGCCAATGAGCCAAATGCCAGGAAAGACTACGAAATAAAGAACTGTGTGACTGTAGTCCCATCAGGGCTTTGGGTGCATCCTGAGCTAGGTTACCTGGGAGCATCTCCCGACGGCCTTGTAGGTGACGAAGGACTTATCGAGATAAAGTGTCCCCAAAAGGCAGAGACAGCATCTTCCTTCATTGAATTTGTAAAATCAAAACCGAAGGACTGCTTTCTAGAGTTAGTTGATGGTGACAAACTGAGATTGAAGAGAACGCACAATCACTACTACCAAGTTACAGGACAGCTTGCCGTGACCGGAAGAGCGTGGTGTGATTTTGTTGCATGGACAAAGAACAGTTTGGAAGTTGAGCGGATTGTGTTTGACAGGGTTTTTTGGGAAGACACAATGCTTCCAAAACTCAGAGCGTTTTTCATGGACTGTATGTTGCTTGAACTTGCAGACCCGCGGATGGGACAAAAGTTGGCTCCGCGGGAGCCGCCTTACGTTTTGGCCGCTATAGAGGCTAAAAAGGTCGCAGACCAAACAAACGGTAAAAAGGCCGCAAAGAGACCACTTGATCAGTGATCTGATGCACATATTATGTTGGTCAAACATGCACATGGATTAAAATTATAAATGTACCGTGAGGTCAACTTATTGAAAGCTTATATGAAATGCACGTCAAAGCCTCTCGTGAGATGATTTCCTTCATGAAATCATTGAGTTCACCAATGAAAAACATCCGAGAGGTTGCTATTAAATATAAAATGCCACCGTGAAATGGTATCTTTTAAATATACCATTGAGCCAAGAGTTTTTTGCATCCGGTGATGACAATACTAACTAATGCCTGAGAGTAAAGGATAGTTTGAGCCTCTCGTGAGATGTCAAATATAAAATGCCACCGTGAAATGGTATCTTTTAAATATACCATTGAGCTAAGAGTTACTTGCATCCGGTGATGACAAAATTAGAACTGATGCCTAAGTAAAGCTAGTTTTCATTATTACAAACCAACAAGTAAGGTAAGTTTCTTTAATAAATGTATGTATTTGTACTGTAAATTTTCCAAATTTACACGCCAAGCAGCTAACTGCAGCTATACTTATAGTCTTAGCTTTCGTAACCAAGCCGGAAATCTTTTCACCTTTTCTAGACCCAACTTAGTTCGCTTTCTTGACCTCTTTCCCCTCTTTGCTAACAGGGGGAAAATGTTCGAGAAAAGCCATTCGGAGACAAAAAGAAAAGGGTAAAATGCCACAAGGTATTTGTGCCCTTGGGTTACTTTAGGCTCGAGCAAACCCAATTAGTGACTTGTCATATCCTTCCCCCTACTTTTACGGTATCTCCTTTTCATCCTCATTCTTGAGTTCTGCACAAGCTATGCAGTTTCCTGCCTGGTCGTTATTTTCTGAGTGGCAGCACAATTTCTCATCCGAATTTCATAAACTTTAGTACACCTTTCCAAGTAAACAGTAAGAGATAATTGAAAAATTCTTTCTTTAAAAATATCCTAATAATAAACTCGAAAAATCTGGGTTCGGTTTTTTTTCTATATCAATATTTTAACATGTTCTTCTACGTAAAAAATTTATGGAAGCCAAATATTAAAAACTAGCAACCCAGTTAAATTGAAAAAGAAATACCATACATTACTGTCACAATACAATTTGATTATATTGCAAAGGGACTGAGAAAGGTGTAACTTAAGTTTGCCATGCTATAGCGCCATAAGGAGTTACACTACACCGTGGCCTTAATCCCCAAGTGTGGCTAGGAGACCTGGACTTTCCACAATTTTCGTTCCTATCCATTTATTGTGTATAGTTACTTGTTATTTGTGCAGTTTTCTAATCTTTCAGTTGCCGTGTTCCGTTTGTGAGCCTTTCGTTTCCCCCATTTCGTTTCCCCATTTAGCCTCTCGTCCTATGTCTCGTCCCCCCTTCTATGTTTGTTTTGCAGGATCTTCGCCATGTAGACCAGGGATAGAGGGTGGAAAGAACAATTTTGTGGGTTGTGGAACTCGTCCAATGTATCGAAGCGAAAAGGAAGAGTGAATAAGTTGACTTGGTCGACCAGACTCGTCTTTGGTGTTCATTATGCCAGGTCAATTTTTTTATTTGAATGAACTCGATCTTTTCTATTAGTATCTGCCTTGTCATTGTCTAATAGACTTAACACTAAGTTAACCTGGGGATAACAGCGTAATTTTTTCAGTGAGTTCTTATCAATGAGAAGGTTTGCGACCTCGATGTTGGATTAAGATATGCTTATGGCGCAGCTGTTCTAAAGGAATGTCTGTTCGAATTTTCAATTCTTACATGATCTGAGTTCGAACCGGCGTAAGCCAGGTTGGTTTCTATCTTCAAATTTTTTGTTTCATTTTAGTATGAAAGGATTAAATGAAGGAAGTGAGGCTTTAATAATAAGAATGATATTAATATTGTTTACTAATTTTGGCGGAGAAGTGTGGTAGATATAGAATCTATTTATGTGAATATATCACAATTAGTACCTCACCTTATGAGGGATGTCTTTTTATTAAGTTATTTAGTATCGGGTTAACATTATTTTTGCAGCCGAATAAGTCTTCTATCAAATTTAGTAATATTGCCTACAACTAATAAACATAGTAGAAGGTAGGAGATAAGAAAAAGTGTAATCGGAAATAATATTGTTCTATAAATTGTAATAATAAAAGATTCATAGCTTGTTAAGATTATTCATTTATATATTAATATATTACTTCATGAGTTTTCTTTCTTTAAATAGATGATTCTTAATAATAGAATTCTAGATATAGCAATTACAGTGAACCTGTATGGGTTACATTTAAATAATTCGTTTGATGCTAATCTAGAAATATAAATAAATAATACCAGTAAATCACCCAAAAAATTAAAAACAGTGTGTATGAAAATCAATAATTTAGAAATAAGATTCCTGATATTAAACAAATTAAAAGTCTTTGTATTATTAAGCCTATTGAAAGTGGGTGAGTGAGTGTTATAAATAAAAAGGAGTTTATTAATAAAAAATTGATAGGTTATTGTATATAAGCATTATTAAAAATAGCAAGAAGAAGTTTAAGAAGAATATACGCTTTGGAAGCTTACGGGGTAAGTAATTATTTTCTCAAAAGAGTTTTCTCAAAGAATTTTCCCTAAACGATCTTCGACTGAAAAGCAAGCTACTCCAAAACCCAGCGACGATTCGATTTCTCACAGGCATGTGGGTACCACCGCAACGTCAACTACCGAAGCCATCCTTTTATCCATTGTCCGGGTTGATTTGCAAGTAAATGAACGCCAAGATTTGATTAATATGGTAAAATTCTAATCCACGAAATTTTCTATAATGAAAAATAGGTAGTTTGCTTAAAATTAGGATGGATATTAATAAAGCAATAACCCCCCCCCCCCCCCAATTTATTAGGGATAGAAAGAATGGCGTATGCAAATAAAAAGTATCGTTCAGGTTGAATGTGGGCTGGAGTGAATAAGGGGTTTGCTGGGATGAAATTGTCTGGATCTCCTAATAGATAGGGTTCTAATGAACTAAGAATTACTAAAGCGATGAGTATAATTATGAATCCTACTGTATCTTTGAGTTTGAAATAAAGATGGAATGGGATTTTATCTATATCTCTGGTCACTCCAATAGGGTTGTTTGATCCTATTTGATGAATAGTAAGTGAATTATAGTAACTCCTACAGTGGTGAAGGGGAGTAAAAAGTGGATTGTAAAAAATCGAGTTAAGGTGGGGTTGTCAACTGCAAATCCACCCCAAATTCACTGGACAATGCTGTCTCCTACATATGGAATGGCTGATACTAAATTAGTAATTACTGTTGCCCCCCAAAAAGATATTTGTCCTCATGGTATACATAGCCTATAAAACCGGTTCCTATAACTAATAATGAAAGTATAATTCTTACAAATCATGTCAGAGTGAATAAATAAGATCCGTAGTATATATCCCCGTCCAATATGGAAATATAAACAAATAGAGAAGAAAAGAGGCTTCATTTGCGTGCTAAGTTCGTAAAGTTCAGCCATAATTAACATCGCGACAAATGTGAGCTACACTAGAGAAAGCTATATCTTAATGCTATATCTAAAAGCTATATCTGAATAGACCGGGGAGAATTTGGATTATTAGGCACAAACCTAGCAGAGAGCCAACATTTCATCAAATATTGATGTTTGATGGCGCAGGTAAGTCAATTAGAGATACGCAGCGGTCATCGAGTGGTTAATTTTTAGATTATCCAGGACGTCCTCAAGCTCCTGGGCTGTAAAGCCACTCCCACGGTCACTTATGATTTTGTCCGGGGTTCCGTGTCGAAGGACAATTTGGTTCACGAGAAACTGGCAAACTTATCGGGCCGAGGTGGAGGATACTGGTAGCGCCTCAACCCATTCGCTGCGATAGTCGATTGCGACAAGGAGGTGCCGGTGTCCTCGGGGAGTCAACGGAAGCGGACCAACGTGATCAATGCCAATCATTTGGAAAGGTTTTGCAGGGGGGGTTATTGGGTTAAGAAGACGCGAAGGCAGACCAGGAGGTTGTTTCCGGTATTGACAAGAGGGACAGCTGGAAACATACCGACGGACGGTCCGGGCGATTTTAGGCACCAGTACCGGGATTGTAATTTGCCAAGCGTTTTGTCTACACCAAAGTGTCCCCCGTTTGGTCCGTCATGGCATTCCTGTAGCACTTGTTGACGCAGGGAACGGGGTACCGCTAGAAGTAATCGTCGACCTGGGCTACTATTTCGGCGATATAGGAGGTTATTGTGTACTTCGAAAAGGATAGACAGGCGTGGGTCGGCGTTTGGATTCTCTAGGCCAGCCATGATACGAGAAAATCAGGGGTCAGCACCCTGCTCAATGGCCAAAGTGGAGTTCGGGATTTTTGGAAGAATAGCACAAATCGTCATCTCGTCAGGGGGGTGGGTGGCTACTGCCGGACCAGTGGGGGCCCTAGACAGTGCGTCAGCGACTACGTTGGCCTGGCCCTTCTTGTGTTTAAAGACAATATCGTGCTCCTGGAGGGCCCTCACCCATCGGTTGAACTTGGCGTTGGTCTGTTGCTTGTGGAAGAGGTATGTAACTGCTGTGTTATCCGTGACGACGGTGAACCGACGACCAAAAACGAAGGGGCGAAACCTTTCCACTGCCAGACCACACAGAGACATTCGAGTTCATTGCTGTGGTAATTTTCTTCAGGGGACGTTAGTCGACGACTTATGAAGGCCAGCGTAATCTCTTCGTCTCCCTTCCTCTGGATGAGAACGGCCCCTAGTCCCTGGTAGCTGGCATCCGTGTGAATCTCCGTCTCCCAATCGTCCCGAAAATGTCCCAGGATAGGTGATTCTTTAAGAGCTTTCTTCAATTGAGTAAACGAATGTTGCGAATTAGCATTCCAGAACCATTCTTGATTTTTCTTGAAGAGAATGTAGAGTAGGCGGGCGACTGCGGCGAAGTTGCGAATGAATCGTCGGTAGTATCCGAGCATTCCCAGGAATCTACGCAGATCTTTCAAGTTTTTCGGTTTCGGGTATTTCTCGATAACATCCAGTTTTTGCGGGTCTGGTCCGATTCCGTTCCGATCGATCCGGTGACCAAGGAAAGAAACGTGGGGGCAGGCGAACGAGCACTTAGCCAGGTTTAAGGTGAGTCCCGCTCTTTCAAAGGCTCGGAGGACAGCCTCTAGTCGCTCTTTATGCTCATTAAACGAGGTTCCGTATACCAGGATGTCATCCAGGTAGACAAGGCAGTGAGACCATTTCAGTCCCGCTAATACACGGTCCATAAGTCGTTGGAAGGTTGCGGGGGCATTGCAGAGACCGAACGGCATCCGGCGGAATTCGTAAAGGCCATCAGGGGTTACAAATTCCGTACGTTCTTGATCCTCCGGTTTCACAGCGACTTGCCCATACCCGCTTTTTATGTCCAGGCTGCTAAAATAAGTGGCTCCGTTAATGTGCTCCAGGAGATCGTCAATGCGGGGTAACGGATAGACGTCACGTTTGGTAATATCGTTCAGCTTTCGGTAATCTACACAAAAGCGAATTTCGCCGTTCTTATTCCGACTGGTGAAGCCCACGGACTGAGCGAGGGTTGTGGTATCCCGTCAGCTATCATCTGCTGGACCTGTTCCCCGATTATCCGCCTCTCGTAAGGGGAAACACGTCGTGGATGTGCATGAACCGGAGTGTGATTGCCAACGTTGATATCGTGTTCCACAAGATGGGTTTCAGGTAGAGCATCACTCGAACGCATGAAGCAATGAGCATACCTGTTGAGTAGATTCCGGATTTGGTCTTGCTGGTCTGGGCTTAGGTGTGACCCTATCTGATGGGGCTCTAGGACCAAGGGGCGTCTACCGCAAAACTCGCTCACATGCATTCTGTGGAGATCATTGTCAACCGTTTCGATACTTTCCGGAACGCCGATCGGTGCGAGTTTTTGAGATCTCTCAATACGAAGTGGCCGGCTTCCCAAGTTGATGATAGGTACGTCGACAGTCCCCCGATTGACGTTGAGAACGCAGGCAGGACTTATCCACTCTCGTCCAGGAGTAGCCTGAAGGCAGGTTGTAACACAGATGGTACCAGGGGCGCCGGGGGGGACGGTTGTAGTGACGAATTTCATTGTGCCGGGTGGCACAACGCACGTGATCGAAGCCACTAGTCGTCCACAACGACGTGGGATATCTGCGTACCAGGAGATGTTCATGAGATAGTCTTTGTCTGTGGTCGACGCAACTGTCGGGTTGGTGGGTGCAGGCACTGACTTGGTGTGCTGGTCACGGAGGATCTGTTCTAGATCGCGCATAACTCTCAGTTGGCCTTCGTAACATACAATGCTCATGTTACTTGCTAATATCCAGTCGTTACCCAGGATTACACGGAACGGGTCTGTGTCCACAACTACGAACTGTTGGTTCACGGACCTTGGACCTTATTTCCGGCACCAATTATTGAATTGCCGTGGTAAGAGGAGAGCGATAAATCTGTATTTTTCAGTACATCATCCCGAATTACGGAACAGGCTGCTCTGGTGTCTACGAGGGCTTCAACTACGCCTACCGAATCTACGTAAAGAGCTATAATGGGGAGGTCTACTACACAGAATTGACATAATACGCTGGGGCCTCTGGATTTAAGGCCGACCCTGCCCCAGTGGGTCGGCCGGGGAGTTTTCCGTCTGGGGGCGCTGGCGTGTAGGACAATCGCGGGCGATGTGCCTTACTTTATCGCATCGAAAACAGGTCATGGTACTGGGGCTGGCACGTGGTAGTCGTCGTTGCGGGCATTGACGTGCGAGGTGTCCCGGCCGTTGACAATTGAAGCACAGTTGGTTTTCCAATTTGCGTGGTTTAGTGCCTGATTGAATGGCCGCTGCTAGGTTGTCGTTCATCTGCTCTAGTAGTTTCACGATTGTGGAATTTCCTGGCGTTGGTGACGTAATTTGATCTTCTACCGTCGGTTTTTCAGTTTTGGGCGGAAGGAGTGGTGCGGGATCCCGTGTTATGGTGGAGATTGCTTTCGGCGGGCGTGGTTGGAACGATTTGTTAGAAATTTCGTTTAAAATTTCGGAGAACTCGTCTAAAGTTGTTGGTTTGCGAGCTAGAGCTGCTGTGGCCAGTTCGGAACGGCTTAGACCCCAAGCTAACCGCTTAATTTGTTCGTCTTCTGTTAGGGGCTTAGGAAACTTACGGATTAAGTAGAGTTTGTCGTAAACATAATTATTAATCGCTTCGTCGGGTTGTTGTGTCCGTTCGTTGACCCGTTTGCTCCACTCTTCGAGAGTGATCGGTTGACCAAAAACCGCTCGAATCTCCTGCTTCCATGCGTCAAATTCGTTGTGTGTTTTGCGTTTTATTAGATGCCACTTCAATGCGGCTCCGCCGAGCTTTCCGGTGGCAGCCCTTAGATGGTATTCACTCGTCCAGTTGCCTGTAATACCGGCGGGCTCAACAGTTTCCAGCCAGTCCTCCACGTCGTCACCGCTTTCCGCTGTAAAAGTGGGGATGGCTGCCAGGCTTTGGCTACGGAAGCTGGCTTCGCGGTTAGATGTCTTTGCTGCCACTCTCAAAGCCAGTTCTTCTAGCCTAGAGGTTGGGTTGTTGGGTTTGATCCCACTCCTGACACCAAGTGTGCGAATACGTTTAAATTTAGCCATTTCACTGTATTTAAATCTTCCACGGCTACACGTTATCTCTCTCTCTCTCTCTCGCTCTCTATCCTCTACATGGCCACTTCGGTCCCTTTTTATACTCGGTACCGCGGTTTCTCTTAATGAACGTCCTCTAGACGATTACTGGGAGATAGCTTTCACTTACTACGACTACGACGTAGGGTTGGGGAAGAGGTATACCAAGAAACGGAGAGATGGGACTGGGGAGGCTGTACAATCATGACGGTTCATGCCAATATTCAGCCAGATGAAATTGGTAAAAAATAAGCAACGCAATTGCTTAGCCAATATTACGCTTTCGAGTTTGCTCCAGTGTCGCGAATGGTTCAAACTAAATTCTGATCGCGAAACTGGATCGAGACTGCCGTATGGATTTAATTGAAGGTATGTTCAAGCGGTTTCCTGTCATGAATAGCTTTGTGGATGAAAATGATCGAATATCCTGAGCATATCAACATTGCATGCGAATGTTCTGGTACCGATCTAACGGAGAATAGTTTTTCCGAAGTGAATCCACTGCACTGCTGGCAGGTGGTTCAAAAACAAGTTGAAACGAAGTTTCCCAATCTTTGCAGAGTGATTGGGTACACATTCTCTCTACCGTTTAGCAATGTTGCTGTAGAGCGAATATTCAGCCAGATGAAATTGGTAAAAAAATAAGCAACGCAATTGCTTACCCAATATTCCGCTTTCAAGTTTGCTCCAGTGTCGCGAATGGTTCAAACTAAATTCTGATCGCGAAACTGGATCAAACTTCCCTCAAGGAATGATTGATGCCGTTATGGCTGTAAATGCCAATAAATCCGTTGATGATCATTCTCGTATTTGTAGTCAATAGTCAGTCCTAATTGAAGTCTAATGTATGTTTACGATGTGCCTTATGTTGTAATCCAGTTAATCCAGTTGGATCTCATTTATTGCCTTGAAAAATGTGCATTGTGCAGATACGTCAGCTGTTTCTGTTCAGTCAACCCAGTTTAATCTCGTTTTTGTATAATTGCCTTATGCAGCCATGGAATGTCAAAGGACTTAATTTTGACAACCTATTTGAATCTCATCTCATGTGCGTACCTTATGTTACATCCTGCATTATGTTCCTTGTGCAATTGATCTATCAAATGTTTTGTCCAATGAACCCAATCGAATCTCACTTCGTTAACTTTTAAGTCTGCCCAATTATCTGTGATCAGCACTAGGGTCAGTTTACGTTGTGGTCGCCGTAATTCGAGAATGACCAAATTCAAAATACAAATATAAATATCACGGTGTTCTTTTTTGCTTGGTTTTTAGTAATAAAACTGCCCTAAACTTGTTCGAATAAGATGTGAGCAGCGTTCGCTATCAACTTCCATAATGTTTTTCGAGGATTGAGCAATACAAATACGCTGATTATAGATTGGAACTATTTTGGTGAAATTAGTACGTTTTCAAATTGTGCGCCAAACAGCTTTCTGAATGTTCTAGCGTCTAAAAGGGTGCGTTCCAATTGCAAATTCGACTAGGCAGTTGAGTTTTCCGGACTTCTGGGCAAACCCGCGTCCCAATAGAGTGTTTGCCAAATTACGCCTCTGGTGGCACGAAGTGACAAGTCCGCCATCTTGCGCAATGCCTCTTTTGTTTGGTATACGGCCGTGTAGGGAGTGCCTCGTTTATTCTCGAAAATAAACATATTTAGCAACAAGTTTGTTCCGAAATGCCTAACTGCTGTGTTCCTCTGTGTACGTCGCGCACGTGGGAGTCAAATCGGTTGAATCAGAGCACGAAAATCTCGGTCCATAAAGTTCCAAAAGATCAGCAGTTATTAAAGAAATTTGTCTTGCGGATTAGGCGACACGTTGGTCCAAATTTCACGGTATATTTACTCAAATCCACAATGTTTCATTTATAAATGACTAATTTTTTTAACAAAATTTTCAGGTCACTGAAGGAACAGTGATATGTTTCAAGCATTATGAAGAAAAGACTTTTATGTTTACGAACCTCCATCAGGAAAAAGAGGATTAAAACCAGGGGTTTTGCCCTCAGACTTTAAACCAAAAGCCAAACCTAGGAAATCACCAAAGAAGCGAGAGTTACCCAGCGAAATATTTCCTGGGCACTAAGATCTCAGCCTTCATGTAGAGACTCCTTTGCCAGAGGACGAAATCGCTTCCTCTTCCAGCTGCGAATGTGTTGAGCCTGCTGATCAACCGGAAAAATTTCCTGAGACATGCAATATGAAACCAGAAGACCCTACAGGCGATGAATTAAAGTCCCAGTTAGAAGAAATGAGGAAAGAGAAATTCTCTTTACTCCACGTTTTGGCAAAAGAAAAACACGCTAGGAACAACGCTGAAAATCAAATCGCTGCACTTCAAGATTCTTTGCAAGTAGCGCGAAAAGAACTTTCAACGGCTCGTGTTGAAATAGAACTTTGAAATCATGCCAAATGTCGTACGCAAGATTGAAAGATAACCGAAACTTGCTTAAGTTATACACCGGCATGGAATCCGATAAGGAGTTTGAGGTCTTGTTGAATTACTTAGATCCCGGGAAGAACGGCGAATATATCATCCAGTGGCGTGGGCCTGAAGCCACAAACCTGAATGCCTTACCTACGTCACGAAGGAGACCGCGAAAGATGAGTTCTGCTGACCAGTTTTGGTTGGTGCTTTCTCGGCTTCGCTTAAACTTTTTAGAGAAGGACCTGGCGCATCGATTTGGTATTAGTTTATCTACAGGCAGTAGGACATTCACCAGCTGGATAAACTTTCTGTATTATCGCCTTGGATGCTTATAGCTGTGGCCACCGAAGAAGTACATTGAAGAAACGATGCCAAAGGAGTTCCAGGAAAATTATCCATCTACAAGGGTGATTATCGACGCAACGGAACTCAAGTACGAAAACCCTTCTTGTTTCATGCTCAAGACTGGCCTGCACTCGTTCTACAAGGGAACGCATACTTTTAAGGGCCTCCTCGGAATTGCACCAAATGGACTTGTAACTTTTGTTTCCGCGCTTTACTCTGGGTCAATCAGCGACGAATAAATCACAAAACGATCCTTAATCTTTAATCAGGTTTATGACGACGGAGACTCGATCATGGCGGATAAGGGTTTCAATATAGAAAAGGCTTTGCAGCAGACGGAAGATCCACTGGAGCCTGTAGTATATTTTTCGGACGAATACTGTAGTGATTCAGAGGAAGATTGACAGCGTTTCATAGCAAATTATGCAAATTCATACAACTTTGTATTATTGCGGTGCATATTAATAAAGTGCATTAAGTCAACTTTAGTTTAAATATACATCTGCATTGTTCACTCATAAATTTTTTATTGCACTTTAGAAAAAAACTTATTGTGAAGAATTATCACAAAACGTAGGAATTATTAACTGGACGTTGCATTAGATGATAATTGAAGACTATTTTTTGGCAGTCGTTGACGGCTCCGGAGCGTCAATTTTGGTGAAGTAAGGGAGCAGAATAAGGGAATAGAACTATTCAACTTCAATGACATCTCTTTCCATTTTTTGAAATCAAAAGCTATACGTTCTATAATCAAACCTTTGTAGGTAAACACGACAAAGTCGCATCACTGAGTGCCAGACAAAGCCATTTGGCCCATTACTTGGAAATAATATCCATGAGAGGGATCTAAGCAAGGAGACCCGTTAACTAATTTCATGTAGAAATTGGGAGATGACAAACACATTTTGGCAGTTTGGTTCCGTAGCGAGTAAGGGCACTTAAACTCAGCCAAGCCATGAGGAGGATTCTCCAAAGGATCAAATACTCTTCTATCAGGACTTGCAGCTAGCCAAAAACACTTCGGATTTATCACAAGGCTGCAGAAGTCCACGGTGACACGATGACCAAGGCGATACATAGTACCCTGATAACGGGCCTGCTGCTATTACTTCAAACTTCTGACCAAACCTGACCTGCCTTATTCCACTCAAGTCATTGTCCTCTAGGATATTCAACAATCCTGCCGATGTCCACACTGTGCACCGTTTCACTACCTGTCCAAAGGTACTCGCCGTTAGTCTGCAGAATCGAGTAAATTCATCAGTGTATGTAAATGTCTGGGTACTGCACCTTTGTTTCTTTACCTGAATAAACGTTCTTGTTCCCATAAATCGCTGGATGACTGTGAGCGGCTGTATTTCTCTACGTGTCTTGCCTTGGTAATGTCCAGTTTAAGTTTCTTTAGCAAAGCACATTCAGACGGATTTTTTGGTGAGTATCCAGATTCTTCAGGTACGTGTGCTGAAAACCCGTTCCAAGCGTTTTGGGGTAAAGAAGGAATTGCCACGGACAGTGTTTGGCGGATGTTTGTTTGGATCTACGAAGATAATGACTTCAGTCATTGCATACTCATAATGGATTAAAACGGATAGTTACTTACGTCGTATTCAGACTCGTTAGTATTTAGTTGGTACGTAAATGTAGACGACCTTGGTACCTCCCCGAGACAAGTTAGCTCTCCCGAAGTGGAGGCCAGTGTTGCTGCGGTCTTAAGCATTTTTTGCAAAATCGCTGTTCTCTGATTTAATAACCTCATTTAGCCCGATCATAGCATCCTTGTGTTCCAAACCAAACCGAGGCTTCTTGCATGGCTGGTACGAGGAGCAACCGGTATGGCTTCCGTCAGTAATATGGAACGTAAAATCATTCCGATTTCGGTAGCGGCCCCATTGCTGTGGTTTGCTTGTACAAGAAAGCTCTGGGGGTACTTCATTGAATCCCTCTTTCTGACAATTATGCAGCAGTTTTAAGACAGCAATTACATGGTTGCAGTATCCGAGCTGTCCCACAGTGCATAAACAAGTGGCTGATTCAATTGCATCTCGCCACGAGTTGCAGACTAATGATGGTTTAAACGCAAGCTCTACTTGATGTGGTGCATCGTTTTTTCTGAAACTTCTAAAGCATTTCGCCCGAGCGCATAGTGTTTTTCCACAAGGAAGAAGTAGGGTCTCAACTTCCGTAACATAGTGGTCTTTTAAGAAAAGCTCGCTACGGTTAAAATACCTATCCGATGTAGTTTGTGACTGAAAATACTCTTTGATCAACTGCTCTGAGATCCCTGGAAGCTTTTCTATAAATTTAGACCACACTTGACTATTCACATGACTCATAGTTGTGCTAAAAGTAAAAAGAAGAAAAAATAGGAACTACTACACTGAACCTTAAAGGACTAGGGAGTGCTATTGCGCAAGATGGCGGATCCATAGTTTACATGCGCTTCACTAGATGCCACTGGTGAATTTGGCAAACGCTCTCAACACATTATCAGATAGAAATCCTGTGCGAAGCCACAGGATCGCCTTGCATTCATCCTGTTCGTACGCACAGGATTATATGCCCACGGCTTTCGCTTCAGCGCGGGATCACGTGACTTTGTTTTGTTTACATTTCACGTGACGTTGTTTTGTTTAGTAGTTAAATTTTTTGTCATGGGTAAAACAAAGAAAAACGAAGCAGCGGTAAAGGCAGTTCTTTTAAAAGCAAAGGAGCGACAAGAAGAGTTCGAAAGACGAAAAAAAGAGGCCAGGAGTGTAATGTGCTGGAATACTCTAGACTACTGTATTTGTTGAACATCCGTTGAACAGCACCACCACCGGCCGGCTTTATCAACTCGCTGCAATCAGCTGGTTGATCAGATACTACAAGGAGGATTAAAGAACGCGAACCTTCCTTTATAATTTTTAAATAAGACGGTTGACAGCGAAATATTTATGTACTTTTGTTTTTCAGTTATACCTCATGGGTTTCTTGTTTCTCAAGCACTTTCAGTGGGTGAAAACTGCTTTTAAGTTTAACAACAGACGTTCCTGACAGTGATCATAAACTGAGCCGAGGAACCTAACCTAACCCTCTCACTTGGCGGTCGTGTAGCAGATTTTTTTTTTCACATCCGTACGAGAGATGAACAGACCCGCGTAGCGAAGGTAGTATTTGTTTCAGTATTTTAATCAAAATCTTACAAATGTTCACTTTTCTAGTAATAGGTCTGTCTGACCAGCAGCTGCAAGGTGTCTCGTTGGTAAGCGGCATGAGCCGAACGGCAATCGCTTGCAAAAAATTGGTACGAGTCGAAAGAGGCCTAACCTAAACGAGTCCACGCGGTACTTTTTGATAATATACCTGTCTGGTCACCTTTTGCCCATTATAACCTAACTAAAACTAACTTATAACTAGTTCCAGCATAAATTATAACTAGACCTAAAGAAACCAAACCTAATAAAAAAAATCTTAACCTATTTTAATGCACTAAACCCAGGCGCGTTAAAACCACACGGGCAAGTTAATGGACTAGTGATTTAGCGTAGATTAGGTTAGGTTATTAAGTAAAGGCAAGTTATGACCAGGTTAAAATCATGAATGTTTGTAATTAGCTTAGTACAGATTTTTTCAAACTGATAGTGATTATGAGAGAAGAAACTTGAAGGGGGAGTACAACACCAAACGTACTGCGCACGCCGTAGAACAAATAAGCAGCCCGATGACCTTCATTAATTACAATAAACATATTCTTATCTGATCTCTGTGGGACGACCTAAGGATATTTAAAGGATACATTTTTCTTTTCGTCGTCCTTTTTTCTGGCTTTAAAGAGTTTTTTGATCAGAAAGGTTTAATTTTAAAGATATTCGGTTAATTAGCTCTTTCTTGGGCAGAATGCTATACTGGTAACTCTGCTTCCTCTGTGTTTTTTTCGTTTCCATAGTTTCTATTTTATATTTTATTTATCGTGAAGCTGCTGGTGAGAAGTGTCCTAGCATAGGGTATAGGTCATCGGCCACTACAACGGGGTAGGTTAAACCTCTTTTTAGCTGCATTTTTTTAAGTTATTGAACCTTAAATTTAAAAACGCTAATGAAATAAACAAAAAGGTCACTTTCAACCCTTCTATGGTACTATGTGAAAGAATTTTTACACTGTGTTGGGGCAATTTTTTTTTTTTTTTTTAAACTCGCCTTACTTGTTGACTTGGGTTGTTTACTTGTAAGATTCTGGTTGGTAGGGATACTATATAAAGGTGGTGCCCATTAACGTGTCAGAATTAATTTTGCCAGTTGCCCCGCTGTTGCCTGTGTCAGAACAGAAAGCGAGAAATTTAAAGGAAAGTAAACGTAATAATGAGCAGTTTGTGGCTTATTTTATTCCATAGTGGTGTAACTTTTCTCACAAATGTCACAGATTAGTAACTTAATTATTGTTCGGTAAAGATGTCCTTTTCTACGCAGCAATTCAATTTGTATTTTGTAAATATACAGCATTGTTCCAATCGCTAAAAAATGTTGTGGTTATTTTTGTGCATGGCTTAAAGAATATTTAAAGATCATTCCTAACTCTCTTTATGGACGTAATTATGAAATCGCACTAATTTTGGTAGAAAAGTTAAATAATTCACTTCGGGGTGTTTACTTAAAATTATGACAATCCTAAGACCTTTCTGAAGTTTAAGACAATGCGTTTGATCATTTCTAGTTTTCTAAATTGGAATATGACGTTGTGAAGGAAATGACCTTTACAAAAATCGAGAGGATTCGCGAAGAGCCAGCAATCGTTGAAAGAGCACGAAGACGACGAACCTACAGATGACAGCGGATGGAACGATGTGGGAATCTTCCTGGAAGCAAACCCCAGCGTGTAGAAAATGAAGTTCTTTTATTTTTGGCAGTTTTGCACATTATGATGGCAGTACAGAAATCAGGTAACTGGCAGAAACACAGATCTTGATTAGATTGTTTGATTTGGCATACTGATTGGCTGGGTGTTCACGCGGCCTCCAGTATTACGTGAACATCCTCCCCTTCATCGTCTTCCACTTCTTAATGCTACACCACCTATTAGTCAAGAAATCTGTCAACTGAATCGCTAAAATCTGTTCCGTTGCTACATAAATCATAACGATAATTTTGTCGTTACCTCTGGACAAAATATGTTGTCTTCTGGAATTTCCATATGTAGCGTAAACACGTGCTCCACTTCCTGTTCAACAGTTCCCTGAAATGAATAAAGCGCTAAGTGAATCGGAAAAAAGTCGCAAATTAACGTTTACTCTTGTACCTCGTCTTCTAACGTGATCTGTGCCAAAGTGGAATGACCAATCACCTAAAGAAAAAATTTATTCTTGCAACCTGTATGTTTGTAATTGGATATACTTACAGTGGCATTTGAATTTCCTTCTTGGTAAACTGGAGGTGGATCTACTTTAGTTCTCTTCCCTGTAATAAAGTGTATAAATAGGAATTCAGAATACACATACACACAAAAAGCAGTTATACTGGAGTAAGTTTTTCCCTGATATCCAACAATAGCTTCCTCTGGCTTTTTCTCTGCCATCTTTGAGGGTCCACGGGGAAGTTCCACATGTTTTTTCTACAATCAAGCAATACATTTATACGGTAAGGGCTACGAAATATCATCCCAGGATATGAAATCTAATAAACGTATCTACATACTTGACGGTCCAAAGCGATAAAACCACTTTCCTTTTTGTTGCCATCGTCGCATTTTTTCTTCAGGTTTCCTATAAAAAGAACCAATCAACAATACAATATACGATAAGAACCCAGTCACCTGTTCCGCTTCTTTTCGGTGCTCCGCGAGCAGCGACATTTCTAGGTTTAAAAGAGACAGCAGGAATATTCTTCCCTAATGAATTGGCTTGTAACAGCCCAGAGGTTACCTAAGTATACAATCACACGACTGGATGTAACGGTACGTTTACTTTTCTCGAATTACTTCAGTGGTCTCCGAACGTGTGCTTATTGCCCGGTCCAAAGTAGCACACCATACATCCTGTAAAATCGGGTCCTTTAATGCAGCGTTTTTTGGTGTGACCATAACAGCTGCAGGGTTTTCTTGAGTTATCATAACAACAGCAGATGCAGCAGCCTCTTTGTCCTCTGGTTCCCTTATCGATTCCACAAGGCTCTCCTGGGGTAAACTGTAAACAATCGCTTCTAAAAATTACTTAACTTTGGTCGACTCACTTGGGTTGTTGGAACGGAGTTGTGGAAGCCATCGATCTCTTCCAGATTCATTGTATTTTCACATTCCACCCATTTATTGGGAAGTTCACCTCTATAATTACAGGCTGAATTATTATTGTGAAGATCGATATTTTAAGACAAAAACATTACTTCTTTATTCTTGAGACGTACTCATCCCTCAAGTTATTACACATTGTGCTTATCTCTGCAGCGAAGTTACTATTTCCCGAATCTTGTTTTTCTTTAAATAAGCTGTGCATTATGTCATTACATGTGAGGTACGTGAACCGGTAGCTTGGTTCTTTCCCTATCACAAGAAGGACACAAGCGTTGCCTGAACCTTCCAACTCTGCCAACTATATACAGAAGTGTTGAGCAACTAAAATTTGTTGTGCTAATTACATTTTGCTTACCATTCTCTGAACTATCTTCTTTTTGGCATAAGCATTGTCCCACTTCTGAGATTGCAACTTCGCTTTTAGGTAATGTTGTCGCATGTTGTCGGATCTTTTTTGGTCCATTTGGTCCCTAAAACGTGTTTGCTCTCCACACGCGCTGCACTGTTTACGCATGTAATTCTGTTCCGCATTGCAATGAGGACAGCGTCGATTCTGCCTCCACTTCGTCTCCATTTTCGTTTCTATGAAATAGCTCGTAAAATCATAAATCGTTTACGAATTCGATACTTGTTTATTACACAAGACAAACGGTAGGGAGTAGGCTAATAAACATGAATCTATTGGTACCACTCACCGCTTGGCGTCGCTTATTATTTTACTCCAAAAGGGTAACAAAAAATGGCTCTCGAGCCGGCATGGATTATTTTACTCCAAAAGGATTACAAAAAATGGCTCTCGAGCCGGCATGGATTAATTAACTCCAAAAGGGTAACGAAAAATGGCTCTCGAGCCGGCATGGGTTGTTTTACTCCAAATGTTATACGAAAAATGCCTGCCTCTCGAACACGTTCTCCGGATTTAAGTACATACGTACGTAATGTACCCCCGAGTCAAAAATGACACTATAGTGTGTCACTGGCCAACAATGAATTTGTCTTTTTTCAGCTAATGGAGTGAAAGAAAGAGCAAGTTTTAACGACTCTCATGAGAATCGTTAACCTAATGTAACCTATAACCTAACCTAAGGTAACCTAATCAAACTTAAGCTAACCTAACCTAACCTAACTAACCTATCCTAACCTAAACTAATGCATTTCCAATCCAACTACCACTTTTGAACTCGCGTGACACCTTGTCGCTTGTCGCATCAGTCATTTGTCAGGTAATTGTGAGGTAACGTTCTGTCGGTCACATGTGCCTCATGATCGTCTTGCTGGTAGATGCCGTCTGCACAAAGAAACCCAAGAGGTAATAGCACAGAAACTTACTGTCGGTATCTCCAAACGTAAAATCATACAAAGTATTTTGAGAGAGAATTTAGATGAGCCTCCTTGTCGTGATAATGCTATTACTATGAAGGATCTTCATAATGCCGAAAACAAAATTCCAAATCCCTTCCGGAAACACTCTGTAGATCACGAAAGCGTTGATTTGTGGGTTGAGTTAAGTGAGTGGGTTAAATGTGTTTTTGGCACTAATTAATTTGTTTACCTTAATTGCAGAAGACCAACGTAATGAAGTTGCCGCAGTGGCCGATGGAGCGTACCAATTGGCTTTTTTTAAGGGGTTGATGGGGGCTGCAGTGGGTGCTGCAGTCACTGCAGCCCTCCAACATGGAGTGAACCCCGAGGCGGTGGAGGCGATTGCCCGCGGGGCAGCGGACGGAGTGGGCCCAAGGCTGGGAAGTATCCGCCGCCCGAGAGCGTAAGTTTTTGATTATCCTCTAATTATGCAGAAAACTTATGCTTTATTTTAGTTTTCGAGGTTACTGCAGCAATTGCAAAGCACGCGGCCACCAAGCGCACAGCTGTAAAGCCCCGGCTGCCCGAGTACAAGAAAAAAAAAGCAGCACAAGAAATGAAGAAGCTTAAGAAATGAAGTGAAAATGTAGTTTTGTAATAAAAATTACCTCACTCAGCTTACCATGCGTTTACTTCATGAAATCCCTTAATATTTTCTTAAAATTGTTACACATATTTCTATTTAGTCGTTGATTGGGGTTTTTGGGAAACATTCCTTCCGTACACAAGAAGTTTTCTTACGGATCTTATGGTTCGAATTAGCAAAAGGTACGACTAGTTATCTGGGCAAGAAGTAAAGTTATAGTCCGACAAGGATTTGAGAAACTGACACAATGAAATACAAATGGCCATGGAAGTCCCGAATCTCTAGTTAGTATCAACGTAATTCAGACAACACCTCTAGGAGCAAAATACTAAATGCAATAGTTTTATTCTACAATGCAGTTCAGCTTTTGCCTCTAAAAATGGGTCCCCCTGGAACACGATGCCTCTTGGAACAAAACGTTTCGTTTTGCCGTAGCTACGAATTTGTTAAGTTCACTTTGACATCTTTACTTCTTCACATCATCTCTTCGTACATCCAATATGAACAGGTCAAATAATAATAACGCGAAAAACATAAGAAAAAAACAAAAAGTGAAACGTGCTTATATCTTTTTTAGGCAAGGTTGACACAGGTATAGTAAATCTTCAAGATCATCAGGCAACAAATCTAAAAGCTTTAAATGAGGCTGCACCTTATTGGCACAGTAAGCATGATGCCACGTCCCGCATTCACTACAAGCAACCCAATTGTCTACACCAATCTCACTAGTAGGAGCATTTCTTCGCAAGCATAAATAACAGAATTGAGCAACCGTATTTCTCAGGACATAGCCAGAATCTGCAAACCCATACTTTTCATAAACGTCAGCTCCTTTGCTATTGTATGGTTTCCGAGTTGAATAAAATTCTCTTCGGGGTAAGAGCCTGGAATTAGGACCAACTTTTATAACAGACTGGAATGTCTTTTGAATGATGGCTTCATCAGACCTTTTGCCTATCATAGCTACACTGTGCTGAGCAGAATCCATTTCTAAAAGCTGCTGATAAGCAAGACCTCGTTGAAGCGACCTTGCAACACAGGCCATGTTGTCCGTGATTCGTTTTTCTAATGCCGAACGGGTTTCTCTTCCCTTGGCTAGTCTCTCGTTTGGAATAATATAACTTTCCTTACAATCTACAATAGCTGAATTTTTAACGTGGGAGTGCCGCAAATGGTCAGGCAAATCGGGTACAACTTTGTGAATATGTTTGCACACAAACCAGTTTTCATAAAAATCGTAGCAATCGCAATTATAAACATCTCTGCAAGCTCCGCAATAACCGCATTTATTAATACAAGCACAAAGTGTGTCAGAAAACCTAGTGACGGTGTAGTACCTATCCTCCGACCTACTAGAATTCACTGTCCAGCATTTGTTTTCCTCTAAAACAGTTACATCTGTGTCCTTAATTTCCCTCGATTCCTTATGTCTCCTGTTAGTTTCGATGATGGTATTGGTACTTAGGCCTCTTTCGGTCAACATGGATTCGTTATGTTCCCTAATTTCTACATGATCATGCATAATCTGAAGTAAACGGTCAAGTCTTCTGTTGAACTTTCCATCCAAAAATACGTGCTTCAAATCCCGGTGAAAAGACTCTAATACCATATTAGTTCTCACTGGCAAATTGTGACAGTTGAAACCCGCCCACTCATTGACTCGGGGCGCATAGTAGTCAAGAAAATACTTCGCAAAAAGAGGAAGATGTTCTTCCGCGTAGGTTATAAAACACGTAAGCTTATTCGCAAATTTACTTTCGTCTCTCTCGCGACTCACCACCCTAAGTAAGCTGAAAATTTGACAGGTTATAACCTGAGAATCTTCTTCATGACTAGTGACGGAACCGCGAAGCTGCTCCAGTCTTTTCTTCCAAGCCCTTTCCACATGCCAAATGCAAATTCTCCTCGTAGTAGAAGAAGTGTCAAAGACATCGCTCCAAGCTAGCCAAAACTGATCAGCCATATCGCTCATAAACTCCGTTGTTCTAATTTCACCGACTTTTTCTTTAAGTTTCATAAAAAAGAGACGATATACTTCCCTATGTTCCCTGTCACTTATTAGAAAAGCAACAGGATATCCAGCCCGAGCTTTATTCAAAACCATAACCGTTGTCAAGACAAACTGGTACTGGTTAACCTGATACGTGCTGTCTATGCAAATACACTGGCTGCCGTACTCAAGTAATGCTTTCATTTGCGGTTCATACATGATGCCAAGCGCAAAGTTGGCCACCTGCAATTGACTTTCTTCGTCTATAATGCCCTGGTTCTTATAAAAAAAATACTGGATTATCTAGCCTCACTGCCATCTCTTCAACCCACAAATCAACGCTTTCGTGATCTACAGAGTGTTTCCGGAAGGGATTTGGAATTTTGTTTTCGGCATTATGAAGATCCTTCATAGTAATAGCATTATCACGACAAGGAGGCTCATCTAAATTCTCTCTCAAAATGCTTTGTATGATTTTACGTTTGGAGATACCGACAGTAAGTTTCTGTGCTATTACCTCTTGGGTTTCTTTGTGCAGACGGCATCTACCAGCAAGACGATCATGAGGCACATGTGACCGACAGAACGTTACCTCACAATTACCTGACAAATGACTGATGCGACAAGTGATAAAACCAATACAAGACACTCCTGTACGACACGAGCCTAGACGTTTGAGGGCACGTTTACCCATGCTACGATTTTTGTAAGAAAAGGACCGATTACACATATAAGTCGTCGTAGTGAAGCTTGTGTGACGACGAGCTCCCCTTCGGCTAACGAAAGAAACTCCGTCAGCTTTTTCTAACTCTGTTTTCCAGAGTTCAAAAGTATTTCTGTCATGAAATGTGCTGCTTTCAATTTTACAATGGAAGCTATGCTCAATCCTAACATGTGCAACGTATTCTACCAGCTTATTCACTGCTAAGCCACAATACCAACAAATTATCCGTTTAGTGTTCTGTTTTACTGTTCGTGAATCAAATTTTCGATCACCCGAATCGCTATCTTCGGAAAATATGACAGCACTGTCACTGGCGTCTTGTTCGGAGTCCTGGGATTTCGTTTCTTTACTATCATCAGATTCAGCCCTGCTTAATAGTGGCTCAACTTCTTCTTCTACCTCAAGTTCTTCTTCTTCTACCTCAAGTTCTTCTTCTATATAAGGTACTGGGTCGGACTGCGAAGAACCTGACTTTCCTTCAGGAACTAATGAGACAGAGACTATTCTCTCGTTCGAAGTTTTATTGCTTACAGGACCTTTAATTTTTGTTTTTAAAGAACTATGTACCACCTCAATATGACGTTCAAGCCCATACTTCCTAGCAAACCTTTTCCCACACTTACTGCAAACATTCTTTGCTTCTTTAAGCATGTTGCATCTTGCCAAACGTACGTGACGCTCTAAGTTAAATACCCTCGTGAACTCGGCTTTGCATTTTTTGCACCTTAACTCAGCTTGATTCTGTTGTTGTTCAATTTGAGAATCAACAGAACATGTGACAATATCACTGACTGACCTACGTTTAGGCAAACTAGAATCTCCTTTACGTTTTGTTTCGGTATTCCTTTCTTTACTGTTGGGATTCTCGAAATCACTGTCCGACTCTTGATTTATTTCTCCAACAGGTCTAGCAACGACCAGATCAATAACGCTAACTTCATCTGACTTATTTGCTGTTTTACCTTTTGTCCTCGACAATTTAGCACCTTTGCGACTAGCTGCAATTTTGAAACTGCGATCTGCAAACTGACCAGAATACGGACTAGAACTGACCACCTTTGGGCAAAGTGGTACAAAATGTTTCGGCTGCCAACCACACGCAATAACTGACCGCCCTTCTTTCTTCTGCAAATGTGCTTCCACGTTTCACCACACCATAAAATTCGGAGAATTTCTGGGCTGTTGCAACCAATAGGGACAAAATTCATATTGAAATGCAAGGCAGGGTGATGCGTACTACTTGAGGGAACATCGACAACTGGATAAACTGACTCTACGGTCCTATGACAAACATTGGCCAAGGCAGCGAAAGACACTAATGACGCGTATTGCCCTGACTTTGCCTGCTCCATCGCATAAATAACTATAATCTTTTGCGCGTTCCCGATATCAGTGTTTGGGAACTCCAGACCAGGAAACAGAAAGCGCGTCATATAAATGCCAGTAAAATTCACCATGTTAGCAATTTGGTTGTCACTGACATAACCAAGACCTGGATCTGAATAAAGCTGACTATTTGTCATTAATTCAACGACAATTCGACAACGAATCTCATCGGCATGATCTTCATTACCAAACAATATCAGCGAAGCTGAATTATAAAAGCAATTCCCATTTCCTTGACTTTTCAAAGCAGTAAATCCATCACGGAAGCGACTTGGAATGATTTCACAAGCAGATTCATCATTACCAACATAGCACAGAGATTCTGGCAGTGCCAAAATAGTTGGCAGTTCAATTCCTCTAAACTCTTCCCTATACTCCAAACACAATGTCTCGAAACTACTCAAGTTTTCTTGACTAATCAAGATTTTTTCGAGAGAAATATTAGAAAACGCAGCAGCAGGTAAATCTGCTGTTTTTCGCAAATTTCCTAGACATTCCCTAAATCTCTGAAGCCTCCCAATCCCTCTTAAGCCTAAAACAGAAACCATTTTTGTCTACTTTTAATGTCTTAGACTCAAGACAGCAAGCTAAAGCGGGAAAAAAGAAGCGAAAAGGAGTGAAAACAAAACAAACAATGGAAGAAAAACCAAGCAAACATGCAGAAAAAGAGCAAATAATGAAGGAGAAATAATAAGAAAACGTACCCGACGTAACAAGGGAAGAAAGCGGAACACAGGAATAAAGCGGTTGAAGCAAAAATGCAAGCGTGGCAAGCGTAGAAGGCGAAGGGCACCGCAAGCTTAGGAAGTCGCAAGCAAAATGAGTCATGGGGAACGGGATGACACTCAAGTTGGAGACCAGCACCAGCGCGCCTCAGGGAGTTAACATTTGGAGAGTAGACAAACATGAAAGTCAAATGGTACAAGAAAAAAAACTGCACATGAACAGAATCGAACCCTCTCCACCGTAGCATCAGTAGTTGACTGTGCCCACTACACAACTTCTTCCATACTATTGTGTATGCGCTCGTACATTATAACCAAAAGTCCTTACCCTTTTGGAGTAAACTCATAACGACACCGCAACTCCGGTGGTACCACTTACACATTAGCTCAGTAAAGCACAGAAGAGTAATTTATAGAGAATACACAGAATACAGAATAATGTAGAACATAATAAGTGAAAAGGAAGTGCTTGTACCATAGTACAAGGAAAAACATTGCACATAATTAAACAGAACATAATTTACAACAGAACCAGTAAAACATATAATAATTTAAATGCATAATAATTTAAAATAATTAGAAATACAGAATAATTAAAGATAAAGAATAATTTAAAACGAAATAGTTAAAAAAGAGTTTCTTGTACCATAGTACAAGAAAAAACAACTGCCCTTGAAGAGAATCGAACCCACTCCACCCTAGCATCAGTAGTTGCCTCTGCCCACTACACCACTATCTTCCATACTTCTATGTATGCGCCCGTACATTATAACCAAAAGTCCTTACCCTTTTGGAGTAGTGGTACCAATAGTAACACTGTCGACAATTTACAGCAGCAACTTGAGGATATAGTCAACGTTTCGCAAGAATCGTGCCACCCCTATGACCGCACTACAGGCAAGTAATCCGTCGCTTTGATCAATTTATTATTAATTTAGAATCTCTAGGGCTTCATTACCAGTACATAAAGAAATGGCTTGAGTTAAACCTTTTGCTAAAATACCATTTTTACATGAGTTGGTAAACAGTTTATTTCTTACTTGTCTAGTCGTTAGTTGATTGACTCATTTAAATTAGCTCCCTATAATTCATTTTTTGAATTAAATTAAATTTAAAATCTCCTTCCATTCCCACCAATTTCAGAGAGTGCAGTTAAAGAAACATTTGACTACAATTACATGGCAAGTAATCCGTCGTTTTGATCAATTTATTATTAATTTAGAATCGCTAAGGATTCATTACCTGTACATAATGAAATGTCCTGAGTTAGACCTTTTGCTAAAATACCATTTTTACGTGTAGTTGGGAATCAGTTTATTTCTTACTTGGCTAATCGTTAGTTAATTGAGTTATTTCAATTAGCTCTCTACAATTAAATTTTTTATTTCATTTAAAATCTCATCCCATTGCCATCCATTTCAGAGAGCGCAGTTAAATTAAACAGTTGATTGTCATTATTGAAGAACTGAGTTAGGAAAAGGGAAATATTTCAAAACTAACTAGTTCTGTTTGCACCGTTAATGCCCAAAAGCTCTCATAATGGCGCTCCAGTCGTATTACGCAATTAGAACGCAGCTGTGGCTGGGTGGCAACCCCTAAGGAAGCCTCTCCTGTTGGCGTTTAGCGTGTTTTGTCAGAATAAGTGGCTTAAAAAGTGGAACTTTTTGGAAGTTTTAGAGGTAAGAAACAAGTGGAGAATACTCGCATTCACTTAGACTTAATTAATGTACCAAGTTTAACCTCTAAGTATTCCAGTTAAGCCCGTTCTTGCCATTTTTTAAGAGCGATAACAGGCTGTCCGTTGCCTCCACACTCCAACGTTTAGACAACATTTAGATTTTTCTAAACATACGAAATGTTTAGAAAAATGAAAGATTTTTGTATTTTTACTTTTTTTTCTATTTAACATAAGGAGAGCTTACTAGCATACAATGGGATAGAGTGGCGCGTTGAAATTGGGGTAATAAACTGCACGTGGTAAGCGTTCACTTTTGCGGGGAATTTTTCAGCACGATAGTGGAAAAACGTCAGTACTTTCCAGTTTCATTGCCATTTTTTATTGGTAGATTGGTTTGATTTCCATGTAATACTATTTAATTTAATGCTATTTAAACATTATTCGTACAATGCATGCTAGCTTTAATTTGGTAATAAGATATCAATAATTGTTTTCATAGAGTTTTTGTTTCTCTTGGCAAATAGGTACCGCCCAGGGCAGCTAACTTTGCAGTGAACCAGCAGCCTTTTTGCAGCCATCTAGGTTCTTCTCTGCTTTGTACTTTTGTTGAGCTTGTCTGGATTCTTCAAAGGTTGTTTTAGCCGAGAGTGTTCGTGTCTTGACACGAGGTGTCTCAGCTGCTGCTAAATTTGGTAATAAGATATCAATAATTGTTTTCATAGAGTTTTTGTTTCTCTTGGCAAATAGGTACCGCCCAGGGCAGCTAACTTTGCAGTGAACCAGCAGCCTTTTTGCAGCCATCTGGGTTCTTCTCTGCGTTGTACTTTTGTTGAGTATGTCTGGATTCTTCAAAGGTTGTTTTAGCCGAGAGTTTTCGTGTCTTGACACGAGGTGTCTCAGCTGCTGCTAAATTTGGTAATAAGATATCAATAATTGTTTTCGTAGAGTTTTTGTTTCTCTTGGCAAATAGGTACCGCCCAGGGCAGCTAACGTTGCAGTGAACCAGCAGCCTTTTTGCAGCCATCTGGGTTCTTCTCTGCGTTGTACTGTTGTTGAGTTTGTCTGGATTCTTCAAAGGTTGTTTTAGCCGAGAGTGTTCGTGTCTTGACACGAGGTGTCTCAGCTGCTGCTATAACATTCGAGTTATTATTTTCGTCGAAGCATTTAACGTCGAAGTCGGCTATTACTAGGTGTTGTAGTAAGAATGAATCAGGGTTTTTGAGGTTTTGGTGGTCTCTGACTTATGTGTTTTTTTCATTTAAATGACCTCTTAGGCCTCGGCTATTGACAGCTACTTTTATTGAAATTGCATTGTTATTACGTCATATAGTGTTTATGGCTTTGAACATTTCCATATAAGGAAGGCCGTTCCTTTGCTCAAGGGTACTTTTCGGTTTTAATTTTGACATTTTCGACATTGTGTAAAGTTCAGGGCTTGGATCGGGAAAGGTGACGAATATATAATGGCGTCCGGGAGTTTTCTTTTTTTTTGGTTGTTGATTAAACCCAAAAAGGCTGTGGTATGTAGGATTTGACAGAATTGTTAAGTGCTACAGTGTAAACGGTTTCTCCACAAAATTCTTAGGGGATGGATTGGTCTTGTAAGGGGTTCTCAATTGTTTCCCATCGACTTTTCCTCTTTTTGTTACTGATTCCTTGATCCATTTCAGGGCTTCTGCTTGGCGTGTAGGTGTATACCTGTCCAGGCGGTCGACAGTAGGCACCTTGCTCTCCGAGCAGGTGTGTGACTTGTGTCTCGGCTGCTTCGGTGCAAAGTATCTTAATACCGTACTTTCCAGGAGCAGCTCGATAGTATCTTATCCTAATCCGGCGTTAGGGGTCTCCGGTCAGTGTTAGTGATGGGAATAGAGCACGCCCACCAAATGGAAAGTCCCTCCTTTTGTGCAGGAACTCCCTAAACCCCCAACACTATACAAAATTTCAATACCCTTGGGGTGTGCTCCAATTGCGAACTCGACTAGGGAGTTGAGTTTTCCGGACTCGGGCTGAGTAAACCCGCGTCCCAATATGCACATTTACTATTCTATCGGGTTATGGTTGGAATCGATATAACTTGTAATTAGAGACAATGAATCGCTGTATTGCACTCAATGAATCCAAAATTTCAACGGGATTCGAACTTGGACGATGCCCCAATACTTTGTTCATATCTTCGAAGAATGGATTAGCGTCCATATTGAGGTCACCAGCACCACTTTGTGAAATTTTCTTTAACGTTTCCCGATAATCCCTTTTCAGGTTCTTGAGTTTCTCCTTAATTTGATCCGACGAACGGACGTACAGTCATGAGCAAAAAAAACTGCTCAGCCAAAGCGCAGAGGTCTAATTAGGCCTCTTGAGACTGATTTACCTTCATTAGTGGGTGAAAGAGCTTGAACCAATCGGTTACAAGGGGCGCCCGGGAAATTCAGAGGTTTTGTTGATATACAAAAATATGTATGACTATATTCCTTCGTTTCATGTGATATGTTAATACTTTGTTATACCACCATTATTTTTAATACACGCATGTAGTCTCCGTGGCATAGAGTCAACCAGCTTTAGCCAGAAATCTGAATTATCAGCTAATTGTTCCCATACTCGGCTTGCCTCTTCGAAGAGCGTATCATCGTTTCTTATGTTGGATTGGCTAAAAAGGCACGTTATTGGAGTTTAAAATAAAGGAAATTAAAATTACTTAATTTCTCGTTTAAGCATGGCCCAGATATGCTCAATAGGGTTCAAGTCAGCTTATTCGAATGATCCCTATCGCTCCGCACTCGCGAACAAACCGTTGGAAACTAATTGAATCCGCAACGGAGATTATAACATATCCGCTTTCTCGCTTAATTTTAGAATTTTAATCTCCAACGAAGGGATTTAGTCATACATATTTTTATATATCAACAAAACCTTTGAATTTCCCGGGCGCACCTTATAACCGATTGGTTCAAGCTCTTTCACCCACTAATGAAGGTAAATAAGCCTCAAGAGGCCTAATTAGACCTCTGCGCTTTGGCTGAGCAGTTTTTGTTGCTCATGACTGTACACATGTACAGTACTGAAATTAAGTATCGTTCCTATGGTTTTCGAAATTGACCAATCACAGCGCTTTTCCACTGTTTGGATGGGTTTTTACATTGCTTGCCTACTTCTACGCTCAGGTAGGGTTCTCAACAAGTCCCTCCTAGTCCCCAGTTAATTAAAGAGCAGGTCAGTCAATTAAATGCTCCTTAGTAGCGAAGCTTTCTGCGTAAAGCTCGTCTCTTTCGTGAGTCTGGTAAGAATCTTTCTGAATCTTCCTGTATAACTTGGTAAAGTTAATTAAATATTGAGAACAACAATGCTATCTGAACACATACTGGATCTTATGAAAGAAGGTAAAAGGGATTAGGAGAGAATCATAGATTTCTCCGTTTTCGACCTAATAGATTTCGACCTAAATCCTATCGAAAATGCTTGGGCTGAGCTGAAAAAAAGTATGAAGTATAACTAACATCCTTAAATATAGATATCCATTTTTAATTTTTATTTAATTAGTTTTAACGTGCGAAATGCAGAACAATTGTTTGCGGAGGCCGAGTGTGTGTGGGATAAGATGTCAGACAACATTGACTTCTGGTCCAAGCTGGCAGCATCTATGCCTAGGAGATTGGAAGAGTGTCGGGAGAACGGGGGGGGGTCATACTAGCTATTGATGAAAAATAAAGTTTCTGGATTGATGGTCGCCAAGCATTTTCTTTGCTTTGACCTTTTGTTTGTCAGGGAAAAGGGATTAGCTTCGCTACTAAGGAGCATTTAATTGACTGACCTGCTCTTTAATTAACTGGGGACTAGGAGGGACTTGTTGAGAACCCTACCTGAGCGTAGAAGTAGGCAAGCAATGTAAAAACCCATCCAAACAGTGGAAAAGCGCTGTGATTGGTCAATTTCGAAAACCATAGGAACGATACTTAATTTCAGTACTGTACACGTTTACGATTTTCAGTTACTAGAATCCCCGCTTAATCCAAGTAATATTCACTTGAAAAACGTGATCGCAATAAGCGACATCTACTCTGATGAAAATGGTATAAAAAACACCTGCACTAAAATGGATACACTATATTTTACTCTTATTTTTAAGCTTACGAATGTTGTTCACAAAGGAGACTTGGCTTCATTAAACCATGCAGGAAACAAATCTTTAAGGCCACGGTGTAGTGTAACTCCTTATGGCGCTATAGCATGGCAAACTTAAGTTACACCTTTCTCAGTCCCTTTGCAATATAATCAAATTGTATTGTGACAGTAATGTATGGTATTTCTTTTTCAATTTAACTGGGTTGCTAGTTTTTAATATTTGGCTTCCATAAATTTTTTACGTAGAAGAACATGTTAAAATATTGATATAGAAAAAAAACCGAACCCAGATTTTTCGAGTTTATTATTAGGATATTTTTAAAGAAAGAATTTTTCAATTATCTCTTACTGTTTACTTGGAAAGGTGTACTAAAGTTTATGAAATTCGGATGAGAAATTGTGCTGCCACTCAGAAAATAACGACCAGGCAGGAAACTGCATAGCTTGTGCAGAACTCAAGAATGAGGATGAAAAGGAGATACCGTAAAAGTAGGGGGAAGGATATGACAAGTCACTAATTGGGTTTGCTCGAGCCTAAAGTAACCCAAGGGCACAAATACCTTGTGGCATTTTACCCTTTTCTTTTTGTCTCCGAATGGCTTTTCTCGAACATTTTCCCCCTGTTAGCAAAGAGGGGAAAGAGGTCAAGAAAGCGAACTAAGTTGGGTCTAGAAAAGGTGAAAAGATTTCCGGCTTGGTTACGAAAGCTAAGACTATAAGTATAGCTGCAGTTAGCTGCTTGGCGTGTAAATTTGGAAAATTTACAGTACAAATACATACATTTATTAAAGAAACTTACCTTACTTGTTGGTTTGTAATAATGAAAACTAGCTTTACTTAGGCATCAGTTCTAATTTTGTCATCACCGGATGCAAGTAACTCTTAGCTCAATGGTATATTTAAAAGATACCATTTCACGGTGGCATTTTATATTTGACATCTCACGAGAGGCTCAAACTATCCTTTACTCTCAGGCATTAGTTAGTATTGTCATCACCGGATGCAAAAAACTCTTGGCTCAATGGTATATTTAAAAGATACCATTTCACGGTGGCATTTTATATTTAATAGCAACCTCTCGGATGTTTTTCATTGGTGAACTCAATGATTTCATGAAGGAAATCATCTCACGAGAGGCTTTGACGTGCATTTCATATAAGCTTTCAATAAGTTGACCTCACGGTACATTTATAATTTTAATCCATGTGCATGTTTGACCAACATAATATGTGCATCAGATCACTGATCAAGTGGTCTCTTTGCGGCCTTTTTACCGTTTGTTTGGTCTGCGACCTTTTTAGCCTCTATAGCGGCCAAAACGTAAGGCGGCTCCCGCGGAGCCAACTTTTGTCCCATCCGCGGGTCTGCAAGTTCAAGCAACATACAGTCCATGAAAAACGCTCTGAGTTTTGGAAGCATTGTGTCTTCCCAAAAAACCCTGTCAAACACAATCCGCTCAACTTCCAAACTGTTCTTTGTCCATGCAACAAAATCACACCACGCTCTTCCGGTCACGGCAAGCTGTCCTGTAACTTGGTAGTAGTGATTGTGCGTTCTCTTCAATCTCAGTTTGTCACCATCAACTAACTCTAGAAAGCAGTCCTTCGGTTTTGAGTTTACAAATTCAATGAAGGAAGATGCTGTCTCTGCCTTTTGGGGACACTTTATCTCGATAAGTCCTTCGTCACCTACAAGGCCGTCGGGAGATGCTCCCAGGTAACCTAGCTCAGGATGCACCCAAAGCCCTGATGGGACTACAGTCACACAGTTCTTTATTTCGTAGTCTTTCCTGGCATTTGGCTCATTGGCCTGTCCGTAACGAGTACCTTCTGTGCTAATGTTATTAGGACTTAGTATTGCTTGCAATGTATTTTGACGCAAAGTTGTATCTCTGAGCTTACACACTTTGCCAAAGTGAGAAACGGTCAGTCTACTCGCCCTTGCATCAAACCAATCAGAAGAATCAGCCTGCTCTCTAGTTTTCTCTTCAAGGGCCACAATCTGCTCCCTGCTAAGCTGCTGTTGAGCAACAATCAGTTTGCACCTGTCACGTAAGATCTCCTCTGGCAAATCTGGCTTTCCATAATGGCAATCAGGTCCTGCGAAAGCTTCGCGCCTCCGAGTCAAAGCTTGTCGTGGAGAAGCAATAGCATTATTTTCCCGTGACTTCTCTAACCGATTTCTGAACGAAAGAATATCGTCGTGACAATTCTTGGCAAAATTTTCTGTAGCAATGCTACAGGAACCATATTTTTTCAAAATAGCAGCCTGAAAACCTCGTCCATGGTGATATTCTAGAACAGCACCATAACATCGGTAATTATAAGATCCCCTTTGCGAGCGGAGAAATTGCTTGCCACCAGAGAATTTAGCCACCATGGACATAAACCGCTCTGCGAGGTTAGTCGTAACTTCGGTAAGCAAACCTGCAGCTTTGCTCCTACAGCCCAACAAGATCTCCATTACTTCAGTGTACAAAGCAGTGTGTACATTCTGTTTCAATTTCTGACCCACTGACTTACAACCCTTTCCACCGTCGCTGGCCGCAGTGCAAAAAGTGTGGTCATTCAAAAGATAATGTCTGGGACCATTGCTCAGAAATGAACGAAGTTGATCAACATTTCCCTTCAATCTAGCGTTACGATTGATTGCACCTCGTGCTGCACCGCCAAGTTTACGTAGCAAAAGAGGGGTCAAAATTTTCTTATTGGCAGGGGTTTTGCCCTGAAGTTTATACAGAGCTTTCGTGAAATTTTTCATTACATGATTTGCACACTCAAGCTTGCGGACGGTTTTCTGAGTGCGAGGAGTATTAGCGAGGATAGCATTATGGGTCGAAGAGTCCCCGTCACCAATAAACGTTCGATAGCGCAAGCCGTGCTTGTCTTCAGGATCTCTAAAACCATCTACAATAATGGAGCTTTCCATTGCTGTAGACGGACCGTCCCAGTTTTTGAAACATTCGTGGGGGCGAGGATCCACTTGTTTGTTCTTAGCTTGTTGACAAATAGAACAATATTTGTTACGAACTCCTACATGCAATATTTTCTTGGTCCGCGCACCAATGATTACGCCCACACCTGACTTGGCTGTGTACCTGGTGCCGTGGCTCCTTTGAGACCACCCACCATCGCCAATTACGGTTATGTACGGCGTGTTGTCTTCGTCGATTTGTTCAGCCCGTTCAGCCGATTCACGTTCTTCCTTCCCTGCATTTTCTATTTCTAGCTTTGCCTCTTTCTCCCATATTTTCCCAACTTTACGTTCCTGTTCAATAAATGAGTTGCGGTTCATTGAAGGAACGCCAACGGTTGCCATGAATTCTTCTAAGTGGTTATGGGCTGCACCAATTTGCATAATTCCCATTGCAATTTTTGTGTTGACGGACAGAGCCTGAACTTTATCTGACCTCAAGCGTGCAGCATGCGGCGAAATGTTCTTTTGGGTAGGCCTTACATGCGCATATGGAGAAACCTGGTCAGTTGTTATAAAAATATTCTCCTGGCATTTCTCACATTTGAAAGCAAAACTGCTCCAAAAACCTTTCTTAACTTCCTTTTGGAAAGGAATGGGTGAGCGACAAATATCGTAGTGTTCAAAAATCTTATTGTGCCCTGACAAGAAATGGCAAACATTTACTAATCGAAGTCCGTCAACTTCTTTCTTCATTTTTGGTTGCGAATACCAAACAGGTTCAATGTTAAGTTCTACAGCATCAATTTCTGCCTGTTCTTTAAGAATGCGTGAAATTTCGTCATCTTCGAGACAGTTCGTTTCTTTGTCAATGAGATCTAAACTAGCAAAGCTATTGGAAACAACGGAGCTAGTGCTAGCTATAGGCTCAATGGAAACTGATTCTATAGCAGGTCTGGAACTTACAGTACAAGAAGTTTGTAATTTTAAACTTTCACCTGGCGATACTTCATCTGGATCTGCTGGGTGTTCTTGGCAAAGCTTTTCTCTTCGGTTCTTCAAAGCAACGCCTCTCAGTTTCTGTTTGCTACAGGATGACAGTATTTTTTTTCTTGCCATTTTCAGTCAGTAGTACCGATGCAAAAAACAAATAACGTAATAACTTGCGCCACTCAATGTTTGTACGACTCACGAACGCAGTAATGAACTTTTTCGTTGTCGTTTTAAATGATCAACTACAATGCTATAATGTTTGAAACTATTCAAGAAATTGGTAACACCGAAATCAAGAACCGCTGAGGCTGATCTCTGATTACGGAATGCGTTCTAGTCAAAGTTTCATAACAATATTCCGAAAAGTTAGTGAAATAGTAAAAGTGAATGTCCTTTGAAATCGCATTTTGGCAAATTACACAAACACAACAAATTAAAAAGTCCTTCAGTTTTGAGAAATATTGAATTCCCCTCAGTAGAAAAATTATGCGTTTCCAGTTATTCCGTTGGGATATAATCAAACTTGTTTGTTTTTTTTTTTTGTTTTTTTTTTAATTTTCAATACCAACGTAGGCTTCCGCCTATTGTTGGTTATCTTTATTAAATGTCTTTTATTACATCGCTCTTTTAAGCAAATGTTATAAACATAAGTGAAGGGAGGGTAGATTAACCGGGGAGTTTACAATACTCCTAAATCATGTTTTTAGCTTCCTTGAAAAACTCACAAACATCTGGGAAAATTTTTTGATTGGTTAAAAGTGTCTCTGTGTTAAAATGTAGTTTGTGGCTACTTAATTGTCGTAAAAGAGTGGCCCTAAGTCTGTTAAGTCGTCGGCAGTGGTAGAGTAAGTGGGTAATGTCCTGTCGGGTCTGGTCTTGGCAAGAACAACAATCGTTGTCAGTTTTCTGGATTCTTCGTAAGTAGGATTTGGTAGGGTAGTGGCCTGTGCGTAGTTGGATTATTGTTGATATTACAGGCTTCGGTAGCTTCAACGTTATAATAGGTTTGTGTAGTGGTCCAGCTCCGAGTTCTTGAAGGCAGTTTTTTGCTAACATCCAGAGATGTGCCCACTGCTCTATGGTATGTGTGTCGATTTTTTGGTATGCGTCTTTTTCGTTTAGTGGGGGATTGAGCCAAATTGTCTCCAAGTTGCTTCTTGCCCGTTCGTAACATGTAGTGTATCTCTTCCTTTTTGGAACTTCTGAAGTGGTTGGCCATTTATCCCAGTTCTTGCTCGCGAAATTTCTTAGAAGCGATTTTTCTAGTAGAAGACTTAGCGGAGGGAGGCCAGTTTCGATTTCCAAGGCTGTCGTGGGGGTGGATTTTAATGCTCCTGTAATTGTTAAGAGTCATTTCCTGTATATTTGATTCAATGGTTTAAGATTGCTTGGAGAAATGTTGCTCCAGGCTGGGAAGCCAAATCGTAGTTTTGATATTACCGTGGATTGGAAAAGAGTTTTTAATTGCATACATGATGCGCTTCTCGAGATGTTGCTTATTTTGCGTATTTGTTGTAGGTTAAAATGGCACTCCGAAGCGAGGTAGCTGGTGTGATGTTGCCAATTTAATTTAGTGTCGTAAATTAGGCCCAAATATTTAACCGTTTCTTTGGGAATGATTTGGATTTGGTCCCAAGTCAAAGGACATCTTTCTGGGGTCCGTTTTCTTGAGAAATGTATGAGTTCTGTTTTTCTCTTGAAAACTCTAGATGAAGTTGTTTTCCCCATTTTTCCAAAGCAGTGATATTGTTTGAGATCAGCTTGACATTGTTCGCACTGGAGCGACCTGATACGTGGATAAGGAGATCATCGGCAAAGGCCTGCGTACGAATTTTCTTCCTTTGGATGACACTTAAGGATTTGTTAACATAGATTAAGAAGAGAGTTGGAGAGAGAGGGGAGCCTTGTGGTACACCTTTCGTTACCGTGAGAATTGGACTGGACTCCGTTTTGCATTGAATGTATGCCGTACGATTTTTAAGGAAGCTTTTGGTCCAAAGTATTAATTTTTGTGGGGCTTGGATTTTATAGAGTTCTTTAATTAACTTAGTGTGGCATACATTGTCAAAAGCACCTTTTATGTCCAATAACAGGGCTGTGTGAATTTTTCCTTTGTTGAAACTTGTCAAGATTGCGTTGCTTAGTTGGATCTGAGCGTCGGTAGTGGATCGGTTGGGTCTAAAGCCCCACTGAACGTCGGAGAGTATGTTTCCGGTTTCCAGGAACATTTTCAGTCGTTTGGAAATAGCTTTTTCCAGTATTTTCCCCAGAATCGGAAGAAGCGTTATGGGACGAAAATTTTTTATGGATGAGTAGTCCGTTTTGTTCGGCTTAGGTAGTGGTAGGACCTTTGCTGCTTTCCATGATTGAGGATAATGTCCCAGGGTAAAGGATGCGTTGTAAATTTGTAACACTGTTTTGCCAATTGTACTCCAGAGTTCTTTTAGGACGTTGGCTTGAATGGAGTCCACGCCTGGGGCTTTAAAAGGTTTTAGACTCTGTACGATTTCTCGAATTTCCTCGGGGGAGAAGGGAGCAGTCAAATCCGAGTCCTTGTGTCTTCCGTTCTTGGGAGCGTGGGATGTAGGGGGATTTAAAACTGATGTAGGTGAGTTTGTTATAGGGGCTCCACCAATTAAATTCTCCGCGATGAAACTCATTTTTGCTTTAGAGTCAGTGAATGGTTGTCCGTCTGCTTGTTTCAGGCGGTCTAGTTTGGTTAGGGAATCTTTTTGTCTTAGATGTTTATTAAAATTCCACAGAAACTTATTGTCAGGAGTCGTCATTTTGTCTGCCCAATATCTATCTCGTAGTAACCTAGTCCTTGAGCGGTAGCAGTTCCTGGTGGTTTTCCATTCAGTTTCGTGTTGTGGTTTCCGTGTAGTTTTGTAAAGTCTGAGTGCTTTGGCTGTTTGTCTGCGTAGCAGGTCGAGTTCTGTCCTCCACCATGGGTTGCTGTATTGTCCTGTAGTGCGTTGGGGAATGTTTTGGTGCATTGTCGTTTGTATTATGGATGTCAGTTTGGATGCGGCTACGTCTAGGTCTCGTGGGTTGTTAAGTCTGTTGAAAAGTTGACGATTTAAAAGTATGGCTTGTGCAGTGTCGAGTCTTAGTTTTTGCCAGTTGGTTTGTCGGTAGCACCATGTTTTAGTGTGACAGGGACTGGTGAATGGGAGGTTAATAGTGATTTCGATGGCCACGTGGTCAGATTCGTTGTAGTATTCGTCGTTTAAAATAGTTAAATGTACGTGACTCAGCAGTTGTCGTGAAGTGAATGTTAGGTCTATTGTGGAATTTTGACCTCGTTCGTTTTGGAAGGTGGGGATGTTCCGCGTGTTGAGAAGTTGTAAGTCGTGCTTCGTAATAAAATCATAGAGTTCGTTCCCTGCGTTATCTGGCTTTTTGTCTTCCCACAACCAATGGTGAGCATTGAAGTCTTCTGTAAGGATGATGTTGTTGTATGTACGATATTTGCTCCATATTTCATTTAGGAGGGTTTCACAGTTAGTTGTATGTCTTCTGTACAGTGCTATGACGATGATTGGGAAGGATTGGGGTACATTTAGTTTAAAAGTCACGTAGAGGTTTGAAATGTCGATGATGTTAAAGGGGTTATTTGGCTTGGAGAGTACTGTCACTCCGTTGTACTGTGACGTTGCACACGTGGTTAAAAAACTCATGTTAGTGTTGGCAATGTTTTTAGGCGGTTCTATGATCACTATAGTTTCAACCAAACGTTTGCGGGCTTCTTGAGTAATTTCGAAAAGTTGATCGTAGTTTTTCCGAATGTTGTGGATGAGAATTTTGTGCCCGTGCACTATGGTTTGTTTGTTTTTTTGTTGTCTATTGCGGTTCTTCTTGTTGGACAAGTTGGGTCAAAGGAATAGTGGTCTCCTTTGCAGTTGACGCATTTCTTTGTGGTCTTTGTGCAGGATCTCGTGTCGTGCTTATCTGCGCACGTTGCACAATTTGCTGTTTTGGTACAAGAAGAGGCCATGTGGTTGTATTCCTGGCAATTAAAGCACTGGATGACTGCTGGGCGATGGATGTCTTCTACTTGTACGACTTTGTTAAAAGCATAGAGGTTTCCTTTTGTAACAAGCTCTATTTTTTCTTTCAGTGATGAACATTCAATGATTATAGAGCCAAAATTTTTAGTGCTTTGTTGGTTGAGCCAGTGAGCGTTGGTGTGAGTGAAGATAATAGAGTTTTTTTTGGTGAGTTCTGTGCCGATGTTTTCCAATGTTTGGTTCTTGGGGAGTTGATGAATTACTATTTTTGTGTTTGGTTTCACCGTCTTGACCGGGCCAAAATGAGGTAGAGTGGTTGACTTAAGTAGCGAGTCCGCTTTCTGTTTGTCTTGGGGGTTTTTGAATGTTATGGCAAGTTTGCCCAAGCGTGTTTTTCTTATAAGGACCGGGCTTGGAGCCACCGGATCGCTGCCACGAAGGTCTTCTTCTATAAATTGTACAAGTTTCTCTGGGTTTGTTATTTCACTCTTCTTGGATGCGTCTTGCTGTTCGATAATTAAAGTGACGTCCTCTTCCGGTAGATTGTTTCGTCGTACCTTTTGAGGCTCCATGGGAGTTGGAGTAGCTGTATTAGTTGATTTGGGCAGAGATTTCCTTTTCACTACCTGTGTCCACTCGTTGGTGGTTGGGGTGTGGATTTCGTTGTGGGCGGTAGTTGTTTTAGAATTAAATTCTTTGCGTAGTGCTTGAACTTCTGAGGTTAATGCAGAGACTTGTTGGACTAGTAAATTGTTACTCTCTTGAAGAGTTACAATCATGGCTAGTAAGGAGTCGAAATTGTAATCTTCCGGGTGTGACCTTTTCCGCGTTAGGTTGTCTGTGGTAGGGGACAGAGCTCTCTTGTGGCAATGGTGCGGAGTTGTGTTGTTCTTACGATGTCTACACTTTTGGCAGTTCTTAGCCTGCGGACAGTCTCGCGCAAAGGAGAGTTTGCAGGTTTGACATTCTATGTAGGTAGCGGTTGGGTCTATGTCAATTCCTTCGATGGGCTGAGGTAGGTCAACTTTGGTATTTTTCTTGGGCGAGTTCACTGGTGACCTTGATAGGTTAGGCATTTTTGGGTGGGGCCGAAGCCCATCAATGTTTGAATTCTCTTGTTTTAGTCTTTAGGTAACGAGTTTTAATTTTAAAATAACGGGAACTGAAAACACGGTAACGAATTGATAACTTGATGTAAAACTTAAACGAGGGTTCACTTTAATTCACTAGAGAAAACCGAAAAAGCAGGAGCGCGGGAAATTTGCGACTGTTTGCTTTGTGTGACGTTGAACGCCCCCTATCAAAGCTTGTTGTTCTAGTGAATTTGAGATCGAAAGTGAAGGTTGTTGCAAAATACTGATCCTCAATAATTTTGAATCTATTTTATTGGTTACTTCCTTTGACTGATTCATGTCTAAAAGCTAAAATATTCAGTAACTTATTTTACATTCCAGAGTTTCACGCTGGGGCCAAGCAGGAAAAACTATTGCAAGATGTAATTTAGCGATCAATGACCTATCGGCATCAAGATGATCATCAGCGTGCATTACACTTTTCAGCAGGGCCATAGCAGTTTAACATGGCAATTTTAACCCGGTTATCAACATTTCGAACGAAAGCCCAAAAGAGCAAGATCTTCGAAGGCTATTAGTTGACTAGAGCTAGAATATAAACAGTGATCGCTAAGACGAGCGATAAGATGGGTGGTAACCTTGAGTGTAAAGCACGGTAATGGCAATTTTCTAGGAAAATAGTATTATTTAGTTCGGAATTTCTAAGTACACTTCTAAAGCTTGGAAATTGGATTATCCCTTCTATTGGTATTTTATACATAAAACGACGGTGTCAACCTTGACCATAAAGAATGGTAATGACAATTTTCTAAGAAAATATAATTGTTTATTTCGCCATTTCTAAATACTTACACGTCTAGCGCATGCAAATTGGATTATCAGTTAAATTGGTATTCCCTCCCATTCTCAAGCGAACATAGGGAGGAAGTTCCTTAGCATAAGCTGACCTTTTCCCTTTACCCCATACTTTACCCTAATTATTGTGTGCAGACCTCTAGTGCGAGAAATTAGTCATAGGTGTATATTTATTTGTAGCATTCTCAGGATATAGGGGTCTATGCCAGCGACATCTTTTGACGGAAAATAGTCAACTACTTACACCACACCGTGGCCTTAAGCAAAATACAAATTTCAGGAACAGCCTTCCTTCAGGACTTCGCCTAGGCTTAACTCTCAGGTAGAATCTCTTATATAGCGGCACCAGGCCCGTACCCAGGCTTTTTTTTCGGGGGGGGGGGGGGGGGGTGGTTAACCCGAGAACTTGAAATCCTATTTTTGTCGTATACAATCTTTCCGGTAAGGAAAAGGGGATACGAAAAAGGAGAAAAGTTATCGCGTTGTTCGAGCTTCAAAACGGTCAAACAAAACCAAAGCTCAATTTGAAATAAACTTCTCAAGTACCATATGCTAGGAAAACGTATATTTTTCATTTGCGGAAACTTTCGATGGGGGTTTAAACCCCCCGAACCCCCCCCCTGGGTACGGGACTAATAGCGCTGTTTAATAACCAGGTTCTAAAGTACCTATATTTAGATACTTAAGTACTGGCGACTTACAGAAAAGCAATTCCTATGCTTTCCGTGTTAGCCGGCCTTCTGTTTCAAACATTCTTCGAGAAACTTGTGCTGCTCTTTGGAAAGTGCTGCAGCCTACAGTCCTGCCGTGCCTTAATAAAACCCAGTGGCAGCACATCACGGATAAATTCTGGAACATCTGGAATTTTCCAAATTGCTTAGGTGCCATTGATGGAAAGCACATAAGGATACAGTGCCCGAAAAAAACTGGATCCAGATATTTTAATTACAAGGGCACGTTTAGTTTCGTCCTCCTCGCAACATGCGACGCGAGGTATACATTTACGTACGTGGACATCGGCAGCAATGGCGGTATTAGCGACGGTGGTATTTTTGCGTGTTCGAAGCTCGGTAGAGCTTTACGAACAAATACTCTGGACATCCCCAACAGACTACCCCTCCCTAACACTGACACCGAATTGAGCGCATTCTTCATCGGTGACGAAGCCTTTGGGCTCAACCACCGGATGATTCGCCCATTTTCTAGGCGCGATTCCCCAATCGGAAGCTTGCCTTGGCAATGGACTGTAGTGAATAGAGGAGCTAGTTAAGTTCATTCTTTAAAAATACCACCGGAAATTTTTTTTATGTAACTCAGGTTCTCTGCATGTATGCAACTCTGTTCACAGCTCTTAAATCTCCAATGCATATACATTTCGTTACCATACAAAAAACAAACAAGTCCATTTTGTATCCTTTTGCTGGAAACCTATTAAATACATTTTTAATATTTTTTAAAAACTTGACATTTTTCAGGAAATAATTACCAAACTCCACTTGACCAAGACAATAGTTTGAAAAAATCGATGTCTTCAAGTATCGAACAGTTGGTCCTCCTGCAAGTCCGTTATGATGGCATTTGTTTGACGTTTCGCCTGCAGGAATCTTTTTGTTGTTAACTTCTTAAGAGCCATAGCGGAGGCCCTCATAAATACGTAAATTTCGTCCTCCACTGGAGGTTGCATTAGTATTGTGTTGATTTCCGCACGGGTTTGATTGATTGCATCCATGATTGGAGTTTTGCTGTCCAATTTTTTCTTCTTTGCAATGGAAGGTATAGAAGAATTTTTTGAAATCGCTGAGGATGAGGATGAAGTGTATGCCCTGCTAGGGCCGGACACCATACGGTGTGTGTCTAAAGCATAGTCTTCCTCCTGAACGAAATATTGTGCGTGATGTTGCTTTTCCGCAAATTACAAGGCCAAAGTTATTTACCCTCCAGTCATCTGTATTTTCTACTGCAAGTTCTACTTCGAAGCTATCTTCATACATCTGTGTAATAATCTCCTGGTCTTCGACAATATCTAGACTCGATGTTGTCCTATTGGAAGAGAATTTGAAACGAGCGACTTTTTTTTGTTTACATACTCCCTATTCTCCACGTGGTCTTTTAAAAACGACATAGCGTCCCAAAACCGCCACTTCTTAGTTGAGGCACCTGACCCAGAAGGCAATTTTTTGCTTTCTCTGCTATAACGTTGGCGCAAAGTAGTCCAACGCTTTTTGGCTCCATTCGGTCCGTCTCCTGAATAAAACAACTGAGTTTATCTAAAGAATATATTAAGACAAATGTTTACCAAGCAAGCCCAGTTCTAGTCGAATCATATTCCAAGTATTTTCTGCTTTAATCGAATCCTTGTAAGACCTGTCGTTCTTATCGTACAGTGACGATTTTCTCGCACTAGATCAATAAGCTTCTCTTCCAATGACATTTTCGCTTTCACTTGAAAATAAAGTTTAAAACAAGTTTGGAGAACAAGCAAGTTTGGAGAAGGGAGCATTAATTTCAAAACAACAACAGAAGAGACGGCCCAGCCCACCTTATCTGTGATTGGCGGAAAGGCGTATGTCAGTTGTGCCTGTGTGCCAAAAGTAGAACAGTGCTCAACTCGTATGTCAGAGTGCTTATGACGGCTTGTGCCGAAATTTTCTGGTTTGTTTACTAGTCGTATGTCATATGTTGTGTATGTTGACATAAACGACATTCAAGTGTTCACCAGGCTTTACCCGGAATAAAGCTAGCCAATTGCAAATGGAAAGACTCAAGGGAGGTGGAGCCACGAGCACACCGGTAAACTGAGGCCTCCCTTAGTCAATGTTCCAGTTATCGTGTAGAGCTGGACTAACTCGGGATCTTGGATACACTTGACGTGTTTCCTCTCAAAGTCCCAGGTTTCCTTCATGTTTTCCTTGAACAACGGAACTCCTAGCGAATCCGTTGCCAAAGTCAACGAAATAATCAGGGCTTCGATCTGATCCCTCGTCTCTTGGGTACCACGAGTACGCCGACGACAATGACGTGCCATCTCGGATTTGCTGATGGCCTTGTTGACCGCCGCGACAGAAGGATTGGAAAGCCCCTCCATCTCCATTTCCCTCTTCTCGGCAGCTCGCAAGGCATCGAGATCCGTGGCATCCCATTCGAATATGCAGGACGACAATCTGGTCATGAAGGTGCCATACAGAGGGTGGGACTCGCCGGTACATCCCACGGCCAGACGCCGCATAAAATGCCAGATGTCAAGGCGAACTTGGAGACCCGTCCACTGTTCGAAAAGAAGCTGGTATTTCGACCGTGAACCCTCTGCTGTGCAGCAGTCGCGGTCAGTGTAGAGAAGGATCGGCGCTGCTTCTCCTGCTCGACGGTATCTGGAGGAGATTTTTTTTAAAAGACATGTTAAAATAGAATTACTTTTAAACCTGATGCCTCGCAATACATTACCTGTCCATGAAGCCAGTAGCCATGGTACTCTCCGACGTGGTCAAAACAGAGAGGAGAATCGCTCCCCGCTCATTGCCGACGTTCGTGCACCAAGTGGCAGTATTGGCTACGGTTCCGGTAAGCTTCTGGGTCACTTTCTTGGTAGAATCAATCTTCAGAATCGAACCGTAGACCGAGGTGATGGTGCCCTTAAGGGTGGGCAATTGGGCCCAGACGTCGCGGATGTACGTCGCTAAGAACCACTTCGCAGCGGGCAGGGCGCTGAAAGGAGGGGGTTGCTGGTAACGCTCCTCTGGCTGCAATAAGCCGATTAAGCTATTTGAGTGACGCCGGCAGTCACTCAAATAGGCCGTCGTCTTACGCAGCCACATCTCGGAATGTAGTTCCTGAAGATCATTCTGAAGGGCTATTCCCCAGCGTGCGAGACCTGGCCATCGCAATAATGCCAATGTCGCATGCGTACCTGTAGGTCAGGATGGCGGGGAAGCGAGCTGCAAGTTCGTCAGGTAGCTGCGCTAGTATGCGTTGATCATACACTATGAAGCTACTTTTGCAGTTGGGGCATTACATGTGCTCGCAAGCTAGGTAGTAGCTGTCCTTGAAATCAAGGACAGCACGTACCCGGGGGTACAGCCCCTTGGACGTGAGCTTCCTGCCGACTCCGCAGCTGGGACACGAAAAGTCCACAGCCCACATTCTTCTGGGCATCCACAGGAAAAGCCGACGAAGAAAATACGCGTCAGGCTTGGGCGGCGCTTTGCTGGGCCCTGGAACTGGTGGCGGGGGTGGATTCCACCAATTCGTAATAAGGGAGGCATTCAGGGTACCCTTGCTGTCAAAAAGGGCTGAGCCAATCCAAGCCTGGTCTGCTGGCAAGATCGTCTTTTGCCACCCTTCGGGAAGGCGAGCACGCGGAGCTACTTTCCTTGCTTGCCCAACCTAAACAAAAATATTAATAAAAATAAAAAATCAACGCTTCTGTTCTAGAGAGAAATTTGCTTTACATTTCATCCTCCCCTCTCTTTCTTAAAGTAGCAACGGAAAAATAAATAATCTACTTTATTAACATGGCTGAATATTGCAGCAGTCGTGGTGGACTCTATCGAAGCTTCCAGCTCCACAAGGTCAGCGCCAGGAAGTACTGGCTCTGACTCTAAAGCTGGAGCCTGAACGGGCGTGGCAGTGCTGGGGTCACCATCGGTACTAAGAAACTGTGGAATGCCAGGGCTTTTAGTGAAGCTTATCTTTTAAACTCTTGGTAATAATAATAGTAATAAAAGAATACGCAAGTGCCAACGTACGTCAAAGTTGTGCCAACGTCAAAAACGGAGGGTAATGGGGTAACATCGATCAGTTGCTCCTGCGTAGGATGGGTAGCAGCAGGAGGTTCCTGGGCGACTAGCGTTTCTGCGCGCGGAGGCTGGGACTCCGGCGTAGTGGGTTTGGTAACTGTCGCTGGGGCAGTAGAGGCACAGGTTACCCTGTTAAGAGGGATAGGTGCGAATGCAAAGGTCTACGTATTGCCAAAAACAAACTTTAATTGGGTGGTTCAACTTACTTCCTAGCGACAGCTACATTCGTCGCAGGGACGACACTCGGACGCTTTCGAGGCGACGGCTTCAAACACTTTGCCGGCGCAGGCTCCATGGACCCCGCCATGGAGAGCTTGCTGGGGCTGGCAGCCAGAGCTTTAGGGGCACAAACTACCAGGGGAATAGCAGTGGCAGTCGAGGGTGGACTCCTTACTGGCAACGGCGGAACTGGAACACCGGAGCCAGGTTACGCCGCCGCCGAAAGCGTTCCAGATCTTCGTGAAGCAGACGCAGCTCCCGACTAGCAAATGCATCAAGTATCAAGCAAATGTATGAAGCGTTTGGATACGGCATAGGCGAACAATTTTGAGTGGAATAAATGAACCTTCGAGGGATTACTAACCGAGGCCGGGCGGTGGAACGTGCAGGTGCATTTAATGGGGTTGCCAAATAAATCCTTATCATTTCCGTGACGCATTGGACACTTGTCTATTGCCGCAAAGCGACGACCCCATGGAGAAGTCTTTGACACCTTTCGCAAATTGAAAATTCCCAGCAAGGTACCGGCGCAAACGATCTCCCCATACCTTGTCGGGTAGGGCTTCGTTAGGCATGATGCCACAATAAAGCCTGCCAGGTTAAAAAAAAATGAGTTCATCCAAGTGAATCTCACAACGCAATCCATTATTCAATGTGATTTTTTCTTTTACCTTAACGTCAGCAAAACTTGTTAAAGATCAAACTACGGCACACAAACGAACCACTTGAACGAACGAATAAACAAAACGTGAACTTGAAATCTCGCAACATTTTGTACAGTCGGCCTTTGGAGGTGGGGGGTGGTCTAGGTGTTGGGGAGCGGGAGCTCTTCCTGGGCTCTTGGGGTGCGGGAAGTCTAGGTGTTGGGGAGCGGGAAGTCTAGGGGTCGAAGACTTTCACCATGTAGTAAGAGGGAGAGATAACCAACTACGTGGTATTGAAAGATGAGATGGGGAATCTGAATGGGTTCCTGCGTTGTGTTTCTAAAATGATAGATAACAGCTTTGTTCACATAGAAAAGAACTCATTTTGAATTTTCACATTCTTAAAAATTGTACAGTTAAGACTACTTGGTTTAGACACCAAAAACTTAGCCGCTTGAACCGCAAGGGGAACGCTTAGTATGAGCTCAGTATGAACCTCTTAATTAAACTGCATATTGTTGCCATTTTTAATGAATTGGACTAGAGTTTATGTTTCGAAATCCTCATATTTTCTTCGATAGTATATTCAAAACTTCCAAATAGAAAAAAAAAATCCTTTTTTTCGAAAGAAGACATTTCCAAATAGTGCCATTCAATTTCAGTATACCAATCAGTATTCAGTATAGTTCAGTGTAGTTATTAGTGTTCAGTATTTAGTTTTCAGTATTCAGTTTCAGTATTTCCCCGACTTGTCCATTCCTGCTCGGTGGCCCTCGCCTTATTGTCGAGCAAGGACAAAGCTTGTTGCTAACAATGAGTACACGCTCTTGCGTTTGAGTGACTAATCCCCGCTCTGCACGTAAATCGTTTCACCACGCAGAAATAGAAGATCTCCACAGCGCTCAACAAGGAAAAACAAATGAGACATGCCTGACTCAGCATGAACAATAATGATTTTCTTCCAGCCAATTGGTTTGCAGTCCGATTTGCATACAAAAGGAACAAACGTATTATAAAACACCATGATCTTACCATGTATTTTTCATTGGCCGATCGACTCAGGTTACCATTACCTTTGCATGCTTTTTCAGGTCAGTGGCCTGGCCCCGCGACAATGGATGATGGCCCCTATCCTCTGGTGAAGATTCCCGAGCAGCGACTTGAGCTAAGGGGTTTCTTACCTCTAAAGCCTTGTTTCTTACCTCTACCTTACGTTTCTTACCTTTACCTTGTTTCTTTCCTCTAAAGCTTCCAAAAATGTTCCACTTTTTAAGCCACTTAATCTGACTAAACATGCTAAACGCCAACAGGAGAGGCTTCCTTAGGGGCTGCGACCCAGCCACTGCTGCCAGTTGTAAACGCAAAAGTAATATTCATTTTTTTTTATAAGACACGCGTGGTTTTTGAACGGAATGTTTGGCCCTCCTGGTGTACTATTCCAGGGCACACAAATTTACTGGTACATACCGAGCAAAAAGCCATTGATCAGTAAAAAAATCTGAGGGTTAAAATGTAGTTTTGAGTTTGGCCAGTTCACGTAATAAATAGGCTCTATGTCTGTTTAAAAGACATGGAAGCTGCCGGAAGGAAAGGTATGCCAGGAATTCAAAGTGTTGTGGCCGGTTAGGTCTTTTGCTGCAAAATTTGAATTTCTTGGGGACAGAAAAGCTTTCGCTGTTGCCATGCAATAGGTCTTAAATGGCAAAAACAGTGAAAACTTTTCTGGAGTCAGGGGTCAAACGGGTGGAGGGAGCCTCGATTGAAGAACGCGAAGACGTCGACAGGCAAAGGAAAAGGTTTCGTCTGTGGACATTTCTGGCCGAGTAAATTATTTTCTTCTAAATTTTAATACAGGAAACATGTTAGTAACTAAACCTTAATCTCTTTTTCAGGCTTTCACTCCATTTGGGTCCCTTAGCCCTCCGTCTGCGATTTTTCCGTGTTTTCAAGATTGTTTCAAGAAGACCGCAGAAAGAGGGTGTAAAGGAATCCTTTGTGGCTGGGAAACTCGTCCAATGTCTCGAAGCGAATAGGAAGATGTGAATAAGTCGACTTGGCCAACGACTCAATCGTCGGGAACTTTAACTCTTTCTGTGTCTTATTCACCGAGTGTCGACAAAAGGTACAAACGCCGAATACTCTAAATTGTAGCGTATTTCATAGTGGTTAATACTGGTTGTTTTCTCTTCTCTTCTAGTTCTCGGAGCCACTATGAAGCAACAAATATGAAGAAAAATATCATCCACTTTAGAGAAAGACGAAGATTCTTGTGATCTGCCGTTGTTAAATTCACTAGTTTTGTCCATGGCATTTATAACGAAAGGTAAAGTGTTTTAATGCTAAATGAACTCAATTTCCGGAAGTTAATATCTGCTTGATTGTGTAGGCTAGTGTTGGCTTGAGATGGACCTCCATTTGCGCTAATATTCCGTCTCGACAAATTTGTGGGCTGGTCCGATCATTTGGAAAGGTTCTTTGAAGGGTAAGTTGGTCCTTTGATAATATCGCTCCAGAAGGAGTTTTCTGCAGTGGAAATTTTTCATTTATTCGTAGGGTTTTCTCATTCCTCTTTGCTCTAGGCTTCCGTTTTTGCGCCCCTAGTGCTCTTTCCTCGCTAGTTAATGTGAAGGCATTCCTCAGAAGATTATCCGTGCATCTATGGCGATTCCTCCAGCTGCAATACCGAAGATCATCGTCATCATCAACTCTTCCCTCAACCCTTGACTTGCCTTTGAACGCCGTCCGAGCTGATCCCGCTGATTGTCTTTACGTCGCCTTTGATTCGGATTCGCCCTTTCTTGTGATGGAACTAGGAAACCCATAGGGCGCCAGGTATGCTATGAGGTTTGGTTGCGGTAAATCGCCTACAGATTTGCTGCATTTAACCTTCTGGAGGGCAGAAAAGCTTCCGTTGCTCCATTATGCGTTAGGTCTTCGCGTTTTAGTCTTTAAATGGTAGCAACGGAGATTGGGCGCCTTCTTTCTCCTTCGGCCGTATATGCGAGACAATCAAAATGTTAAGTTAATTATGTTATTCGAAAAACATGTTTCCATCTTTTACTTCATTTCGCTGGTTTCCAATGTCGCCACCCACGTTTATTACATGGCCAGCTTCGAGCTTAATTGTACCAATTTCATTATTAATGTGTTGATACCTGATCCCCCCTTAAATCTTGTAAAGCATAGTTGCCTACTTCCAGCTTCCGAGCTTTTCTTTTCTGAGGTGTGGTCCATCGTACCGGTATTTTCCTCAACTTATCCACGATGTCGCTTCACCAAGCTGACTTTTTCTAAGGGAAATCTTACGTTTGTTTTAAACATGGATTCACGTAAACATAAGATAACTATCTGATGCACTGTCTGCCGCACTCTTTGTTATTTATATTTAAAAGCAGCAAACTGCGAACATCGGGTTTCAGCCACGGTGGATGAGGGGCCTCAGATTCGCAGCAAACCATACCAGAGCCTTACTTTCCTCCAGGGCGGGCATTCTTAGGTAAGGTCAGTCGAACTGTGATCCGCTCAGTAAGTGCGTGTTTCTTAGCATCCATGAGTAGAAGAACATCTTGAAGTATTCCTGGTTCTGTGTGGATTTTCGCAGTCTAGCGTTTAATATTTAACTCAATAGTTGATATTGAGGATCAGGGATTGCTCAGCGTTTCACGCAGATATCTATAAGCCCGACCGCTAATATACCGAAGAGTTATGGCCCCTTCATGTATTTGCTGTTTCCCAGTTGGCTCCAACTTTTTCTTTCAAAAGGATTCGGATGTGGGTTTTGGTAAACATCGGTGTCACGTAGCGTCACGCAGCAGAGATGAAGAGATAAAGTTGTAATACCAGAGAGCTAACAGTAAAGCCGAATGTAGGTATACTTGTGATCCGTTATTACTTTAACCCGGTGTACGAGTGTTTATGTTTGGCAGATAGAATACGACAGACGCATTCATGTCTTAACATTATGAAACTTGGGATTCATTCTTCACGCTATACATATTGTCGTAGGTTTAGAGCCAAGTTCTAATCGAACTATTGCCTTATGAAAAGCTATTATCTTTTAAAAATATTTCTTTATCTGCACAAAATCCAAAGCAAGCATTGAAAGCAAAAACGCAGTTGCAGGAACAGAGTATATTTATTCAGTGTTGTAGTTTCAGACTTGAAACTGTTCGATTTCCACGGGAAAAGAGAGCAAGTTGTTGCTATGGTGAGAGTGGTGGGAAAAGGGGGGAGGCTGGTACATTGGCGTTTGAAACGGGCCCAAACGAGTGCCACTGTCCACCTTTCAGGAAAAATATAAGGTTTTTCGACAGCTTAAATAATCTTGCATGGGGACGTTACCAAGTCAGGAAGAAGGGGGAGAAACCAAACCAATGCTTACGTCTAGGGAAGGCGAGGAAATCGAACTTTTCTCGTCAGCTTAACCAACCTTGCACGGTGATGTATGAAGTCATAGGATGGGTAGAGTCTAGGGCAATGCTTGTCGTGACTTGTCATTTGCCAATGCTGTGCGTATTCTGCATATAAGCATGCCTCAAATTAGTAACAGAAAAAGGAAGTGAGATACATATTGGAGGAAACAGGAGAAGCTCCACACTAGATCTAACTTTCGCGACACCAGATTTAGTAAAAAAAACAACGGCCAGAAACGAGGCACCTTTACTTAGCGACCATTTACCGCAGTTAGTTCAGATTCAAGAAAGATTAGTCACAACATACGAAGCCTATACATATAAATGGATTTTTCAAAAGGCAAATTGGCAAAGTTTAGTAGAAGAGCTGAAGGGAACACCTATCCAAAACATACTAGAAAACGGATCGTTAGAAGCAAAATATACTAAATATGTAGAAAAGCTCATAGAAGTCTGCAAAAGACACGTACCACTCAAAGGAGGACCAAAGAAAAATAACCCAAAAGAGACTAGTAGTAGGAACATGTGGTGGAACGAGTAGGCTAATGGGCGTAAGGAGACAATGTTACAGAGAATTCAAGAGAAATCCTTCAAAAACTAACTTCGCGAACTCTAAAAAAGCACAAGCGCAATGCAAAAAGACCTTTCGTAACATGAAAAGGAGAGCATGGAGAGAAATGTTAGGGGGGCATTCGAGTATGAAAGAGGTATGGAAACTTATTGGGAGACTGGAAGGAAATAGGGTTAGGAAATATAATAAAGGAGAACGGTGATATATGCGAGAAAGAAGAGTTTGCGAAACACTTGCAAAAGTTTGTAAAAGTTACACTTTGCAAAAGTTCAAAGCGAGGTACTGTACAACTACAGACGAGCAAGGGGAATGAAGGACAGGAAAAAATTCTTAGGCAGCAGGTAGAACAATTTATACGAGGAAGTAGCAGGTGGAAAGAATTGGAAAGGCCGTTCACTAAATGGGAGTTTAACAAGATTACCCAACGCTGGCCAGGGGAGGGACTTGGTTCACTACAAAATAATCAGTAACTTACCAAACAACTTCAGAGAAGCTTTGTATAACATCTAGAACCTGATACTAAGACTAGGCCAAGTACCCAAAGAGTGGAAAAACGCAACGGTATGTGGAGAATTTCGGAGAGAATAAGAGGGTCCCTGCGTTGTGATTAGGGGAGTACTTGAGGAATAGGATGGATGAGAACACTTACCAAGAGAAGTATGGTAGACTTGTTATTACTATCAGAATGCTTTCTTTAAGACTACGTATTTACAAGGGAAATGACGAGTTTATATACACGAGTGAAAGGACACTGGATAGAGGAGTAAATGAACATTCAAGGAGAAATTAACAAAAATAAGTGGATTTAGCATATTTCTAGAGAAGGTTAGGAAAAAAGGGAAAGGTCAAAGGGGAAGGGGAATACATTCCAATATACACGAAGGAATTTTACACATCCTCCGGGCCGGGCTGGTCGGATGAAGTAAGTAGAGTAGTTCGCTTGGATCCTCTACAGTTTTGGAGAAAGCGAAACATCCAAGCTACTGAACGAATCAAAGCAGGAAACGATTCGAATCTAGAGATAAAACAGGGGTTAGGGGGGGGGGGTAACTGAAACAATTTGACAGGACAGGACGTTTGTGTTCTGCAGGTTAACGGGAGTGATACGAAAAGGCCAGTTTTCGGGTTGATTAATCCACTCCGGACCATGTTCCCAAAGAGCATTCCCAATAAACCTTTTTGCGCTTAAGCCACGACTTGGAAGATCGGCTGGGTTATCTTCAGTAGAACAGTGACGTAACTCAAACTGGATATTTTCTAAACAATTTTGAATTTGGTTTACTCGATGCGTAACGAAACGTCGGGAAGAAGGTGGGGCATAGAACCAATGAAGCACTATTGTGGAGTCAGTCCAGATGATGAAGGTAGGTTCGAAGTTCGGGGTTCGAATAGATTCGTGAATGAATGAGGTGAGTTTGGCAGCAGTAAATAATGCTTGGAGTTCGAGCTGGGGTAACGTGAGTTCACCTTTGGATGGTGCTACACGTGTCTTACTGATGAGGAAATCGGAAGTGTCAGTCGAGGTTGAGTAAGCTACAGCTCCGTAGGCCTTTAGGCTGGCATCGGCGAATACATGTATAGGGGTACGAGAAGGAATTGATTTGCGAGCGAACGAACGTTGCATTACGATGGTGAGATCTGCGGCAACTCGTTTCCATTCAGTTGCAAGGTTGAGTGGCACAGGGTCATCCCAATCAACGCCTGCTTTCCAGAGTTGTTGGATTAAGATCTTCGCGCGAACAGTTAAAGATGCCAGGTATCCAATTGGATCATAGATTGTTGCGATTCCCTTCAATATGTTTCTTTTCATTGTCGGACAAGGTATCGATAGTCTTGAGGGATGAGGATACTGTAAGCTATCAGATTGGGGATCCCACAGTCATCCAAGAATCTTGACTGGATGATCACCGTTCAATACATCAAGTTGTTTGGCAAGATCGCGAAGTCGTTGGCTGTTGGAAGTCCAGTGACGTAGGTCCATACCAGCAGCAGATAAAATTCGTACAGCTTCAGGCAAATAGGAAAACAGTTCTTCTTCGGTATTGGCGCCAGTAACAACATTGTCGACGTAGATATTTTTCTGGATGTTATCAGCAATGGGACTCTGGTGATTCGACAAATGATGGTTGAGAGTAGCCAGAAGGATAAAAGGTGAACAAGTTGCACCAAATAGTACGACTTTGAAGCGATAAATGTTCAGAGGGGAGTTCGGATCGGTAGGAACTTTGGGCCAGAGAAATCGAACGTAGTCACGATCAGCTTCAGGTAAACCGATTTGCAAAAACGCCTTTTCTATGTGTGCGGTCAGCGCGTAATGGTGAATTCGAAAGCATACAAGAATGGCAAGAAGGTCGTTTTGAAGTGGGGGACCTGGCTCAAGACAGTCATTCAAACTTGGACTGGATTCATCAGACTTGCAGGAACAATAAAAAACAATGCGAATTGGCGTCGTGGAATAATCTTTGATAACGGGGTGATGGGGGATATAATGAGCTTTGTCTGTAACACAGAGATTCTCGTTAACACGCTCGAGTGAAACCCTTGTCTTCATATTCTGAGATAATTTGACCGTAACGTTGAAGAAGTTCTGGAGTTTTTCGCAAACGTCTTAGAAGGGATTCGAGTCGAGCTTCAGCAATGTAAAGATTAGTCGGAAGAGATCGATGATTTGAACGCCAGGGGAGTTTTGCTTCATATTTCCCATCACGGTAGTTGATTGAGGTGGTCTTTTACTCATCTAGTGCAGATTTGGGAGAGGTGTCAGATAAACCGGAGCTGTCCAATTTCCAGAATGATTCCAGGTCGAAGAGTGGGTTTGAGGGACTGCTGGTACAGGAAATGTTTAGTACGCAACTACTTGTAGGAACATCGGAAGATGATACAGGACCGGAGAGAAGGTATCCCAATTTAGAATTCACAGCAGTAGGGTCAGTTCCTCGGATAACTTCATCGCCAACGAAGGACCAGAAGTAATCCGCGCCAATGAGAATATCGATGCGAAGCAAGTATGATTGAAGGTTTGGGTGAGCCAAGTGTAGAGTTTTTAAGTGAGCAAAGGGTTTCAAAGGGACATCAAGGTCAAATCGAAGCGGATTAGAGATAGAAAAGGTAATTCCGATATTAAAACAAGGGAAAAGCGCAGAAAAAGTTGAATCATATTTCTTTTTCTATTTCTTTGGTCTCCTGTCTAGCGAAAATTTTTAAACGTTGACTAGTAAAAGGATTAAATTGGATAACTGAAAAGTATAACATAATGTCACTATATGAAACGGGGTTTCGACCAGGAAGAAGTAAAATAGATCAACTAGTCAGACTGAAGGAGGCGGAATCTATCCAGGCGGGAGACTGTATAGCTATACTCCTACTAGATCTTAAACATGACTCGGTTTGGTCAAGCAAACTATTAGCAAAATTAGGGGAAGGAGGCTTTAAAGGAAAAATATTACAGATTGTACAGGACTTGCTTACGAACAGGACAATGGAAGTCAGAATAGATGCGACGACATCAAGAAAGGTCAGCTTAAGTAAAGGTATACCACATGGATCAGTTTTTAGTCCATGGCTCTTGAATGATTATGATTAGTGATTTCCAGACAGATTTCTATAGAATGAACACCTCAATCTATGGTGATGATATTGTCACGGTCTAATTTTGCCAGGGCATCAATCTAGCAAGGGATTAGAGTAATGTTCGGGAAAGGTGGATTTATAGAACTGTATTCGTGAGGATTACAGGGGTAAAGCTAGGTGGACGAAAACACTACATGAAAAACAGAGGACTACTGCCTAACACACTACTAGGAGAGTCTACCCTTTTACGCTCCAACTAACAGACTACCCTCTAGTACTTCAACTCTCTAACCAACTGACTTGGTTAACTGAAAACATCATCCTCACTCTCAGGGATCCATCCTGCCTGGTGTATCCGTACAGGACGCGTAATCAGGTACACAGGCGGATGGATCCTCTGGTGTTACGCTGATCTTAACTAAATAAGTAAAGCGAAGCGTGAGAAAAAGCAAGCAATGCGAAATATAGCCGTGACAATATGGCCATCTGGACAAGGGACAACACTTTAGACAATGCTATGAGAAGAATAGCTAACTCAGCGAAAGAGGCAGAAATATGGTGTGATATGAACGGTTTTGAATAGCAGCCGAAAAAACGAAATGCCTAGTCATAACAAAGAAAAGAAAGACAGAAACAAAAGTTAAAGTCAAAATCAGAGGAACGGAAATAGACAAAATAAAAGAAGGAAAATTTGGGGCGATCACTATCTACAAGGACTACAATTTAAACAGCACATGGAAAAGATGAGAGAAAGGGGAGTGAAAGCTACCTTAATACTTCAAAAATTAGCAGGGACACAGCTGGGGAACAAATATTAAAACAATGCCAACGCTTTATAAGGGACTAGTAAGCACAAAATTAGAATATGCCGCACTAGTTTATAAAGACGCCAATAAGATCATGTTTAAACGCATAGAAACCATACAAAACAGAGCACTTGGAATAATTCTCGGGGCAATGAAAACCAGGGCCATATCTGTGTCACTGTGCTCAACAGGACTAACACCACTCCGAGATAGGTGGGAAGAACTGGCTTTAAGGTACCGCAACAGAATGATGGAACGTCATTATGAAGACAAGATAGTATTCAGAGTCCTAGATCACAGGAAAAAAGAATATATGCACAAATGAGTACATGGATAGAAGCCTACCAACTCCCGGAAATAGAAGCAGGAAATATCTATGAGAGAAAAATCGCCCCATCGGATTTTGATGTAACAGGTATAACTTCCGGCGAAGACATCTATAACCTGTTAAGGAGAGATGTGAAGACTGCTATGTATTCAAACGAGAGCTAATCCTGTAAGTCTTTCCTCCGCAGTGGAGTTTCTTAGCCAAGTTTTGAGTCTTAGACTAGAAAAACTCCTTTAAGCGGTAGCGGTGCCAAGTGGCCATAACCGTAAGTAGAACAGAAACATTAAATGAGAATAAAAATGAAAGTATAAAAACCCTTCAATGAGTCCTGTAAGGTAATATAAACCTACAGTGACATCGAAATGCTGCTTGTAAGCGGTTCCGAGAGTGAAATACCGTTTACATATGCTATAATTACAAATGAAATGGCTGAAATTAGCAGAGCGATACTAACATGTCTGATTAGCAGTACTTACCTACTAAGGCTCTAGCGGACGGGTTAACTATACAGCATTCTTATTCGCAAAATAAGCTAAGAATGAAGATTTTTGCCTCGAGGTAATTTGAAACCATAGAAAACCGTTGGAACGTACGTACTATAATGCTTTGGCGTTGTATTAATGAAAAAAAGTAGAATGGGGTACTTAAAGGGCGGAATTTCTTATTGGCATACATCCACTAGGGTATTCTTCTGTTGATTAATAGCTTTCGAAATTGCTACTGGATCTTTCAACAGAATTAAATACGCAATTTACACAGGGAACCAAAACTCGTACACCTCATCTTTGACGTACCTAAGGCGGTATTGTAGTTTTCGTTCTCTGAACACATGCATAGCATCACATGCTTTCTAATACCCATGGTGGAACAATAATCTTGGAGACCTAAGGTAACAGGCAGCGAAAGCTCTAAACAACTACAGAAAGTACGGCGGTTCCGAACGTGAAAGAATTTAGAGACACTTTAGAAACTTATACAGAACAGAAACAAGAAAATGCCGAGATCAGTTCTGGACATTACAATTGAATACAATCAATACTAGCATATGGACCCTAGATCGCCTGTTCCGAACTAGACAAAACAGCCGAATCGAACAACTAAAGCAAGAAGATGGTCTACCCTTTCCAAACGCAAGATCCAAATTAAACTATGTGGCGACGAAATTACTAGAGGGGGCCCCTGAAGTGGTTCAAATCTCCCCCCTGACTTCTCACAATGAGTCTTATCATTGTAAGAAACTGTTTTGGGCGATTAAATTGTTTTGAGCGGTTGGGCGGAAGGCTGTGAGTTCTTTTTCGCTCAACGGTAAAATACCGTACAACTTTATTCACTATTTTTGTCGGTAAAAGTTTTCGTCGGTACAATGTTTGTTCGTCAAGTTTGGTGGGCTGGGGCTGTGCTAGCAGGAGATCCTGCTAGCCCCCCTGAACAATGTGGAGAACAAGCGTTTATATACATGTTTGGCGTGGAATCTGCTGAATGGGCTAAATTATAAACAGAGGGAATGTTCGGGTAAAATAAGACAGATGGACCGGATGCGTGAGAAGGAAATTAGCTAGTGATCTGACGCTCGGCATCCTGGATATGAGCTGAGAATTATAAGTCGGCGAAATATCGTCAAAATGTGGTCAGCGAAATATGGTCTTGCTTAGTCATCGGAATTAAGTTTAAAATGATCGTTCTCCACATCATCTAAGATCCCAAGACCTCTCAGCAACACAAAGTTTCTCTTTAGAAGAAATTTCTAACATTGTCAAAGAGCTTTGCCCTAATAAAGCTGCTGGCCATGACGGTATACAACCCAGGGTCCTCAAAGAGATATGGGCAGTCATTGGCGAAATAATGGTTAACTTAATTAACGCTTATATGCGTAGAGTGAACCGAGGTTTAGCAATGATTTTGTACACTCGATTGAGGGGCAAGTGAACATGATAGAGCCGTAGGCTTTGCCACTGTCTGGATTCAGCGGTTTGGCTATCCCCGCCTCGAAGTGCCAACCCAAGTCGTTATTTTCGGATATGTGCTTAAAGATGCCTGAAATAGTTTGATCTTCCGGCAGCTGGTGGATAATGACGTCATAGTTCGGCTGACGTGTGATGGTTTTTACAGAGCCAAGAGTAGGTAGTTTCGCCGATTTGAGAGGGGCTTCACTTTTTTCTTGTCTTCCTTGTTCTTAAACGTCAGGAAGATTTTGCCTGTCTTTGTTTTATTGGCATGGACTGGTTTAGGGGCTTCAGGGCAAATTTGTGATAGGTCTTTTTCAATCTGCTTCAGTAGGTCTTTTGCGTGAAAAAGTTGCGTTTCTCTTAGCGTTGTCTTCCAATTCAATACAGAGGACATCTTCCGGTAATTCGTCGTTGCCGGTTTGCATATTACCCGATCGGGTGTTAGGAATGGTTGTTGAGGGTTTAGCAACCACTTGGGACCAAGACGCAGCACTGGGAGGGTGATTGACTTGTTGTCCAACCGCGTTAAAGAATTGGTCTGACAGGGTTTCCATTTTCGTGGTTAAGAGTTCCACTTTGTCAGTAAGAGCCGTCACTAGCTCCAGAAGTTCGTCTTGGTTTCTCTGAGTAAGGATACTTCTCTCATGAGCTTGTCATTACTTTCAAGGACAACTTTCGCATAGTCGGGAAGGAAAGTTCTTGATGAAGTGTTGGCGAGCGCTACTTGGGGTTGGGTTTGGTCTGTTGGGATAATTCTTTTAACCCGGGGGTCATCTTGAGGGCTGCGTTTTCGTTTAGACTCAGTTGTTTGGAATTCAGGATTGTCTATATCAATATCTTGGACGTTTTCCTGGACCCTCCTCCGCGAGGAGGAGTGTCCAGGAAATTATTAAACACAATAAAGATAAATAAATTTGTTATATATACGAAGGGTAGTGAGGTGCACGAACTTTCTAGATGGAAGGCAGGAACTCAACTGAGTATTGTTGAGGTTGGTAACAAAGGTGCAACACCAGCTCCATCTGGTATACAGGCAATATATAACAATTTCCTCCCCCGTATCAAAAAAACCCTATTTTCTTTTTGCCAAAAACCCCATTTACCATATTCCCAATTTAACTACCAGTAACAAAACGAAAGAACACTAATGATACACAAATTCTGATTGACGAGTGCTTTTCTTCACTCTTTGAGAACGTCGGAGTTCGATAGGCGGTTCCGGTGAACTGGAACAAGGTAATGGCACCACGGCAAGCGGCTTCTGAGGCGAGGGAAAGTTTTCTGAAGCTGCAGGTTGTACATCCTTCACAGGAACAGCGTCAAACGCCGACGATTGAACCGATGATTGAAACGGAGACAGGGCAACAGGCAATGGTGAAAGCCGAACTGGGCTAGATTCAGGTGGAGGTTCTTCCACAACCACCTCTTCCTTCTCCACTAATGGATCACTTCTTTTCATCTGGTCGAAATGGCGCTTAACTAACACTTCCCCCACTCGTACTTGATACAGATAAACGCCTAGGCGACGTGTTACCATGCCCTGTTGCCATTTCGGGAACCCCTTCCGGAAATCTCGTACGAGAACAGGGTCACCCACGGAATAACTACTTACAGTTTCGTTGTCCCTAGTCAGTTTAGTTGGAAGCACAAGATCTAATCTTGTTCTGGGTGCGTACCCAAGCATGACTTCCACAGGGCATTTTCCCGTGGTTGCATGAGGAGTAGTACGGTAATTGAATAAAAATCGGGATAACTTCGTTTGGAGTGGTACGGTGTCTTGTCCGGCTTTCCCCAAGTAGGCTTTCACGGACTGAACAAAACGTTCGGCCAATCCATTGGTTTGTGGGTGGTACGGTGCCCCCATCAAATGTTTAATTCCATTACGTGTCATGAATTTGGCCATCTCCCCCGACGTAAATTGAGGCCCGTTGTCCGTAACCACTTCCAAAGGTAGGCCAAAACGCGAGAATACGGAACGCAAGAAGCTAATCGTTCCTTCTGCCGTGGTGCTATTCATTACGAAAACTTCTGGCCACTTGGAGTAAGCATCAACTATAATGAGAAGCATTTTTTTTTCAATGGGTCCCGCAAAGTCAGCGTGAATGCGCTGCCATGGACCTTTTGGAAGAGGCCACGCAGCGTTTTTCACCTTGTTTGGAGATCGTGCCATCAATTTGCAATTAGGGCAATCTCTTACAAAGGCAACAACATCTTTATCCATAGTAGGCCACCAAAACTTGCTGCGGGCTACAGATTTGGTGCGCGAAACGCCAGGGTGTCCTTCGTGAAGTAATTCCAGGATATCCCTCCTCAAGGATGACGGTACCACTACACGACGTCCCCAAAGAACGGCACCATTCTCCAAGGAAAGTTCAAATCGACGCGTATGGTAAGGTATCAAGTTATCTGGAATTTTGCTGGATTTCCAACCATTTTTTACATAATCTTGAACTTGGCGTAGGATTGGATCCCCTTTCTGTTCTTGCAGTAACTTTTCAAACGTAAGAGGAAGACCATCAAGAATTTCGAGATTGCAGCAAGTTGCAATGGAAGAAGCAATATCAGTGCGTGTTTGAGGCAAAGGAGATCTGGAGAGCGCATCAGCATTGCCATTTTCTTCCGATCTACGAAACTCCATATTGTAAGAATAGGCAGCTAGCTTTAGCGCCCACCTCTGCATCCGGGCAGCTGCAATAGCGGAAATCCCGGACTTCGGACCCAAGATCGCAAGTAGAGGCTTATGGTCGGTGACTAGCGTAAAGTTTCTCCCGTACAAATAGTCATGAAACCGTGAAACTCCGAAAACAATGGCAAGAGCCTCTCGCTCAATTTGAGAATAGTTCCTCTCGGCTTTGGTCAGTGTTTTGGAGGCGTAAGCAATGGGACGCTCGTCTCCGTTTGAAAAGCGGTGGGTCAAAACTGCAGCCACCCCCACCGATGAAGCATCGCACTCCAAACGCACTGGCAATTTAGGGTCATAATGACAAAGGATCGGCTCAGAGCTGAGACATTTCTTAAGCCTCGTCCAGGCTTTCTCTTGAGTAGGTCCCCAATTGAACCTCGATCCTTGTCTTGTCAACGCTGTCAAGGGTTCTGCAAATGTAGACAAACCCTTAATGAATTTTCCGTAGTATTGGATAAGGCCAAGGAAAGAGCGAATTTCCTTAATATCCTTGGGTTTTGGAAAATCTCGAACCGCACGGACTTTAGCAGGATCTGTCTTCAATCCGTCGGCCGAAACGATGATTCCGAGAAAAGGCACTTCGGTCAAGCCAAATAAGCATTTCAGCCAATCCAATCTGACATTTGCATCCAGAAGCGTTTTAAGAACGGCTTCCTGCCTTTCTCTGTGTTCTTCTTTCGTACGACCTGCAATGAGAATGTCGTCCAGGTAGCATTTAGCGAACGGAAAATCATGTAGTAATTCGTCCATAAATTTCTGAAACTTTGCTGGAGCAGAAGAAATGCCAAAAGGCAACCGACTATACTGGTAAAGTCCCCACTGGGTATTAATAGTAGTCAGCGGTTGCGAATCTGGATCCAAGGCAAGTTGCAAATAGGCTTGCGACAAGTCCAGTTTGGTGAAATAAGCTCCCCCTTCTAGGGTAGCGAACAAGTCTGCAGGCTTAGGCAGTGGGTACTGGTCTATCAGTAATTCCGAGTTGACAGACATCTTGTAATCCCCACATATACGTATACGACCATTTGGCTTTGGAACTACCACAATGGGCGCCGCCCAGTCGCTGTGCACAACTTTCTTGATAATACCATCAGCTTCCAATCGCTCGATTTCCTTTTTTACAGGCTCGCGTAAAGCATAAGGCAAGGATCGTGGTCTATTAAATCGAGGAACAGCGAACGGTTTCAAATCCAAATTAACCACAGTAATTGGGGTAGAACGGATGTTCAGAGGTTCGAACAGCCGCGCGTACTTGGCCTTTAAACTTTCGGGAGATCCAATTGCATTTACCGGAACAGTAGATAATTTGTGAACTACTTGCCAATTTAAGTTGAATTGCTGCAAAAGGTCTCTCCCCAATAATGCAAGACTTGGTCCATCCACGACAACCAAGGAAGCAGGCTTGGAGGTACCATGAATTGTAACAGGGACATGTACCGTGCCAAGTAATGGAACCTCTTCTCCGGTATAGGTTTCGACTCGAGAAGTCATTCGTTCCAGCTGAGGGCAGCCCAATTTCTTCCAACTAGCTTTGGGAATTAAGGAAACGGAGGATCCTGTGTCGATCTCCATGCAAACTGAATGACCATTGAGGAAAGCTTCGACTTTGTAAGGATTGACGTTACCCAATCTGCATACCGATACCGAATTCAGTGAATGAACTCTATCCCCAGGATCGTCCGAGTCTGACTCCTCCAGCAGGAAGTGATTCTTCTCTTTTTTTCCATGTGGACCCTTCTGTGACTTGGCTCCAGAACTCTTCGACTCCATTGTAGATCCCACAGCTCCACTTCGGCAAACTCGTGCAAAATGCCCTTTCTGGTTACAGTTTTTACAATTTTGATTAACGGCAGGACAGTTTCGACTATTGGCCTTGTGCGATGGATCCCCACAACGAAAACAAAAACACTTCGATTCCGTCTTCTTCTTCTGCAGGGCGTTGACGGGTAAACTCGAAGAAATCTTTTGAGCTTGTATTTTAGCAGTCTCCTGTGACATGGCTATGTGAAACGCTTTTTCCAAGGTCAATCCCGGTTCGGACAAAAGCTTGGCTTGAATACGATTTTCATGGAGGCCCAATACGAAAGCATCTCGTAACGCAGAATCAAGGAACCCACCAAAATTACAATCCCGGGAAAGCATACGCAGATCCGCAAGAAATTCCTTGACTGGTTCATCCGGCATTTGTGTTCTTTTGTAAAACCGAAACCGCTCCTCAATTTCTATTGTCGTCTCCACAAAATGCGCGTTAAGAACGTCGCAGATTTCATCGAAAGTTTTGGTTGTCGGGTCTGCAGGCGAACATAACTGCCATAGTTTCTCACAGGCATACTCCCCCACCAATGTGAAAAAGCACGCCCTCTTCTGCTCAATGTCCACGATTCCATTTGCCAGGAAGAATTGACGTAGCCGGCTAAAGTAGACCCTCCAACTGCTCCCTTTTGTAAAGGGTTCTATGCTACCCAAAACTCGACCAAAAACATTTACGGGAATCGCAGGTGAAGCAGTCGCGGTTGACATTGCCATTTCGAATTGAAGCAAGAGAATGAACAACGTCAGTAGGAAATCCAGAATGAACCAGTTCGTAACATTCGTAGCACAACGGTGAAGCAAGATAGTTCCACAAGGCAGTAGCAAAAGGGAAGAATTTGGAAAGTATCAGACTTAATAATTGACTGAAAAGGCAGAACCAAATCCCGCATGCAATTTAACTGTATCTTCCAGTAACAGTCACTATACACTACCCATTCGAGTACCAGAATCCTTTCACAAGTATCCCATCCTCGTCGCCAAAATTTGTTATATATACGAAGGGTAGTGAGGTGCACGAACTTTCTAGATGGAAGGCAGGAACTCAACTGAGTATTGTTGAGGTTGGTAACAAAGGTGCAACACCAGCTCCATCTGGTATACAGGCAATATATAACAAAACTAATAAATATTAGAGTTCTTCCTATCCAATGAAAATTTAATAAGGGTTTAAATTCAATGTAAAGGGAGTGTAATATTTGTGATCACACAAAGTGGGTTCGTCTGGGGATAAATCAAACAATATATGGCAAGAATATAAACATTAAAAATGATCTTAATCAATTTAAGGGTAAGCCTAAAGAAATGGAGGGGTCAAACACGGAAAGTAGGTTAGTTATCATTTTCAATTAATTGAGTTTCTTGATTTTTGATTAATTGTCTGTGAATTATGAAAGCAGTTAAAATGGAAATATATAAAGCTAATTGTAATTAAGTAAATTAGAATAAATAAGATAAACAAACCTAGTCAATTTAGAGGGGCTATTTGTGGAATAAGATATCGTCTTTAACAGAATACTTAAGCTTGACAAGCTTACGTATTTATTTAAACTAGATTTCTTCATAAGAAAAAACCGTGATTTGTTATATTTGAGTTTAAGAGACTCGTGCTTCCTTTCAGCGATCTTATGTTAATTAGAAGAGATTCAATGCAAAAAATTTTTTGTGTTAATGCTCTCAATTACAATAGATATAAAGCTGTGGTTGGCTCCACAAATTTCTGAACATTGCCCAAAAAACAATCCTGGCCGATTAATAAATAGACTGAGTTGATTTAGTCGTCCCGTGACGGCGTCTACTTTAACTCCTAAAGAAGGAATAGTTAAAGAGTGTAAAACATCAGCTGCATTTACTAATAGACGAATTTGAGTTATTAAATGGTACTACTAATCGATTGTCAACATCTAATACGCGGAAGTCATTCAATAGTAAATCTTGGGTGGGGGTTATGTAGGAGTCGAATTCAACACCAGTAAAATCTGAGTACCCATATCTTCAATATCATTGATGACCTATGGCCTTAATAGTTAAAGAGGGTTCATTTACTTCGTCGAGTAAATACAAAAGTCGTAAGGAAAAAATTGCAATAGAAATTAAAATTAAAGCTGGGAATTCAGTTCAGATGATTTCAGTTAATTGGCCGTCTAATAAATATCGATTAGTGAGAAGAGTTACATATTAGTCTTCTTATAAAATAACCTACAAAAATAGTGATAAGGATTAACACTAATATTGCGTGGTCATGAAAGAAAATTAATTGTTCTATTAAAGGTGAAGCACCGTCTTGAAACCCCAACTGAAGTCATGTTGCCATTAGGTTCTGAAAGAGAAAATTTCATTCTCATGTATGGAGCTTATATCCATTGCACTTATCTGCCATTTTAGAAATGCGTAATATGAGGTAATTCTATATATCTATGATCGGCGGGGGGAAGTTTATGAGTTCATTCAATTGATGAAGTTAGGTTAAGTGAAAAAAGAACAGGCCGTTGGGTGATCATTGCTTCTCAAATAATAAAAATGAATCCTAGTGTTGCAATACAAGAAATTATAGTACCAGTTGATGATACGACATTTCATGCGGTATAGGCATCAGGATAATCAGAATATCGACGAGGTATTCCAGCCAGTCCTAAGAAGTGTTGAGGGGAAAAGGTTCAATTTACTCCTACAAATATTGTAAAAAAATTAATCTTCAATCAGCTGGGGTTTATTTTTACACCTGCAAATAAGGGGGATCTGTGGGTATATCCAGCTAAAATTGCGAATACTGCCCCCATAGAGAGTACATAATGAAAATGAGCTGCCACATAGTAAGTGTCATGTAGGATAATATCAATTCTTGAGTTAGCTAAAACTAGTTAGGCCCCCAACGGTAGACAAGAAAACAAATCCTAACGCTCACAATAAGGAGGGCGAAATTGTAAATTGTTTGCCATGTAAAGTTCCTAATCTAAAAATTTTAATTCCAGTCGGTACTGCAATAATTATAGTTGCTTCTGTAAAATAGGCTCGTGTGTCTACATCTATTCCTACTGTAAATATATGGTGAGCTCATGCAACGAACCCTAGAACCCCAATAGCTAATATGGCGTAAATTTTTCATAAGATTCCAAAAGCTTCTTTTTTACCGCTTTCAAGGCTAATAATATGTGGGATTATACCAAATCCTGGTAAAATAAGAATATGTCAAAAATCCAAATAGGTGTTGGTATAAAATTGGATCCCCCCCGCCCAGCAGGATCAAAAAAAGATGTATTCAAATTCCGATCTGTTAAAAGTATGGTGATAGCTCCTGGAAGGACTGGTAATGAAAGCAATAGAAGGAGGGCGGTGATAGCTACTGATCACACCAATAAGGGAATCCGGTCTAATGATATACCTGTAGTTCGCATATTAATGATTGTTGTAATAAAGTTAATAGCACCTAAAATGTAAGAAATCCCAGCCAGATGTAAAGAAAAAATTCTTAAATCTACAGATGTTCCAGCATGTGCAATACCCCCCGATAGAGGGGGTACACTGTTCACCCAGTTCCCGCTCCTCTTTCTACTCCCCCCCCAGCAAGAAGTAAAGTTAAAGCGGGGGGCAGTAGTCAAAATCTTATATTATTAAGCCGCGGAAAAGCTATATCAGGGGCTCCTAGTATAAGGGGTACCAATCAATTTCCAAAACCCCCAATTAAAAGAGGCATGACTATAAAAAAATTCTAATAAAAGCATGAGCGGTTACTGCTACATTATAAATCTGGTCATCTCCGATAAGGCTTACTGGTTGACCCAGTTCTGCTCGAATTAGTAGACTTAAAGCGGTTCCTACTATCCCTGCTCAAGCGCCAAAAATTAAATAAAGTGTCCCAATATCCTTATGGTTTGTTGAATAAAATCAACGGCGCAATATAGTGGCTGATAAAAGTATTAGACTGTAAATCTAATTATGAGTTTGATACACTCCTATATTAATGATTTTATAGTTTAGAAAAAATTGAGAGTGCAAATCTTAAGATGCAGCGTGGCAAAAATCTAAGAAATTTTCTTAATTTAAGCTTTGAAGGCTATTAGTTTATTTAACTTAAGATTTTTTAACTATATTAAATAACATCAATTGCATAAAAGTAAGCCTAAAATAGAAAAGAAGGATAAGAAAATAGTGAGATTTGTTAAACTGTAGTTTAGTCTCTTATTTCATATAATTTTTCTATATAAAAGATTTCTATTAAATGAGATTCGTAAATAGTAATAAAGAGTAAATAGAGTGGAGATAATTAAAATTATTAATCTAAATATTATTATTGCAGTACTGGTATTTTTGATAATATGTCATTTTGGTATAAATCCCAAAAAGGGGGTAATCCTCCAAGGGAGAGTATGTTTAAAGAGAGTAATAACTTAATCATGGGGTTTAAAGAGTGATTAGAATTAATTTGAATTATAGAAATTAATTGGTATAATTTCAATAGTTGAGTTACAGAGAATAAGATAATTACATAAACAGAAAAATAGATTCATATAACTGAATTATTAATTAAGGAGGCAAGTGGTAATCAATCAATGTGGTTAATTGATGAAAATGCTAACAGAACATAAAAGATTTAAGTTAAATCCACCTAGGCCTCCGATAACACCTCTTAGCATGGCTTATGGGTATAGGATCTTGTTAGGAATAAGAGTGGGTTAATCTTTTGTAGGGTGGCCAAAATTAGAAATGTATTTCAAGAAAGTCCTTCAGCAACTACTGGAAATCAAGTATGAAAAGGGGAGGCTCTTATTTTTAATAGTAACTTATTATTAAAAGGATAATAATAAAAGACGATGAGTATGTGTAGTAAAAGAGGCTAAATAAAGCTCTAAATATAAAAATAACAATTATAAATTTTAATTATAAGATATTACAATTATCAATCTTAATAATAATAAAGAAAGAAACATAGGAATCGAGGATTAATCAAAATTAATAAAGAGAGTATCTCTGTCAGTGGGGTATGAGCCCATTAGCTTAACTTTAGCTTACTTTATTTGTTAATGTAGAGAGCATAAGAGGTTTGGATTCTCTAGGGGTTAGTGCAATTCTATCACAAATAATTGAGGTAATAAATTACATTATCTGCCATATCAAGGTAATCTTTTGATCAGGCACTCAATGTAAGTTAAAGATAGATTGTTTAGATAAATAAATTTAATAAGATTATTGTATACAAAAATACATAAACATTACGAAGTTTTTTTTAAGTTTTTATAGTATTAGTAATACTATTTAAGTATTATAAATATTTTTTTCTTATAATTAAATTATTTTTTTTATTTAAAATATTACGGGTTTCATAAAATGTAGTTATCCTCCAAGTGTCGCGAGGCCTCCTTCCAGATGAGTGAGGAATCCATCGAGTAAACCGAATCGAATGCACAGGCAGGACTAGAGTAGGGGCTTCCTATGAAGTACTGATCTTCTCCAAGTGTCGTGAGGAATCCTTCCAGGTTTGGGCAATAAAACCGGGCCCTAGGGCGCAGCCAATTCGCGAGGGACCGCATGGCCTCCGGCTTCGGCTCGGAACGCCGGAGGCTGCGGACCTGCGAACCGCCCCCTAGGTCCAAGGGTAGACAAAGGGAAAAAAGGAGTAAAAAAAATAAAGGGGAGGGTGGAGTGGTTATCGAAGAACCGCCAGCCGGATTCCTTGCGTTCCGCGCCGAACGCCGCGCCGACCCCGCAACGGATCGGACCGAGCCTGGCTGGGAAGACGGACTGTCTCCTTCGGACGGTGGAGAGAGCGCAGCGAGAGGCAAATTCTCCGCTTGGGAAGCTTCCATCTTCACTGATGGAAGATGACTGGCCAAGCTCTGCAATTGTCCTGGCCTTAAATACCAACTGGGAGGCGATTGACAAGGATGTGACCTAAGGGATGCAAACAAGGAAGAGCAGCGCCGACCTTGGAGCCAAGGTAATCTGAGTGACCCAGGTCAAGACGACAAAGGCCGCGCGACCAGGGCAGCGCAACCGAGCCAAGAAGATGTGCCGGAATGCAAGGCCTGCATCTTGGGAGGAGACAAGCGAGGAGTCCCTCGACGCCTGACTTGGCGATAATATCCTTTTACCATCCTTCGACGGCAAAAGATCAATTAATGTTTTTTCAAGGCAATATTGGACATATATAAAGTACTTAACATATAATACTTATACAGGTATATTTACAACTTCTATCACACGAGTCCCGAGCTTAATTAGTATATAAGAGAAAATAGGAGAAAAGAAACTTATTTTACAGGATGTAATGATTGAGGTTGTATCTCGCCAGTATAAATGTTTCATTTGATTTGAATGCGTCACATATGAAATGTATTTTAGGAGTAGGGGGCGAGAGATTACTCCTTTTTTCTTTTTCTCTTTAATATTAAGCTATATTAAAGCTAGAATTAAATTATTAATACTTATCTCCATAAGTTTGATTCTGGGTTACACTTTGTTTAAATTTATAAACCAAATATTAATATATAATTACTTAATGTAACTATAATGTAGTGGATAATTTGATTATCAAGTTTTTGGAATCAGTTACAATTTTGAAGCCCGGCTTAACTCGTGCCAGCCGCCGCGGTTATACGATGGGATTAAATAAAATTGTTTGGTGGAATTAAGTAGAATCTATTTTTAAATAAGCTCTGAAGTGTGTACACATCGCCCGTCGCCCTCTCCTCTAAGGAGAGATAAGTCGTAACATAGTAGATGTACTGGAAAGTGCCCCTAGAAAGTCAGATTGTAGCTAAGTAGTTGACCAATTCAATTACACTGAATTAATTTCGGTGCAATTCAGAATAGTTTGAAAATAAAATTATTGCTTATTATAATAAGAAAAAAATAATAATATAATAAGAAATATGCTTATAATAAGAAAAATAATTTAAATATTTTTTTATTAAGTGATTAGTAATGAAAGATTGAGTTGGCGATAGTAAAATAGTACTGATTCTTTCATTACTAATCACTTAATAAATAGTAATGAAAGATTGAGTTGGCGATAGTAAAATAGTACTGAGAGGAGGTAGCCATTTTGCTGGCGGGAAGTTTGGACGTGTTTTGAAGCGCGCTCCTGCTTTTCACTTGTTTCATTAGTGTACCCAAGTTTGTTTGATTTGATTGTGTTAGTAAGTGTAGTTCGGTGCTTTCTGCACCTTAGTCGATCGTTTTTATATCGTTTAGTTTCTGCTTTGTGTATGAACGAGGTCTTCTAAGTGACTGTTTAGGGCTTAGCCCAGTGTCGAAATGCTAAGAACACCAGAAAACTAGCCCGTAAAAGGGGAAATCCGCTTTTCTCAAGCCGGTCCGTCCCGTGCTCTTGTAGAAATTGAAATAGACTCGCCCATACCAACCGTCACACCACAACCCCAAGTGAAATGTCTAACCTGCGGTGACCTTTTTCAAAAAGACAAGCCTGCGGCTAAAAATTGCAAATCGTGTCGAGAAAGAAAAATGAACCCAGCCCAAGCACAGAAACGCCCTATGCTCTCCCCTTCAGATGACCTTGGGTTCCGTAAAAGGTCCCTTTCAATCGATGACCCCACACAAATGTCTACTATGGACTTCATCGTAACCACGCTTAGGTCGCTGAAAGACTGCAATGATCACCTGAATCAGGAAATCATGGCGCTCAAAGCGGAAGTTATTGGTCTTCGTAAAGACCTGGAAGTAGAACGCGGGAAACCTTCCTTGATGCAGACCACCACAGAAGAAGGTAGAAGAAAAGAAACTGAACTGAAGGAAGCAAACGATAAGTTGCACCGGCAAATCAAGGAATCCAACGTACAGCTGATGCGGCAGGTGAAGGCCTTGTCGGAGGAAATTTCATCCCTCAGACAAGACCCCCATAGCAAATCCCAGCCAGCGAATGTACTGTCTTTCTCCCAGGCGCTCAGAAGCCGCGCAGCATCAGTAAGCAATATTCCGGTTCCAGCAAGCCCCTCTCCGCAAAACCCAACAGCTAACGGTCAATCGGAAACGCTGTTTATTCAACAGCAGGACTCGGAAAAACGCAGAATGACGGTTTCAAAGAAAGATCTTCTGCTAGCAGTGGACAAGGATCTTAACAAAATCTGCCCGAATGCTCCGAAGCCGGTCTTGGCCTGGAAGGCGTAGAATGGAAACCTTGCGCTCACGTACAAGAACAGAGAAGAAAGGGAAAAGGCTGAACCTTTTTTGAAGTCCGCCCAGCTAGAATCCCTGGGGCCGGTGAAAACCGTCATGCATCAACCCAATCTGAAGGTAGTTATCCACCAGCTGCCCAGAGACCAAATCTATCAAGAAATCTGCGAACACCTCTCTGAAAGAAATTCCGACTTGGGAGTTGTCTTTGACGAGAACAAAGTTTCATGGTTGAACCCCAACAGCGAGAAAGCTTATGGCTCCCTCCTCCTCACCTGCCGTTCCCCTGAAGAAAAATCCACGTTGCTGAGAGTGGGCTCGCTTTACGCCTTCAACCGGTTAGCGCAAGTAGAAGACAAACGGTTTCCCACAGTTCTGCAATGTTTCAACTGCCAAGCATACGGCCACTTGGCTGCCACTTGCCGCTCGACAACACCGACCTGCGCAAAGTGTGCGGAAAAGCACGATTCAAGATCATGCAGTAGCAGTGCGAAGAAATGTGCGAACTGTAAAGGCGATCACTGCGCCTTTGACAACACCTGCCCGGTCCGGAAAGATGAGACGAAGAAGGCAGAACGAACCAAAGAACTGGTTAAGAAGAAATTATAGTGGGCACGGGGCTGCTAATCCATAACGTCAGGAAAAGTTTTCATCAAGTACAAGAAACGGCTCGCATAGCGGAGGCACAAAATATCGACACAATTGCCATTCTTGAACCACCTAAAAACCTCCAGACTGCGAAGATTCTGGGATTCGAAGTTTCAAGACAGGTTCGGGAGTACGAAGGAATAGTACTTCTACACAAAGCTGGCAGCCCAGTACAAATTATGGAGATCACTGAACTTTACGCAGTATTGAAACTTACTCCCCCAAGCGGTGCGCCGATAGCTATCGTAGTAATTTACCGACGCCACACTGCCGACATGGCAACACTCCTGGAGGAAGTCTTGAGAAGAAGTCAGCGAATTGGCTCCAGTTACTTAATAACGGGAGATTTCAATGCCCACCACTGGTTGTGGGAAGCAAAAACTCCAGACTTGGCGGGATGTCAACTATACGACTGGGTGACGGATAACAACCTACAGCTACTAAACAACTGGAACCTTCCCACCTTCAGAAACGAAAGAGGCCATTCCTCCACAATTGACTTCACGTGGACCTCAGCCCAGTAGCAACTCAAGTGCAGTGGAGCCTCCTTGACGACGAAAACTTCTACAATGAATCCGATCATGAAGCTATCCTCCTGTCCTTTGTGGGAATTAGCCGCGGTGCCCCTACGCTGAAGTGGTGCTACAGTAAAGCAAACTGGATATACTTCTGAAAGTCTCACCATATGTTTGCAGACCTATTGGGCGCAGAAGCCATCGATGCTGCCACAGAAAAGTTGACTTCCGCGATCCAACGAGCAATGGTAACCCACATACCCAGAAAATGCGGAAAAGCCAGAGCAAACCCATGGTGGAACAGAGAGCTGAATGACCTTCATAAACAAGTGGCCAAAGCACTCCGGAGTTACCGCCAATTTCGAAGACGGAGACTGGAAGAAGTCTGGAAGAGTGCTAGGAACCAGTACCGATCAGTAACAAGACGGCGCCGTGATGAGTGCTGGTCGAAGAAGATGGACAAGCCCGATAACAGAATAGTTTGGAATTTGGATCGCAAGCTCAGACAAGAAACCAGCAGCAACAGACTGGATCTCCTTCGTCAAGAAGATGGTGGTGTTTTTCCAGATGGAAGACTGAAGCTAAACTACATAGCAGAGAAATTGCTAGAAGGTGTACCAACCAGAGATCCACAGAGCTCAGCTCCCATGAAGACTTCTAGTCATTCGTCGAGACGAACAAACACGCGCAGTTCGTTGAAGCCAGAATTCTCAATGGAAGGAATCTCTGATTTACTCCGAGAATTACGGCCTAACAAAGCAGCCGGTGTCGACGACATCCAATCAACTGTCCTCAAAGCAGTATGGCGGGTCATTGATAGACCGGTACTGAACATCTTCAACGCATCTCTCTCCCTCGGGTATTTTCCAAAGTCATGGAAAGCGGCAAAAGTTCTCCCTCTTCCAAAACCCGGAAAACCGTACCACCATTCAATAAAGAGCTTCCGCCCAATTGCGCTGCTCCCCATCCTGGGTAAACTGCTTGAGAAAGCTGTCGCCAGAAGATTTCAAGCTTATCTAGAAGAGCACCATATCCTATCCGACTCGCAATGGGGTTTTAGACCAGGGAGATCCACGACGGATGCCCTGTTATCCCTCAGCAACGCAGCACTCGAAAGCTTCGACAAACGTAAAGTCCACACAGCTCTACTTTTGGATATCAAAGGGGCGTTAGATAATGTCGATCACGTCAAACTGGTGGAAGTACTACGTAAACTAAAAATCCCATCAAAACTGTTAGAATGGACCAGAAGTTTTCTCCAAGATCGACTAGCGTTTGTGGCACATGGGTCCGACAGGAGTGACACATATCACATCCGGAAAGGAGTCCCTCAAGGGTCCCCTCTATCCCCAGTCCTCTTCCTCACCTATATCGACGGCTCGCTTAGCGTCATAAAGCGAAAGCGCATTGGATCCAAGCTTTTTGCCGACGATCTGCTCCTTGACACCTCAGGATCATCAAGCGAAAAGAATGTGGAGTTTCTCGAAAAGAACCTGTCTGCCCTTGAAAAGTGGGGGAAAAGATTACGGTTGGAGTTCTCCAAGGAAAAAACGGAGCTAATCCACTTTTCGCGTAACCGAACTCCGGAAGTTGCTCCCCTAGTCTGGGGTACATTGGTAATCCAACCGAAAGAGACCGTTCGGTACCCCGGGTTGACGTACGATTCGAAGTTGTCATGGAAAGCACACGTAGCCCGTGTGGCGACCCAAAGCTTCCTAATCACGCAAAGAATTAGGAAACTGTCACAAGTCTCAAAGTCGATCTACTGCTCCCAACTTCGAACGCTTTTCCTGCCACGGTCGTGTCAAAAATGCGATATGGTTATCCGGCCTGGTGCAACGCCTCGAGCGCCTGTCTTCGACCCCTGAAGCAAGCATACAGACAAGGTCTGCTAACAGTAACTGTTGGAATTGTTGGCCTACCACACCAATCCAACCAAAGCACAAGTCATATACTTCGTGCCCAGAGAGAGCACGTCAGCTCATGTCCATTACATGGGCCAATAGACCCGAAAGCCAAGCCGAAGCCCTCCACTGGATCAAAGAAGCGACGATGAAGAAGTGGTTAAGCCGATGGGAAGAAGTAGAGAGCCCCCTAAAGGATCTTAACGTTGGACCCTGCAGCCGCAGTATCGTGGACGTAAAATTCCATCATCGGATCATCAGTAAGCTGATCCAGATACGAACAACTCATTTCCCGACGAAGTCCTACCTACTGCGCACTGGTAAAGGGACATCGGCCAGGTGTTCTTGCCAAGGTCGTTCTTTCCAAAATCTCTCCCACTTGTTATTCCATTGTCGCAATTTGAACAGGGAAAGAGCCATGTTGCTCAGGGATTTAAGCAGGCACAAAGTGCAATTCAACCCTCAAGAAATTTTGTCAAACCCAAAGCTATTCCCATCTATCATTAAATTTATGGAAGCGGCCAAGCATAGGTAAATAGCCTCCACCCCCTCATTATCCCCCTCCCCCACAAATGTACCCTGTACATACTCCCTTCAGTGCATTTGGTATTTTGACTTTAGTGTATATTGTGTACTGCGTTGATGTACAAATTCGACCGTTCACCGCAACAGGCGTCAGCCTACGCGGGTTAAATAAATAAAAAAAAAAAAATAGTACTGAAAAGCAAATAGGAAATAATATGAAAATTTAATTTTAAAAAAAGCAGATATTGTCACGGCTGTATTTCGCATTGCTTGCTTTTTCTCACGCTTCGCTTTGCTAAGATCAGCGTAACATCAGAGGATCCATCCGCCTGTGTACCGGATTACGCGTCCTGTACGGATACACCAGGCAGGATGGATCCCTGAGAGTGAGGATGATGTTTCCACTTAACCAAGTCAGTTGGTTAGGGAGTTGAAGTCTAGTCAGTAGTCTGTTAGTGGGAGCGTAAGAGGGTAGACTCTCCTAGTAGTGTGTTAGGCAGTAGTCCTCTGTTTGTCATGTAGTGTTTTCGTCCTCTTAACTTTACCACTGTAATCTTCCCGAATACAGTTCTGTAAATCCACCTTTCCCGAACATTACTCTAATTCTGACGGATTTGATGCCCTGTCAGATTTAGACGTGACAATTGGTGCATCGACCGGGAAAGGTGGTTTGATTGGTAAAGTTAGGCTACGTGTTTTGTGTTAGAACCTAACTAGGACTTGGGGGTTTCATGAGTGACACTGGGGCGATCCCGAAGACCGAGGGAATCGGTAAAGGCGTTCCTTGCCCGAATCGCCAGGGTACACGAATCCCAGGTGCCCCAACGTTGCCCCCAAGGGAGTCATCGTTCGCCCGTTCCGTGTCGGTACGCCGTCAGCCCGGAGAAAAGCGGAAGGAAGCAGTCACTCCCTCGTGGCTCCACTCTAAAAGCGCCAAACGAGCCATTGCTGCCTCGAGCCCACGGAAACCTACTCTGGAAGCGCAAGAGTTTCCGTGGAGCTCAGCTGACCCGTCCGAAGACGACGAAGCCGACCGCCCCCAGAATCCGGATCCAGACCTCACCTGCTACGCCGTTCCTAGCGAGCCGGAATCCAGCCCGGAAACCCCTCGCAGGAGGTACCAGTTCTCCGCGGTACGGGAAGAGTTGGAGGCGATTGAGAGGTCGACTATTGAAGCCGGCCGTACCACCCCTTCACCGCGAAGATCCGTTGTGAGACTCGTAGACCTCCTTGCCGAGCCAAACAGCCCTACATCAACCATGGCAAACCCCGGTGCGCCCGGTAGGTTGCGGAAGGCGATGAGTGCGCCGCGGTTCGCGGGAACCCACGATGAGGACCCCCTACGCTTCTTGGCCAAGTACGAGCAGATTGCCGTTTTCAATGGATGGAGTGACCAAGATCAGCTCGAATGCTTCGGCACCAGTCTCGACGGTCTGGCAGACACGTGGTACCACAACAAATATCCCGTTGGTGTATCGTCTCCACCGTCCTGGGGAGTGTTGAAAGGCGAGTTTTGCAAATTCTTCGTCCCGCAGGGGCGGGTCTTGCGTAACACCGCCCGCCTGCAGATGCGTGTACAACACCCCGAGGAAAGTGTGAATGCATACTACCTGGATGTTATCAACATGTGCCGCGAAGTGCACCCCACCATGTCAGATTATAGCAAGCTTAACCACTTGTTTCGCGGTTTACGGCCCGCCTTGGTGGAGCCGTTGTCACGCGCGAATGTGCAAACATGCGAAAAGTTTTTGGAAGAGGCGAACCTCCTGGAGTTCAGCCAGGAGAGAAGCCGGGTGTCGCAATCGTGGTGGACCAGCGTGATGAGAAACGAAGAGGCCAGTGCCAGGCAGGCCGCAATAGCCGGTGTGAACGTGTGGGGACAAGGACCCCCCATCCCTGTTGTGCCGGTTGAACCTCCAAGGCCGAGAAACGGTTCGTCATCGGAATCCAGTGCCATTGCGGAGGCTCTCTGCAAACTCGCCGGTGAATTCCAGCAGTTCCGCGAAAGTTTCGCGAAACCGCCAGGTAAGGTTGGCCGTCCTTATTCTCCAACTCGTCCCTATCCCCCCCATCCCCGCACGCATGAGGGGAAGCCTATTTGTTACCGCTGTAGGAAACCAGGGCACATTGCACGTTACTGTGTCAACCCTGAGTCCAGGGAGCGTGGTCAAGACCACAAGGGAATCGGGAAGGGGAAAGGGAATAAAGAATCTCAGAACAGGGATAAGGGTGGCAAGTCAAAATCGGATAGACCATCAGGACGGCGCTCGGATAGCGATAGAGAAGATTCTGGTTCGGAAAACTAGAAGGGGCGGCTCCGGGGGGTGGAGTCGCCCAGGTCATTGAGATCCCCCTCTTATGTGTGTTTTGTCCCAACCTCGTCAGAGAAAAGGTAGTGTGTAATGGAGTCGAAACGATAGCCATCATCGACACTGGTGCGGCCGTGAGCGTGGTGTCTGAAGACTGGGCCTTACGTACCCAGGCGCAGCGGGTAGCCTGGGAGGGACCCGAGATAGTTGTAGCGAACGGCGAGCGTGCTCAGATTCGAGGTGGTGTAAATATCGGGGTTCGACTCGCAGGGAAGGAAGTATACACGAAAGCCGTTGTCTTTAACAACGGCTTGGCAGAACTGATCATAGGCAACGATTTGCTTAGGCAATTAGGTGATGTGACCCTCCGATATAGGGATGATGGGTTTACCCTCGCAGGTCATCGGGAAAGTGAGGAAGAGCACATCGGAGATAGCGCTAGCAACGTAATTGCACAGGCGACCTGTTGCCTAAAGAGGGTTAAAAACAAGGACAAAACGGTAGTGGGAATGCTCAATGCCACCGAGCTAGATGGAACCAGGGAAACTAGAGCCGATCGAAAGCCGAGTGTACGGGGACGAGTGGAGCTGCCAATTATCCTTTCCAACGAGGAAAATAAAATAACTGGGGTAGTAGAAATCCACGAGGAACGAACAGAAAAGCAAGATAGGAGAATGAAGGATCAGATGGTAGGGAAGGCCAAGAAAACTCCGAGCAAAGAACGAGAGTCTGAGGATCAAATTGAGGAATGTACGCCAGCTGGCTACGCTATAGTGGCTCCCGTAGCACCGCTCTCGGATGTCAAGGACGTTCCAAGCCTTGTGCATCCCGAGATCCTGCTGCGGGGAAGCCCTGCCACAGTACCCGTTTCAAATTTTCAAGCACAAACTGATCTTGCAGACTGTTCGAGAATTCCTCAACAGGTGGCGCCCCTAGCCTCTCCATGTACTGACGCCCTTGCTAACGGCGTGAGTGCCCCACGGGAAGCCCCCGCAGGGCAACCCGAGATACGCCACGAGGAATGTGCACGCGATACCGTTTGTGAGGAGGCCCTGACCTTCGTGAGGCAGATTCAGGATGTAGCTAGTGAGCTTAACACCGTGGTATGCGCGATCCAGGGACAACGGGAAATCACCTCTCCTGGTGAGGCACGTGTGAGCGCAAGAACTGAAAAAGGGTGTTGGGGAATCCCTCTGGAGATACGGCGAGATACTGATGTAACAAAGAGCTTGCCCGTATCTATGTCTCTCGTAGCTAAATACCAAGAAGAGAGGGGAAGACATTCTACACCCCTCTCTCTAGTGCCACCCTTCTTGCGTTCCATGTGCATTTTTCTTTTTCAGGGAGACAGGGATTTTTCTCCCCGCGAGACCCTCAACGGAGCTCTGCTAGTTGCCCCTCCCACGAAAACGGTAAACCAAGGCGCGAATTTGAATTTTTCCGCTGTTCGCCCGTTAACCCCCACCGAGGGCGAAACCAAAAGTACTGGCTCTGCCGCGAGAGAGGATTCCCACGGACTTGCGGTGGTGGATGTGGAGTGCCACGAGGCAAGGTTAGGTCAGGACGAGGCATGGGACCCAGGAGGCACAGATTGTTGCGAAATTCTTTCAGAAATCCATAGCGAAAGTCCCAACTGTAGACCTCCTCTGACAAGTGAAAAAGCCGGAAGTGACAGTGACATAGACGTTAGTAAGATCGCTGATCCTACCTCTAGCGATCCCAGCGAGAGAGAGAATCCTTTCAGTTGCCTGTTGCTGGCCGCAAAAGGGAAAAGTCAAAAGAAGCAAGGTAGGCCGCTTAGGTTAGCCTCCTTGCAGGCCCACAAAATTCCCCCACGATCGGGAATACCCATTAATGTCCACCTTGTGAACCAGGGTTCAGACAAATGGGGCGAATGTAAACTAACACCGCCGTCTGAAGACGAAGCTCAGGATTTCCTGGTAGAACCCGAGAAGCGATTATTAATCGAAAAAGGGATCAGCTTAGGTCGAAGCATAACTACCTTTCAGGGTGGGTACGGTCCGGTAATGCTAGTAAACTTTGGTCCGGAGGCCCAATGGGTGGCTGCGGGGACAGTTTTAGGCAGTGTCGAAGACCAGGTACCCCACGTAGTGGAAGCAGAGGAAGGAGTAGTTACTGACGAGACCCTGGATGGCTGTATCTCTGATCGAGTAGACGATGATCAAAGGCAAGCGCTTAGAGAGGTGCTAAGTAAGCATCGCCAGTGCTTTGCCGGGGGTTCAGAAGATTTAGGTGCATCCAACGTGGTAGAGCACGGAATAGATACGGGTAACGCAAATCCCGTTTCGCAGGTTCCCTACCGGAGCGCCTACAGGGAAAAAGAGCTGATTAGGCAGCAGGTGGAAGAAATGATAGAGGCAGGGGTGGTAGAACCATCAAGCAGTCCATGGTCTTCCCCCGTAGTTTTGGTAAAGAAGAAAGACGGTACTTGGCGCTTTTGCGTTGACTACCGGAGGCTAAATTCCGTCACGATCAAGGACGTTTATCCCTTGCCCAGGACGGATGACGCATTGGACTCCATGCAAGGTTCAAATCGACTCGTGCAAGGCCTACGAGATCAAGGTATGCCCCCTAGTCCGGGAGTTCAGACGAACAGCTACGGGACCTTCCTGTATGGCCGCCCTAATGAAAGACGAGGCTAACCAGACGGAGCGGTTTTGCCGAAAAGAGGTTAGGAAGGCGGATGCTTCATCCTTGGTCCGGGTGGGGCCCCGTAAATGGTTGTACTCAACCGGTAAGGCCATTAGAGTGACAATTGCTTGCCACCCAAACCTAAAAGGGAATGGGGAAGGGAAGACCAAAACTATAAAAATTCAGGGGATGGGAATTCTCGAAGTTCCCGTAGCATGTGTGGCCATCAGCCCGGAGTGGATTTTAGCCGCTTCCTTGGACTCTTTTGGGCAGTCCAATATCACCTCACGCATGCCGGCTTGGTCTTTGTCCGCTTTTCCAACTAACCTGACCCAACCACACCTGCCCACGGCCAACCTTACCTGGGTAGACCCGAAAATAGTAGATCACATTAAAACCTTGGAGAAGGAGAGTGGTGACGTAGCCGCCAGCTGGAGAACTACGTGGGATACCTTCCAGAAAGCAGCCAAGCAGCGCAGAAATCTCTTCGAGGAAGATCCCGGCGTATGGGGCGATATCAGCTATCCCTCGATAACCATCTCCGGGTCGTTTACCGTGGTAGTACTAGTGATCGTCGCCATCCTGAGTTGGTGCCTATGGCGAGTAACCGCTGGACGTGAACAAGCGCTCCTGACACGGATCGAGCAATTGGAGGCAACCTTACGGCTCCATGAGCCAGCCGCCTTGGGCAGACCCAGCTACAACATCGACGCACTTGTGCGACGTGTGCGAGCCATAGAAGTAAGGATGCGTGACCATGGAGGCGTACTCCCGCTGACCATGGAGAGAGCCGCCGACCAGTAATCAAGACAATCAGTGTAGTGGTAGTGTCGTACTTGTTCCCCTCAGTACCAGTTACCCCAAAGTATCCACGGTTTAGTCTAGTGTTTAACCAGTAGTTATCAACTATTAGGTGTGTACGCTTGCTGATTTTAACCATGTGCTTGCAAGCTTGTCATTAAATTTCGCCTGGCATTGCCTCTAGATAGCGCTATCGACGCGTGGTCCGCTTGTTTCGACCGGGACGTTCGAAAGCGGGCCGGGGGTAATGTCACGGCTGTATTTCGCATTGCTTGCTTTTTCTCACGCTTCGCTTTGCTAAGATCAGCGTAACATCAGAGGATCCATCCGCCTGTGTACCGGATTACGCGTCCTGTACGGATACACCAGGCAGGATGGATCCCTGAGAGTGAGGATGATGTTTCCACTTAACCAAGTCAGTTGGTTAGGGAGTTGAAGTCTAGTCAGTAGTCTGTTAGTGGGAGCGTAAGAGGGTAGACTCTCCTAGTAGTGTGTTAGGCAGTAGTCCTCTGTTTGTCATGTAGTGTTTTCGTCCTCTTAACTTTACCACTGTAATCTTCCCGAATACAGTTCTGTAAATCCACCTTTCCCGAACATTACTCTAATTCTGACGGATTTGATGCCCTGTCAGATTTAGACGTGACAATATTAACAATCGTACCTTATGTATCAGGGGGCTATTAGTGCATTTTATTTATTTGAAATTCCCAAAAAAGAAAGATCTAGTAGTTTATAAATATTTGTGTACCATTATAATTTTTAAAGCTGTTAGTAGTGAAATATTTTTTTCTTTTTTATTATATTGGCGTATAGGCATAAGCCTGTTGCCAAAGTTTATTATTAAAAATGTACATTTAAAACCGGGTAGGGGAAAGGGATATAACAGAACGCGGTCACATTGGGCGGCCTTTGTAAACTGGCAAGCCCTTCACCGTATGTTTCCATCCATGTTAGAGAAGGTTTACTGTTGGGGGGAAGCCTTTACGTTTTTGGGATTCTATCGCAGACAGAGAGTTAAAGCTCGAAACTTGAAGAATGGAAAACGCTATAAGTTAAAACTTGGACACAATCTATAACCAGGCTTTTCCTTCGTTGGATATCTTTTTGGCAGTGCTTAGAAAGGTTTCTACATAAGGGAAGGCTCTTGGATAGGTGAGGAACTGGGCTGGAGAGAAGTGGATTTGGTTTTTACATAATGATCTGATTAGTTTAGCACGTGCTTTGTTATGCCATGGACAATGTAGTCGACTGCTAGTAGTGCCAATCTGTGTATTGAGTGTAGGGGTCTTAATGATGACTTCTGGGCATTACACCATGCCGGTGCTCCATAGAGCAGAGTAGGACACACAGTGGCTTTTACCAGGGTGCGGATAAGGTCGCACGTGATACAAGGTGAAATGCTTTTGATTTTTTTTATCACTGCTACTGTCTTTGAGCATCTTGCTTCTAGGCCACGCATATGATTCGCCCAAGTTAGCCTTTCGTCCAAGATAAGGCCCAAGTATCGTACTGAGCTTTTCGGCGCGAATTCCTCGTTATTCCATGAGGGGGGGGGAGCTGTCTGGTTGGTGTTTTCTGGAGAAGTGGATTAGCTCTGTTTTTTCCCTGCTAAATTGAAGGTTTAGTTGTTTTCCCCATCGTTCGACAGCTTTAATGCAAGACTGTAAGATCCTAACATTCACTTACTCAGAAGATCCAGTAGTGTATAGCAGTAGGTCATCCGCGAATGCAAGTATCCTGACACGCTTTTGCGTGAGGAGGGAAATAACTCCGTTGACGTAAACCACGAAAAGTATCGGTGATAAAGGGGAACCCTTAGGAACATGAAAGATTGCACTCTTGCTGTGGCCATTTTCTATGTAAGCTAACCTCTTGCTTAGGAAACTTTCAAGCCATTCGATAATGTATTGGGGTATCCGCATTTGTTGTAACTTTTTCACAAGTTTTTTATAATTTACATTGTCGAATGCTCCGCGTATGTCAAGTAGAAGGGCTGAGGTTATTTTTCCCTTGTCAAATTCCTTCAGCACTGCGGTACTCAATTGTAGAATGGCATGGGTAGTGGACCTTTTTGTCCGGAAACCCCACTGACTGTCGGCCAACTTTCCTTCTGATTCCAGGAAATTTGTGAGTTTTATCGCAACTAGTTTTCCTAGAGTGGAGAGCAGGGCAATTGGTCCGAAGCTCCATTGGTTGGTGTAGCTCGGTTTCATTGGTTTCGGGATTGCCAGTACTTTCGCTAACTTCCACTGGCTGGGAAAGTAAGCCAACTTAATCGAGGCATTGAAGATCAAGTGCACCGGAATTTGTATTGCTGGCCAGACATTTTTTAGGACTAACGCTTGAATTCCATCGCAGCCAGGTGCTTTGGCTGACGGGATTTCTTTTAAGGCGCAGTGTGTTTCTTCCATAGTTAGTAGCGGAGGTGAGCTCCGGTGAAAGTACGTTGGAGTCCGCCTATGGCAGAGGGGGTTTCCTAGGGGGGATAAGTTGGGTATCTCACCAATGTTCTCTTGACTGTTCAGTCCCGTGAAGACAAGTGCATCTTTCGCTAGTTCTATAGCCAAGTCCTTATTGAGCTCTTTCCATTCAGCATTACGAAGCGTTGGCTGAGTTGTCCGTATTTTGAGGTAATTTCTTCTCTAATCTTGTCTATTTCAACCGTATGACGTCTGTCCCACAAGAGTAGTAAAGGAAGATGGTGAGTTGCTGATGCGTAAGACAGCGTATAGTTCTTCAACAGCAATGATTGAGATGTTCGGATTATAGAGGTTCTTCAGGACTATTACGCCTCTATATTCGGTTGCAGGGGAGATTACCGAAAAACCGGCAATATTTGATGGAGTGATATGAGCTGGCGGTTCAAAGACTATTAGAGCTGCTGCTTTTAAGTTGTTGGCTTCTTTGGTGAGTTCGATAAGATTACTGTGACTCTTTCTTATGTTTTGGATGAGGATTTTCGTAGGATCTATCAAGTTTTTCGAGTCTTTCATCTGATCGAGTTCACCAGGTCACGTGCGTGGCAGCTGTTGCGAAAAGCAGGGTGGTCTCCCCCGCAATTTGCGCATTTTTGAGTTGGGTTAGTGCAAGTACGTGCGTCATGGCGCCACGCCATTTTTGATGCAAGGAAGGAAAAGTTTTCGAAAGAATGTTTGTCCTTGAAATTACTGGCTATTTCGTTGAAGCTGACGTCTCTGGGAATCTGATGAATGACTACCTCGTTATTTGGGTGCCATTGTACTGATATGGTTGGGCCTAGGGAGGGAAGTACCGTCGTTTTGAGGACTTGTTCTGCTTTTTGCTTTTCTTGAGGGTTCTTGAAAACCAAAGCAATATTCCCTTGGATTGGTTTCCTGGCCATTAGAGGGTTGATAGGAGAAGCAGTTTTGGGAAATTGCACCAAATCTTTGTCGATGGATGCCAATAGATCTTTGCGCTCCCATTTTGTTTGGCGCTTTGACTCATCTTGTTTCTGCAGTACTACGGTGGATGCCATATCTGAGCTTGCGCTTGTTTCCTTTTTGGCAGCAGCATTTAAGATGAGTGGGGATTTTTTAGTAGTTTTTTGCGGCGTTTCAAGATTGTAGTCCAGGGTGGGGTTGCAGGCGTATTAGCAGGTTTGGAGAGGTCTACACTCTCAAGCTCAGCGATTTGGGCGGAGGCTTCCCATTTCTTCTTGCGTTAATGTTGGCTTAGTTTGAGGCTTAGCCGGTTTGCCTGTTCGGTCAGAGATTTGGGTTCGAAGACTCCTTATTTCCGCGATTAGCAGAGGAACTAGAGTGGTGAGTGGGGCAAGGACTACCAGCAATTAGCTGTAGCTTTCATTTACTTGTACTAGGGCATCTTTCATAATGAGGGATTCATCTTCAACATGGGGTTCTTCTATGAACGTTTTCTTGAGCGGAGATTCTGTGGGCGACGATTGCCGTTTAGAACAGTGGGCCTGGAGGGAATTTAGCCAGTCTGCAATCTTTGCAGTTCTTCGCTGCAAGTTGATCTTGGATGAAGAACTTTCAGTTCTGTCACTGGCGGAAGCGCACCGCGAACTCTATATCACCTTCCTTTAATCCATTCATAACTAAGACTATTACAGCACTTGAAGTCTCTTTACCCGTTAGTTGCTTAGTAAAGAGGATGAAGTGGAAACATTGCAAGGTTTCTCTATCAAAAAGTAACACCCTATTTTCATCTCATTTTCTCCTTCTTAGGGGGCCAAAGTATGGTTATCCGACGAAACCCATGTTTGGCGAGTCGCCGAAGTTGTGGAAGATTTCAAGAGTACCAAGATGGCAAGGTAAGTTATCTTGGACTTGTTCTCCAATTCTTGTTATAGAAATAAATGACAAATGACCTTAGTTTCCTTAATAAAGAACTCAAATTACTTTCATTTCTTATCTATTCACTCGCTTTTAAACGAAGGAATCGAGGGTAAAAAAGGAAACACGTTACCATATCGTTAAAAGATCGTTCTAATAGAGATTTATTTTTATAGAAAGGGGAAATCCCCATTCACACGCCGCAAGACTGGCCCCACATCAGAAACCCCGAGCTCCTGATCGGTGCGAACGATTTAACCTTGTTGGCCTACGTGCATGAACCTGCTGTTCTTCACAGTCTTCCGATTCGCTTTAAGCGCCAAGCTATCTATACAGACTGTGGTAAGCCCCAATTCAGCTCATTTGTCAGTTCTTTTCAAGAAATTCCGGATTCGAACCTTGTGTCTTGTTTTCTTCTAGGAATCGTTTTGGTTGCTGTTAATCCTTATACAGAGTTACCTATTTATGGAAAACGATATTGTCCTGGCTTATCGAAAGTGTCAATATGCGAATTTAGACCCTCACATCTTCGCAGTCACAGAAGAAGCTTATACGGAACTTGAAAGGTTCAGATTTTCCCTCAATTTGATTCCTTTTTACAATCAATTCCTCATTTTGTAAAAAAATTGGCAATTTTTGTTGCAGAGAGAACCGAAACCAGTCCATCATTGAGTCAGGAGCAGGCAAAACTGTTTCTGCCAAGTACGCAATTCGTTATGTTGCCCCTGCTGGAGGTTCTCCCACTGAAACGCAAGAGAAGACATTTTTGGCTTCGAATCCCATTTTGGAGGTAACTATACTTAATTTTCCTTTGAAAAAGAGTCAAAAGGAGGGAAAAAATGGATTGGGGAGCATAGCAAGCTTGTAAATGGGTTATATTGGGCAGGCGATTGGGAATGCGAAGACGTCGAGCAATAATAACAGTTCCCGATTTGGCAAATCTATCGAAATTGACTTTAACAGTCTATATCCGACTACGGGTGCAAACATACGGACGTATTTACTCGAAAAGTCACGGGTGGTCTTCCAGTCGAACCAGGAACGGAATTACCACATCTTTTACCAGTTATGTGCTGCTGCTAGTCTTCCTGAGTACCAGGATTTACCCTTAGGTGAGTCGGTATGCTCTTCGTTTGCTTCATGTCGCGTTCAATGCAATTTTATTGCGTTTTCAATCGTTTCTTTATTTTTATTGTCCTTTTTAGGCCATCAAGACAGCTTTCACTACACGCACCAAGGCGGTAGTCCGTATGTGGATGGAGTAAACGATTTGGAGTACTTTGTCGAAACGAAACGCGCATTGAGCATGTTGGGCTTTCCTGATGCGTTCCAGACGAATATTTTCCGGATTTTGGGAGCTATTTTGCATTTAGGAAACGTGCAGATTCAAGGAGCTGATCAAGAGACCTACACCATCCTGGTAAATTCATACATAGTAATGTTTTAAGCACTTTTAACGGGAAATGTTCGATTTTGGAGTTGAACTAATTCCGAATTGTATTTTATTTTAGCGTACCGATACTCACCTGGAGGATTTTTGCCGCTTGATGGGTTTGGCTAATGACGATAAGGAGGAATTGCGTAAATGGCTGTTTTCGCCAGATTGTTAGATTGCCAGATTGTTGCCAACCGCGATACTGTCATGGAAGAGCAAGTCGCCATTCTTCGCCCCAGCAAAGTATTGAAAAAAAGGAAACAAAAAAAATCCTGATTTTTTGGGTACATTTTTTTGTAAATTTTTTTTCTAGAATCCATTAGTGCTCCAATTACTGTCTGACGACGACAGCCAAGTGCAACCTTTCGCTCCTATGGTGACACGGACCACCCTACGGGAGAGCGCTAATTTGACGGTGGCGTGAGCCAGTAGCAAATCGGCATCTTCCACCACGCAACGCAAAAAGAAAACGGTCGGCTCCCAATGCCGTGATTCATTGACGCTGCTAGTGAACACGCTCAACGCTACCACGCCGCATTACATTCGCTGCATTAAACCGAATGACCTCAAAGAAGCTTTCGTCTTTGACCCGCACCGTGCTGTGCCACAGTTGCGGGCGTGCGGAGTCCTGAAGACGGTCCGGATTAGCCAGCAGGTTTCCCTTCGAGGTAAAACAAATGAATCACTTTTGTTAGAGTTAATCTCTTTTTTAACTCGTTTTAGGTATCTGTAAGAGGCTTTTTTCGTCCGGTACCGAGTGCTTTTTAAATCCCAAGATATCCGTTAAAGCAGCTCGCCAAGATACCATCGCTTGTCATATCAAAGTGAGCTCATTGATCTTAAAAAACATTAAGAATTTATCCAAAAGATTTGTCCGAAATGAGCTCTATTTTGGGTAAGCTGAATGTCAAGTAGTCAAGGTTTAACGTAAGACTGCTGGATTTCCGATGCATAGTCCTTTCTATAGATAGTCGAGATACAAGGTCATGTCAGTTAATCAGTCCCAGTCAGTCCAGGTCGGGTAGTCAGATCCTGGTCAAGTCTCAAGAACTTTCACCTGACATTTATGCCATACCACACAAGCTTGTCAGGCAATACTTTTAAGGTTACCACTCTTCCATGAGTAAGATTAGAATATGGATTCGAATCAAGTTTCATTTTTGTCCTATATAGGAATTCATTGGTATTTGGAATAGACCATTACAATTTAGAATAGTAACTAGCGTTTAGAATATTTCATTAAATAAGGATTCACTTTTTTCTTATGACGAAAATTAATCCTCTGAAAACGTCTTGATAGACATTCTTTCCGTCCATAGTCCGACGAAACTGCAATAATGAACTATCCTTAATTAATACTTGTAATTATTTGACCATTTTGTATTGATTTTTTTTTTACATTTTTCGAGCAGGAAGATTAAATTCAAATTTGGCAAATCGAAGAACTTTTTCTGTGCGGGAGAGGTCGCCTATTTGGAAAAACGGCTTATTTCTGCAATTAGCAAAGGAACAAGGGTTGTCAGTGGCGCAAGGACTGCCATCAACGCCGGGGTGTTATCTTGCTTGGTCAGCTTCTTGTAACTCTCATTAAGTTGTACTAAGGCTTCTTTTATAATTCAAGATTCATCTACAGCAGCGGGTTCATCCGTGTAAGTTCTCTTGATGGGGGGTTCTGAAGGTGACAACTGACGTTTTGATGAGTTTGCCTGGGGAGAATTTGGCGTCCTGGTTAGTCTGCATTCTTTGCAGTTCTTCGCTGCACGTTGGTCTTTAATAAAGTTGGTCTTTAATAAAGTTTTTGCAAGTAGAGCATTCGATTTTTTTTTGGTTTTCGGTGTTTTGGACTTCAGTTTCGAAATCCATGGGGTCTAAGCTTGCTTTTGCGTTGGTATGATTGGGTGGCAAGGTTGATTTGAATTCCGGCACTGAACCCGTTCATCCGCCATTGTTTACCCTGGGCTTGGCCCAGGCGCTGTTGGGTGGTGGAGTTGATTTCGATCTTTTAGGGGTTTGTGATAATGCTGAAGGAGTAATTTGGTTCAGAATTTGAACCAGGGAAAAGGAGGCTGGACAGGGAGAGGTTTGGGGGTGGATGGGTTAAAAGCAAAGTTCAATATTTGTTCAAATTGGCGGGAACTCACAAAATTCACTTCTGTCACTGGCGGAAGCGAACCGCGAACCCAAAAAAGTGGAATATTAATCAGTTTCTTTGATATTTGGTTTCCTAAGAAATAAATTTAATTTACTTTTTTGTTTATTTTTATCTAAGTTGGTAGTGAAGGTATTATAGAGGTTAGAATATGAGGGATTGGCTTCTAACCCTATTAATAATTTTGTGTAATTTATAGAAAATAAAGTATGTTTTTATGCTTAGAAATAGCGATAATTTAAAATAATGTTATAATTTACATTTATTATGAAATTATTTTTATTCAAAATTCATATTTTTATATTAGGATAAATACTACATTTTAATAAGAATTTAAATAATATAGCTATGAGTAGAATACTATTACAAAGAATTTAATATGTGAATTACAATTAAGGAACTCGGCAAACCTATTTTTGGCCTGTTTATCCCAAACACCTCCTTGTGATATAATACAAGGTATAGCCTGCTCTATGAATTGTTTTAAATGGCCGCGAGATTTTGACCGTGCGAAGGTAGCATAATCATTAGTCTTTTAATTGAAGGCTGGTATGAAACCGGCGTGAGCCAGGTTGGTTTCTATCTTCCAATTTTTGTTTCAGTTTAGTACGAAAGGATTAAATGAAGAAGTGAGGCTTTATACTGAGAATAATATTAATATTGTTTACTAATTTGGCAGAGAAGTGTGATAGATTTAGAATCTATTTATGTGAATATATCACAATTAGTACCTCAGCTTATGAGGGGTGTTTTTTTATTAAGTTATTTAATATCGGGGGTTAGTTGGAGTTGCTTTCTTGATTTCTTTTGAGCGAAAGCTGCTAGGGTATATTCAATTACGCAAAGGTCCAAACAAAGTTGGCCTTGCAGGGTTTTTACAACCATTTGCAGATGCTATTAAGTTGTTTACTAAGGAACAAACATTTCCTTTTATATCTAATTATTTGCCATATTATATTAATCTGTAGTTAGCTTGGGCGTGTCTTTATTAGTTTGAACCTCAATTCCTTGGGGTAGTATTATAATTAATAGTGATTTAATGATTTTATTCTTTCTTTGTTGTGTTAGTATAGGGGTATACACTCTCATAGCGGCTGGTTGATCTTCTAATTCGAAATACTCTTTATTAGGAGCTTTGCGAGCGGTTGCTCAGACTATTTCTTATGAGGTGAGTTTGGTTTTAATTTTATTCTCTTTTGTTTTATTGATTTCAAGTTATAAAATTTTTTTATTTGTTTTAAATCAAAGTTATATATGATTTTTTTATGAATCCATTATTAGCTCTCTTGTGATTAGTATCTTGTTTGGCGGAAACAAATCGTACTCCTTTTGATTTTGCTGAAGGAGAATCCGAGTTAGTTTCTTTTTTATAATACGGAATATAGAAGTGGTGGATTTGCGTTGACTATGTTATCAGAATATACAAGTATTTAATTTATAAGTGCTTTATTTGTAATAATTTTTTTGGGTGGTTGAGGTAATTTTTTTTTATTAAAATTTTTGGGGATTGTATATATTTTTGTTTGAGTACGAGGTACTGTAATGAGCAAAAAAAAGTTTACACAGGAAACCACAGAAGTCTAAGCAGGCCTCTCGAGGATGATTAAGTTTCATTAACGTAGAAAGGACTACAAACCAATAGTTTGAAGTGAAAGGAAGTCCGCGAAGTTTGAAAACGCATGTTTTTTAATATAAACTAAAACTGGCGAATTGAGCAGGGAAAGTTGCTAATTATAAGCTCTATTGCGGATCCAATACTTTTCCCACTGTTTGCTCGCCTGAGTTTCATTTCTAAAAATGCCTCAGCTCAGCAAAGAGCAGAAAGGTGTCATAGTTGGTTTGAGTTTGACAGGAATGTCTGTTACAGAAATATCAAGAACCGTTAATTGGAGCCGAGTAACTGTATACAAATGGCTGAAGCGGTATTGGAACGAGGGAAAGTTAGACCGGAAAGTATGTCGAAATATTGCAGAAAATATTTGTAACTTAATATGTATATTAATTAGGTAGGATCGGGTCGCCCACCTATTTTAAGCGACGACGAGAAAATTAACATTATCGCAGCAAGTGTATCCAATCCGGCGCGTGACATGACAAAAATTATCAGTATGGCCAGTGTTACTGCTTCGAGATTCACAGGTTACCGTGTGTTGAGCGAGGTTGGCTTAAATTCTAGAAGGCCAGCTCGCAAGTTTCTACTATCCGATAGGCATAAAGAAGCAAGACTGAGATTTTGCGAGAACTTTCTAAATGTCAATATGGATTTCTGGACAGCTGTAGTCTTTTCGGACGAAAGCACCATTTCGTCTGAACCATATGGCCCGATTCGTGTTTATAGAGAGGTAAAGTTAAACTCTGAGCTGTATAGCTTTGAAACTAAATTTTCTGTTTGTCAGAAAAATCAGCGGTTTAAAGAAGACGTGGTTAGAGAAAATGGACGAAGTGGTCGATATTCCGTTTCTGTTTTCGCGTGGTTTTCCGCAATGACCGGGTTAAGCACGCTCATAAGACTTCCGAAGGGTTTCAACGGAGAAAAATACCGCGAAATCCTGGAAAGCGAAATACCTATTATGCGCACGCTTTTAGGAGAAGCGCTTGTATTCCAACAAGATAACTCGCCGCTCCATACAGCGAGGATTGTAAAAAACTGGCTGAATCAACAAGGGGTGCGACTTCTCCCCCACCCACCGAGGTCGCCAGACTTTAACCCTATTGAGCACGTTTGGGGCATGCTCAAAAAGAAAATTGAGTAACATCATTGTCAGTATTTTGAAGATGAAATAATAGAATTTCTTTAGACATTCCAATGTCAGAAACGCAGACATGTTATTTGAGGAGGCAAACCGAGTGTGGGAGGAACTCGCTGACGATAGTGATTTCTGGCTTAAGCTGGTTGACTCCATGCCACGGAGGCTCCAAGCGTGCGTAGAAAACAATGGTGGCATAACAAAATACTAGTTACGACGCATAAAAATGTTTGTTTAAACAAGATATGCAGTTTTCTCTGTAAAACTTGTTGGTAGCCTATGTGTAAAATAAATGCTCTTCAGAACCCAATTCGGAGTGCTGTATCTGCTAAAAACTCGGTTTAGGAACTTGGATTTTCCTTAATATAAAGTTTAAAATTGGTATTAGGCTATTGTTCTGAATAATTGCATTAAGTGATTTGCGTTCCTGTATGCGAACGTATGAATTTTCAGAACAATTCCAAGAACTCCGCATTCAAGAATTTTCACATATTTAACATTGCACCATTTAAAAGGCAGCAAGTTGATTACAAAGACAGATCTTAATCTAAGCGGTTTCTCTGTGCAATCAACGTTAGGTTACGCAAACCGAAAGAATAATCAATCAGCCACGAGGTAGCCAAGCGCAATACTTCTAGCTTTCCACTAAATATACATCCCAATTTTAAATCTCGCGGCTTCACCTCGTAACTGATTGGTTTGTAGAACTTTCAACGCCTAATGAAACTTAATCAGTCTCGAGAGGCTTAATTAGACTTCTGTGGTTTGGCCATGTAAACTTTTTTTTGCTCATTACAGTACTTTACCTCGTTTTCGATATGATGAATTAATATTTTTAGCATGAAAATCATTTCTTCCCATTTCTTTAAATTATTTGTTGTTTATTTCAGGATATATAATGTCATTTTAGTTCAGTGTGTTAAGAAATATAAATTATTAAAGGATTTGAACCTTTGTATCTTATTTTCAAGACAAGCGCTTTCCTTTCAGCCAAATAATTTTAAAATTAGATTATCCCATAATTTGAGTAATAAAGGATTAATAAAATAATAAGAGAAGTATATTATAGTTAAGATTTGTCCTGTTAAAATAAAGGGTTCTTCTACAGGTCGTGCACCAATTCAGGTTAATAAAATTACAGTAGCTACTAATAATCAAAAATAGATTTGATTAATAGGGTAAAATTCTAACCCCCGAAATTTTCTATTATTGAAAATAGGTAGAGTGCTTAAAATTAGGATGGATATTAATAAAGCAATAACCCCCACTAATTTATTTGGGATAGATCGAAGAATGGCATGCAAATAAAAAATATCATTCAGGTTGAATGTGGGCTGGGGTGACTAAGGGGTTTGCTGGGATGAAGTTGTCGGGATCCCCCAAGAGATATGGTTCTAATAAACTAAGAATTACTAAATTATGAGTATAACTATAAATCCTACTAAATCTTTGATTCTGAAATACGGGTGAGAGGGGATTTTATCTATATCTCTGGTCACCCCAATAGGGTTATTTGATCCTGTTTGATGTAAAAATAGTAAGTGAATTATTGTAATCGCCTCAATGATGAAGGGGAGTAAAAAGTGGACTGTAAAAAATCGAGTTAATGTGGGACTGTCAACTACAAATCCACCCCAAATTCATTGGACGATGTTGTCTCCTACATACGGAATAGCTGACACTTGGTTGGTGATTACTGGTGCTCCCCAAAAAGATATCTGCACCCATGATAATACATAGCCTATAAACGCGGCTCCTATAACTAATAGTAAAAGTATAATTCCCACAAATCATGTCAGAGTGAATAAATAAGATCCGTAATATATACCTCTCCCGATACGGAGGTATAAACAAATAAAAGTTCAAAGTTCATGCAAAGTTCGTAAAAGTCCGCCATAATTAACAGCGCGGCAAATGTGGGCTACACTAGAGAAAGCTAGGTTTAAATGGGCAGAGAATTGTATTGCGAGAAATAGACCAGTGAGGATTTGAATTATTAGGCCTAAACCTAGGAGAGAACCAAAATTTCATCAAATATTGATGTTTGATAAGGCAGGTAGGTCAATTAGTGCATTATTAATCATTTTAATTAAAGGGTGGGATTTTCGTAGGGTTAACATTATTTTTGCAACCGAAGAGGTCTTCTATCAAACTCAGTAAGATTGACTACAATTAATAAACATAGTAGAAGATAGGAAATAAGAAAAAATTTAATTGGAAATAATATTGGTCTATAAATTTTAACAATAAAAGATTTATAGCTTGTTAAGATTATTCATTTGCGTATTAATAGATTACTTCATGAATTTTCTTTATTTAAATAGATGCTTATTAATAATAGAATACTAGATATAGCAATTACAGTGAACCTGTATGGTTTAACTTTAAATAACTCGTTTGATGCTAATCTAGAAATAGAAATAAATAATACTAGTAAACTACCCAAAAAAATAAAAGAAAGTGTATACGAAAATCAATAATTTAGAAATAAGATTCCTGATATTAAAAAAATTAAAAGTCTTTGTATTGTCACGTCTAAATCTGACAGGGCATCAAATCCGTCAGGGAATTAGAGTAATGTTCGGGAAAGGTGGATTTATAGAACTGTATTCGGGAAGATTACAGTGGTAAAGTTAAGAGGACGAAAACACTACATGAAAAACAGAGGACTACTGCCTAACACACTACTAGGAGAGTCTATCCTTCGACTCTCTCTAACCGACTGCCCTCTCGTACTTCAACTCTAACCAACTAAACTCTTCTTGGCACCATTCGCCAAAGCTGGGCATGCAATCCCACGTAGCTCCGGTGCTCTATCCGACACCATGTGCGTCAGCAGGATTGCAATTCGGCACATGGGGTCAGGGATCACCGAAGCTCCGTGCTAACTAAGCTGCGAAGTTTAGCGAAAAGCGACACCATGTAGGTAACCCAGTACATGGGGTCAGGGATCAGCTTAGCTCTGGGCTAAGTTGGCTGCAAAGATTAGCAAAGCGTGAGAAAAGCAAGCAATGCGAAATATAACCGTGACATTACCCCCGGCCCGTTTTCGAACGTCCCGGTCGAAACAAGCGGACCCTAGTCAGCTACACCATCTAGGGGCAATGCCCGAAGGAGTTAGGCATAAACTTACAAGCACGTGGTCACTAATAACGACACGCATTTCTTAAACACTAGCCTCTTCTATGGCTACAGGGAAAGCGCCTCCATGGGCCCGCGCCTTCGCTTCGAGCACATGAACACGTCGTAAGAGCGTATCCAGATTGTAACTTGGTCGTTCAACCGCGGCGGGCCCCTGGAGGCGTAATGCGGACTCCAGGTGCTCGACGCGTACCTGGAGGGCGTGGTCACGCCCGGTGGTGGCCCGCCACAGGAACCAGCTCAGGAGGGCACCGATTACTAACACTAGGGCTGTGAACGATCCCGAGATGGTGATTGTGGGATAGTTGATGTGATCCCACCCATCGGGGGTTCCCTTGAAGATGTTTTTGCGCTGCTCGGCGGCCTTCTGGAACGCGTCCCAAGTCGTTCTCCAACTGGCGGCTATGTCACCACTCTCCTTCTCTAGCGTCTTGATGTGGTCGGCTATTTTTGGATCCAACCAGGTAAGGTTGGCCGTGGGCAGATGTTGTTGGGTCAGGTTAATGGACAAAGCGGAAAGGGACCAAGCAGGCATGCGTGAAGTGAGGTTTGACTGCCCGAAAGAGTCCAAGGAGGCGGCCAAAATCCACTCTGGGCTGATGGCCAAGCATGCAACAGGTACCTCGATGATTCCTATCCCCTGAATTTTTAAAGTATTAGTCTGACCTTCCCCGTTCCCTTTTAGGTTTGGGTGGCAAGCAATTGTCACTCCAATGGCCTTACCGGTTGAGTACAACCATTTACGGGGCCCCACCTTCCATTTGTTTACTTAAGCTTGCCAAAACCAGAACGCCGTTGCTCCTCGTTAAACCCTCCTCCTTTCCTACACCTCGTCGTCATCGCACCCATAGAACCTGACTTTCCCCTTATTCCTTTGAGATCGTCGTAAACCCACGGGCTCATCCGGGCGAGCACTGTCCGTTACTCTCTCCGTAACGCGAGCCTCAGGCTCCGGAGGGTTTACGTTGTCATCCCCGGTCGCTTCGTGGGTAAGCAAGTCAGCAGGTTCTATCGCCAACTCGCTAGCTTCACCCGATACCTCGAGTGTCCGATTGCGCACTTCGAGATCTCGCTCTTCTCCCAACTTGACGAACAAAGTTGGTTCATCAAAGTCGTTAACCCTGTCCACAAAGGGTTTGAGGCGCGAAATGTGGACTATGTCGGATTTCCGCCTTTTTACCCCCTGGACCTCGTAATCTACGGGAGACGTCCTACGGAGAATCTTATATGGGCCAAAGAAGCGATGAAGAAGTTTTTCCGACTTCCTCACTTTCCGAACCGGAGTATAAACCCATACAACATCCCCTACATTGTAGAAACGCTCCTCGTGAGATTCGTCGTAGCGCCCCTTTTGCTTTGCCTGCACTTTACCCAGGCGTTGTCTTACAATGCTAAAAGCTTCCGCGATACGGCTTGCCATTTGACCCGCTCTGCTTATGTCAGCGGAGTCGTCCATCCCGTCCACCTCGGCAGAGGCACCCATCGCCACATCGAGGGGGAGTTTTGGCTCCCTCCCGTAGAGGAGATAGAATGGAGAGAATCCGGTAGATTCCTGCCTCGCCGTATTGTACGCGAAGGTCACTGCGTCTAAACAATCATCCCAATCACGATGGTTGCTGCTTACGTACATCGAAAGCATGTCCGCTAGCGTGTGATTGAGGCGTTCGGTTAAACCATTACATTGGGGATGATAGGCCGTAGTCGTAGCGTGATTAGTTTGCATGACCCTAATCAGCTCCTCGGTAAACTCTGCTGTGAAGCAGGTACCTCTATCGCTTAACAAAGTCTCCGGTGCCCCATGTCTCAACACGAGTTGTTGCACGAAGAATTTGGCAACTTCCTCGGCCGAAGCTGATGGGACAGCCTTGGTCTCAGCCCACTTCGTTAGATAGTCGACTGCTACAATAATGTGCTTGTTACCGCGCGGGGTCTCGGGGAACGCGCCAAGTAGATCAATCCCGACTTTCTCGAAAGGCCTGTCAACCTTGATCGGGACCATTAGCCCTTTCTTTTTCGTCGCTTCTCCTTTCCGGGTTTGACAATCCGTACAGGAGGCGACATAACGAGCTACTTCATTCATCATTTTGGGCCAGTAGTACCTTTTGCTGATCTTGTCCCAGGTTCTTTTGAGACCTAAATGACCAGCAGTGACGTCGTCATGACAGGCGTACAAAACCTCCCTTTTCAGAGAAGCAGGTACGCAGAGCCTTAGGCGACATTCGCCGTTTCTCACTAAAATCCGAAAAAGTTTTCCCTCCTTCATCGTGTATTGCACGACTTGGCGCCTCTGTACGGCCCGCGGATTAAGTGTTTCCAAGATGGCAATAAGCTTTGCCCATCTCGGATCTGAACGTTGTTCTTGTTCCACATCAGCTAAACGAGTATCAACTGCTTGGACACCAATCCCGAACACTACCGGGCCGTTGTCGTCGCCTTCTCCAGCTGGGGGGTCAACGGGGTTGCGTGACAGAGGGTCAGCATCATTATGAACCCTCCCACTCCGATGTACGATTTGAAACTCGTATTCCATCAGAGCGAGGGCCCACCTAGCTAACCGCCCTGTGGACTCCCGTTTGGTCATTAGCCAACACAATGCGTGATGGTCTGTGACAGCTTTAAACGGTTTACCCCAAACATACGGCCTAAATTTCTTTACGGCCCATACGAAGGCTAAGCATACTTTCTCGGTGGTGGAATAATTCCGTTCACTTTTATTAAGGAGACGGCTCGCATAAGCGATAACCCGCTCTTCACCATCTTGGCGCTGTGCCAGAACCGCTCCTATGCCAAAATCACATGCGTCAGGATGGATCTCAAATTCACCATCCAACTCTGGGTGAGCTAGAATAGGCGCCGAAACAAGAGCTTGCTTGAGGTCTTCAAAAGCAGACCGTTGCTCGACACCCCATACAAATGGTGTATTTAATTTTGTAAGCCTTGAGAGAGGTTCGGCCCTAGCTGAAAAATCTTTCACGAATTTTCTGTAGTACGAGCATAGGCTCGTGAAACTACGAACCGCCGTAAGATTTGCCGGCGTTGGAAAATCCGTGACGGCTGTTAATTTACCGTCATCCGGCCTAATACCCTCCTGGTCCACTATGTGTCCAAGCACCTGAACAGTTTCGCAGCCAAAGCGACATTTGCTAGGTTTTAGCTTCAGCCCTGCTTTACCTAAGCATGCCAAAATGGCGTCAACATCTACCACATGCTTCTCGAAAGTTTCGGAGAAAATTACCACATCGTCTAGATAGATTAGACAAATTTGCCACTTGAAACCTGCTAAGATAACGTCCATCATCCTTTGAAAGGTGGCCGGTGCGTTACAAAGCCCAAATGGCATTTTCGTGAATTGGTATAGGCCATCCGGTGTTATGAATGCCGTTTTCTCCCTATCTTCCTCCTTTACTCCTACTTGCCAGTAACCTAACATGAGGTCTAAAGTGCTGAAGAATTTCGAACCTTGCATGGAGTCCAAGGCATCATCCGTCCTGGGCAAAGGATAAACGTCCTTGATCGTGACGGAATTTAGCCTCCGGTAGTCAACGCAAAAGCGCCAAGTACCGTCTTTCTTCTTTACCAAAACTACGGGGGAAGACCATGGACTGCTTGATGGTTCTACTACCCCTGCCTCTATCATTTCTTCCACCTGCTGCCTAATCAGCTCTTTTTCCCTGTAGGCGCTCCGGTAGGGAACCTGCGAAACGGGATTTGCGTTACCCGTATCTATTCCGTGCTCTACCACGTTGGATGCACCTAAATCTTCTGAACCCCCGGCAAAGCACTGGCGATGCTTACTTAGCACCTCTCTAAGCGCTTGCCTTTGATCATCGTCTAATCGATCAGAGATACAGCCATCCAGGGTCTCGTCAGTAACTACTCCTTCCTCTGCTTCCACTACGTGGGGTACCTGGTCTTCGACACTGACTAAAACTGTCCCCGCAGCCACCCATTGGGCCTCCGGACCAAAGTTTACTAGCATTACCGGACCGTACCCACCCTGAAAGGTAGTTATGCTTCGACCTAAGCTGATCCCTTTTTCGATTAATAATCGCTTCTCGGGTTCTACCAGGAAATCCTGAGCTTCGTCTTCAGACGGCGGTGTTAGTTTACATTCGCCCCATTTGTCTGAACCCTGGTTCACAAGGTGGACATTAATGGGTATTCCCGATCGCGGGGGAATCGTATACTCCCTTAAGGAAACTATCTTCTCTACTCTCGTATCTTCGTCTTCGTTGATCTTTAAATCCGGGAAGAGGACCGCATCCTGTTCTATTTTCTCGTCTGTTTGCTCATGGGGACAATAAGGGGTTTCCGGTGACTCTCTTTTTTCAGCTGTGGAAGATTGTACTAAAAATTCAGAAAGCTCTCCCCCTTTATCTGGCTCCTTCGGCCTCGGCGGAGCCGAGGACCTTTCAATCCCAGGCTTCACCTTTGGAGTCTCACCTCCACCTCGACGGCACGACCACGCCCAACCCTCCGTAATCGTGGTGGAGATCTGCACGGCCTCCGTCATTTTCTCGTCGGCGAGATGACCTGACGGCCGGTACTGTGCGCCATCCCGAGGGACTCGGGGCTCACCTATTCTTCTGCAGAGTTTCTGTTTACTCTTCCCCCTCTGGGGAAGCCTCTCAGCGCGCTCAGTGATGTCATCTGCCTTGGGGCTTGAGGCTAGAATTGAGGCTACCTCACTATCTGTAGGCGTAGGGTTGGACTCCCTTGACGTAGACGGATCCTCCAAGCTTATTAAATCGACTTCCTCCTCTTCGTCAAAGCTAATTAAATCCCCGCCAAAATCCTCCATTCGCGTCGTATTTTGGCGAGTTTGAAAATTCTCGAGAGGATCTAACGCACCCAGGGGCGCCATGGTCACACCCACGCGAACTGGTTCAAGCATGGATGTCACTCTGATCGCATTACTGAACGCAGCGATGGATGGTACATCCGAATGGTCTGATTCTACCCTAGCGGGACCTGTTGGCTCTTCGTGACGCTCCCAAGTACCCATTTCTCTTTTCAACAAGGAAAACCGGCTAGTGGGGATAGTGGACACTTCTATTCGGTCCTGCCCCTGCGGCGAGGACCCAATTTCTGTGTCTATCGCCCCTACTACCGTTTTGTCCTTGTTTTTAACCCTCTTTAGGCAACAGGTCGCCTGTGCAATTACGTTGCTAGCGCTATCTCCGATGGGCTTTTCCTCACTTTCCCGATGACCTGCGAGGGTAAACCCATCATCCCTATATCGGAGGATCACATCACCTAATTGCCTAAGCAAATCGTTGCCTATGATCAGTTCCGCCAAGCCGTTGTTAAAGACAACGGCTTTCGTGTATACCTCCTTCCCTGCGAGTCGAACCCCGATATTCACACCACCTCGAATCTGAGCACGCTCGCCGTTGGCTACAACTATCTCGGGTCCCTCCCAGGCTACCAGCTGCGCCGGGGTACGTAAGGCCCAATCTTCAGAAACCACGCTCACGGCCGCACCAGTGTCGATGATGGCTATCGTTTCGACTCCATTACACACTACCTTTTCTCTGACGAGGTTGGGACAAAACACACATAAGAGGGGGATCTCAATGACCTGGGCGACTCCACCCCCCGGAGCCGCCCCTTCTAGTTTTCCGAACCAGAATCTTCTCTATCGCTATCCGAGCGCCGTCCTGATGGTCTATCCAATCTCGACTTGTCACCCTTATCCCTGTTCTGAGATTCTTTATTCCCTTTCCCCTTCCCGATTCCCTTGTGGTCTTGACCACGCTCCCTGGACTCAGGGTTGACACAGTAACGTGCAATGTGCCCTGGTTTCTGACAGCGATAGCAAATAGGTTTCCCATCATGCGTGCGGGAATTTGGGGAGTAAGAACGATTGGGAGAATAGGGACGGCCAACCTTACCTTGCGGTTTCGCGACACTTTCGCGGAACTGCTGGAATTCACCGGCGAGTTTGCAGAGAGCCTCCGCAATGGCACTGGATTCCGATCCTGAGCTGGGTTTAGGATTTTCACGACCCGTTGGGGCAAAAGGGGTAAACGACCCTTGCCCTCGCACACCAACACCAGCCACCGCGGCACGTTTTTCGGCTTCTTCGCTACGGATCACGTTGGTCCACCAGGCTTGAGAAACTCGGCTCCTTTCCTGGCTGAACTCAAGCAAGTTAGCCTCTTCAAGGAACTTGTCACACGTTTGCACGTTTAAGCGTGACAACGGCTCCACTAGACCAGGCCGTAGGCCTCGGAAGAGGTGATTGAGTTTGTCATATTCGGACATGCCGGGATTAATCTCCCGGCACAGGTTGACTACGTCCATGTAATACTCGTTGACATTCTCTTCCGAACGCTGCACCCGCATTTGCAACTTGGCGTTGCTGCGGAAAACTCGACCTTGGGGGACGAAAAACTTTCGGAATTCCTCTTTTAGTTCATTCCAGGAGGTAGGGGGTGGGCCATCAAGGGGGTACCGGTTGGCGTACCATGTATCGGCCATACCGTCCAGGCTCGTAGCCAAACACTCCAGTTTATCTTTCTCATTCCATCCATTGAAAATCGCCACCTGCTCATATTTTTGGAGGAACCGCATAGCGTCCTCATCGTGAGCCCCAGAAAATCGGGGGGCACTCACCGCCTTACGCAACCTACCGGGCGCACCGGGGTTTGCCATGGTTGATGTAGGGCTGTTTGGCTCGGCGAGGAGGTCTACGAGTCTCACAACGGATCCTCGCGGTGAATGGGTGGTACGGCCGGCTTCAATAGTCGACCTTTCAATCGCCTCCAACTCTTCCCGTACCGCGGAGAACTGGTACCTCCTGCGAGGGGTTTCCGGGCTGGATTCCGGCTCGCTAGGAACGGCGTAGCAGGTGAGGTCTAGATCCGGACTCTGGGGGCGGTCGGCTTCGTCGTCTTCGGACGGGTCAGCTGAACTCCACGGAATCTCTTGCGCTTCCAGAGTAGGTTTCCGTGGGCTCGAGGCAGCAATGGCTTGTTCGGCGCTTTTAGAGTGGAGCCACGAGGGAGTGACTGCTTCCTTCCGCTTTTCTCCGGGCTGACGGCGTACCGACACGGAACGGGCGAACGATGACTCCCTTGGGGGCAACGTTGGGACACCTGGGATACGTGTACCCTGGCGATTCGGGCAAGGAACGCCTTTACCGGTTCCCTCGGTCTTCGGGATCGCCCCAGTGTCACTCATGAAACCCCTAAGTCCTAGTTAGGTTCTAACACAAAACACGTAGCCTAACTTTACCAATCAAACCACCTTTCCCGGTCGATGCACCAATTGTCACGTCTAAATCTGACAGGGCATCAAATCCGTCAGGGAATTAGAGTAATTTTCGGGAAAGGTGGATTTATAGAACTGTATTCGGGAAGATTACAGAGGTAAAGTTAAGAGGACGAAAACACTACATGAAAAACAGAGGACTACTGCCTAACACACTACTAGGAGAGTCTACCCTTCGACTCTCTCTAACCGACTGCCCTCTCGTACTTCAACTCTCTAACCAACTAAACTCTTCTTGGCACCATTCGCCAAAGCTGGGCATGCAATCCCACGTAGCTCCGGTGCTCTATCCGACACCATGTGCGTCAGCAGGATTGCAATTCGGCACATGGGGTCAGGGATCACCGAAGCTCCGTGCTAACTAAGCTGCGAAGTTTAGCGAAAAGCGACACCATGTAGGTAACCCAGTACATGGGGTCAGGGATCAGCTTAGCTCTGGGCTAAGTTGGCTGCAAAGATTAGCAAAGCGTGAGAAAAGCAAGCAATGCGAAATATAACCGTGACAGTATTATTAAGCTTAGCCCTATAGGTAATGGGTGAGTGAGTGTCATAAATAAAACGGAGTTTATTAATTAAAAGATTGATAGGATATTGTATATTAACATTGTTCCGGATAAATGCGAATCCGGAAGGGATGACTAAGGACTTGACCTGCTTTGACTTGACTCATGGGACATCGACCTCGACTGGGTGACGTTTTATGGGTTCAAGGTAAAACTGGACCTACGTTTTGATATTTCAAGAATTAGGGAAGATAGACCTTTTTTAGTCGCTAGACAAGAAGGGCTGAGAGTGGACAGCGAGACGAGACGGACGAAAGTATAGTCGAGTTGAAGTGTGTTTTGATTGTTTGGAAGTTTTAAGAGTGAAAATAAAGACGTTAGCCCTATATATGTGTCGTGTCAGTTTAAAACCTGCGCATATATAACATTTTGGTGCCGAAACCCGGGAATCTGAAGTAATTATGTCGAAAAACGCACTTACGGAGACCGCGAGAGCTCTTCCCGCAGGAGGAAGACAAGAAGATCAGCGCACTCCCGCTGAAAGTCGTGTTGTGGCTGATCCTCCTCATCCCGGACCTTCCAGAGAGATCTTAAGTAGACAAGCCGAAGATTCCAGTGATGAAGAACATGGCGTTCCTGAAGAACCGCATGTCGTAAAAGCGCTTCGAACCCAATCGAAGGCGCAAACAACCAGACTTCTGAACAAAATCCACAAAGCAATCGACGAAAAATCGTCCCGGTCGCTTATCAAAGACTACCGAACGCAACTCGTAGAGCGTCTTCAAGAATGTACAGAGCTCAACGAAAGACTTGTCCATGCGGAAGCTTAGCACATGATTTTCGGACAAGACCACTTAAGTTGGATCGCTGACGTCGAAGCCTCAGTCAACAGTTGCTATGTGGCTATTGACAAATATATTCGCCCACGGGCCGGCAGCTCAGCAGCGTCCAAAGTGGCGTCGATAGCCCCGTCTCAACGCTCGCAAATGTCAAGAGGTAGCACCAACACCTCTCATTCTTACAGGCTGCAGGTTGTGCGCCAAGAACGGCAATTAGCAGAGCTTGAGCTGAACCAACTCCAAAGGAATGCCAGGGAGGAAGCAGCTGAGGAGAGGAGACTTAAGGAGCTTGAGATCGAGCGGCAGGAGTTGCTGAAGAGGAAGAAACAACGAGAGCTTCAAGATTTGATCGAGAAGCAACGTGCAGAGGAGCAGATTCTCGTAACATCCTTGAACCCTGTACCCGATACGCAAGTTAGTCCCAACACCTCTATTCCCCATCCAGTTGGAAATCCTTCGCCTGTCCTTAACCTTGGTGTAAGCTCGGCCTTGACTACTACGAATCAACAGCCCATGGTAACCTCGTCGCTGCCCTTAAGCGTGCCGTCTTCTACGAATTACCTGATTGCCTTGCCACCTATAACCCCAAACGAGGCTTGGATTTATTCCTCGGAAACGCCTCCTTCGAAGCCGTCGCATAGCTGCAGGGCCGCACAAATGCAGAAGATAGACATCATACATTTCTCCGGGAACCGTAAAGACTGGCCATTGTTCATCTCTACGTTTAAGTCCATGGTCCACGACGTACTGGAAACTGATGACCAACGCATGGCGGTTCTCCGACAATTACTCGACCCGAAGGTGCGGAAAACCGTCCGGGGAGCTCTAAACAACCCGGTGCTTTACCGAAGAGCTTTGGAGAAGCTCCACCGGAAATACGGTCACCCGCAAAAGGTCACGAATGCCTGTTTGCGAAGCGTGCTGAAGTACGCCAAGTTCAAAGAAAACGATTTTGAGGCATTGGAAGGGTTCTCGCCGCGCTGTCGGCAGAAGAACGAGCCTGTCAAGCGAAGGACAAAGGACTTTGTTTCCGCTGCTTGGGAGATGGACACCTGGCCAAGGATTACTCTGCGAAGGCTGTTTGTGGAGAAGCCGGGTGCAAAGCCAAGCACCACATTTTACTTCACGGACCACCTAGGTACTGCAGAAAAGGCGAAGCCAAGATCCCAGCGACATCTAGCCAAGACTCCATTGCTGTGAACAACGTGAGCTGCCACAAGAACAAAGACTCTCCTCCATGGCTGAAGCGCCGCAAGGTGTCTCTACTTTATATCGTACCAGTCCAACTACGAGCTAATGGTAGAAGAATCGACACGTTCGCCCTTCTAGAACCCGGATGCGATGGAACGCTTATCCACCAAGACATGGCCCGCAAACTGAACCTGAAGGGCCCGATGGAAGAAGCAGACCTCAAGACGTTCAAGGGGAGCGATTCCATGATGGTCCAAACGGTGGATTTTTTTATCGCCTCGCTAGATGGGAAAAACGTCTTTTTAGCTGATGAAGCTACGGCAGTTCCGACGCTGGTATCGACCTTCCGCAAGAGGAATATTCCCCATCTTAAGAAAGTTTGGCCGCACTTGCAAGATCTGCCATTAAACGAAGCTGAGCCTGGTGAGGTAACCGTTTTCATTGGCACTGACGTACCAGAAGCTCTTGATTTTGATGATACCCGAAAACCGCCTCCTGGAGTCAGAGGGCCACGCGCGCTGTTTACTCCTTTTGGATGGAGCCTGAGGGGACCAGTCCAAGTCGAGTCTGTGTTCCCCACCAAGGGGCATATCATGAACATAACTTTCGATGACCTTCATGAGAGCGTGAAGTCCTTTTGGACGACCGAATCACTAGGAGTTACACCCACAACATGCAAGATGATATCGGAAACCGACGCAATGGCGCTGAAGACACTAGAGTCGACTGTCTGTTTTGTTGGCGAAAGATACGAAGCAGGACTGATATGGTCTTCGTCGACCGTGACCCTGCCCGACAGCAAGAAGACAGCTCTGCGACGGTTCTTCGCCCTTGAACGGAAGTTGAAGTTGAATCCCGAACTCGCAAAGTCCTACGTAAAGACCATCGAAGCTTACGTATCGCATGGCCACTCGCGCAAGCTCAGCCGATCAGAGTTGGACAAAACACCCCCCCCCGCATTTGGTACCTCTCCCATCACGCAGTGACCAACCCTAACAAACCAGAGAAGGTCAGGGTGGTATTTGATGCTGCCGCAGAAACGGGTGGTGTTTCTTTGGACGGCGCTTTACTTACTGGACCCGACTTACTGAATAATCTGCTCGGTGTACTTTTACGTTTCAGGGAGTTTTCCGTAGCGGTCTCCGCGGACATCAAGTCGATGTTCCATCAAGTGCAAGTCATTACCAGTGATCGACCAGCACTTCGTTTCTTTTGGAGATTGCCGGGCGCAGCAACCCCACCAGAGACGTTTGAAATGGCCGTTCAGATATTTGGCGCGAGATCATCCCCGACCGTGTGCAACTACGTGCTGCGAAGAGCTGCTCGAGATAAAGCTGAAGAATTCCCACATGTGGCGCCACTGGTTGAGAAGAACTTTTACATGGACGACTAGTAAGACTCCATGCCAGCGGAGGAAGACGCCATTCGCCTATGCCGAGACCTGAAAGAGGTCCTCATTTGCGGCGGATTTCCATTGAAGAAATGGAAATCCTCATCGCGCCTGGTGTTAGCTTCCTTCCCGGCTGAAGACCGCGTTGACCCGAATATGGACCTTGATTTAGACCGACTGCCCGTAGAAAGGACTCTTGGCGTCTGGTGGAATGCTGAGACAGACAGCTTTGCATTCCGCGTAAAGCATATGCCCGCGAAGTCGACAAAGCGGGAAATACTGCGTGTTTGATCCTAACGGATTCCTGGTTCCAATCACCTTGACGGCCAAAACACTGTTGCAAGAGCTTTGGAGGTTTGACCTGCAGTGGGACGACGAAATTCCCGAAAGCCTAGCTGAACGTTGGAGTTGTTGGCTGTCCGACATCCGAAAACTGGAAGCTGTTACTATCCCGCGATGCCTGCAACCCGTGCTCAACCCCCATTCCGTTCAACTTCACGTATTTGCTGACGCGTCGGAGCTTGCCTTTGGAGCCGTAGCTTACTTACGCGTCTCAGGCTCACCGAGATCACAACTAGCTTTGTTACAGCTAAATCCCGTGTGGCACCCTTGCGGCAGCTTACTATTCCTGGCCTCGAACTCCAAGGAGCCCTGCTAGCCGCCCGAATGGCCCACACGGTTTCCACGGAACTAAGACTAAAGCTTGACGAGATTCATTTTTGGACTGACTCGTCTACGGTTTTAAGTTGGATTTACTCGAAGACCTGCAAATTTAAAACTTTTTGTGTTTTAAAACAATAGGGTTACCGAGATACTGGAATTAACTAAGGCCAGCCAGTGGAAACATGTTCCGGGAAGGATGAACCCAGCTGACGACAGATCCCGAGGGTTAGAGGCAGGTTTCCTAATTCCACCGAACCGATGGTTCAACGGGCCGGCCTTCCTCCAGCGCCCGCCCCCAGAGTGGCCCGCCGCGCAAGTTCAATACGAACTTGACAACACCGATCCCGACGTTTTACCATTGATGATAGCCAATATTACAATAGATCGGATTGAGCCGCTTGAAGTTCTGAGAAGCACGTCGGACTTACATAGACTGAAGCGGACCCTGGCATGGGTTCTTCGTTTTATCAAGAATTCGCGCCCTTCTAAGTTTCCGGTGTTGAGGGGGGACCAGACAGTTGCCGAATGCAGATACGCTTTCGTAGAGTTCATCAAACTGGAACAAAGACGTCTTATTTCGTCTGATTATACCGCCCTGAAGGCTGAACGTCTGCTTCCGCGTAACTCGAAACTTCTGAAGCTCACCCCCTTCCTTGACGAAGGAGGCTTAATGCGAGTTGGTGGAAGAATCCAACACGCTGATCTCCCATCTGACGTCAAGCACCCAATTCTATTGAGCCCTACCAGCCCGCTTACCACCCTCTTAATCCGTCAAGCCCACGAAAGACTCGCTCATGGATCAACCGAGCGGACCTTCGCTGATCTACGTCTCCAGTATTGGGTAACGGGTGGACGAGCGGCTATCAACAAGATTGTAAATAATTGTTTCACCTGTAAATGTTATCGAGTGAAGCCGAACGTTCCGTTGATGTCGGCTTTGCCTCGACAACGCCTGGAGGCATTTAGTCCACCCTTTTCGAACATAGGCGTGGACACCTTTGGTCCATTCGCGGTTGTCATACACCGCAGGATTCACAAGCGTTACGTATGTCTCATTACTTGTTTAGTTAGTCGTGCGGTCCACTTGGAAGTGGCGCACTCTCTGGATACAGATTCCTTTCTCATGGCTTTCAGGCGTTTCATCAGCCGCCGCATGTCTTTAGCGACAATGGGACGAACTTAACCGCTGGTGAAAAGGAACTTCGGCAGTGCTTGAAAGCCTGGAACGAAACCCAAATCAGGGGCGAGTTAGCCCGGCGGGACGTCAATTGGCATTCCTCCCCTCCTGCAACCCCGCATTTCGGTGGAGTTTGGGAGCGCCTCGTTCGCTAGGCTAAAATCGCTCTTAGGTACACGTTGCGTAATCAGACCGTCACCGATGAAGTACTGGTAACCGTCATGGCTGAAGTGGAATCGCTACTGAATGGTAGACCTCTGACACATATCAGCGTGAATCCTGATGACCCAGAGCCACTGACTACGAATCACCTTTTGCTGGGCCGGGCTAATCCAAACCTACCGATCGCATTGGTAACCAACGAAGACCTCAACGCGCGTAAACGTTGGAGAGCTTCACAAGCCATCGCGGAGCGGTTCTGACGCCGATGGTTGCGGGAGTATGTACCATCCATCATCGAACGCAGGAAATGGGTTAGGCCGAACCGAAACCTACAGCCTGATGATGTCGTGCTGCTGATCGAAGAAAATACTCCAAGAGGTCTCTGGCCTCTCGCCCAAGTGGTCCAAGTTTACACCGGACCTGATGGCTTCGTACGAACAGCGCTGATCAAAACGAAGCATGGAGAATATGTTCGACCGTCGGCGAAGCTTTGTTTGCTGGAGATAGCCGATCCTGAAGACTGAATTGTTTACGTCCGCAACAGGGCCGGCTATGTTCCGGATAAATGCGAATCCGGAAGGGATGACTAAAGACTTGACCTGCTTTGACTTGACTGATGGGACATCGACCTCGACTGGGTGACGTTTTATAGGTTCAAGGGAAAACGGGACCTACGTTTTGATATTTCAAGGATTAGGGAAGATAGACCTTTTTTAGTCGCTAGACAAGAAAGGCTGAGAGTGGACAGCGAGACAAGACGGACGAAAGTATAGTCGAGTTGAAGTGTGTTTTGATTGTTTGGAAGTTTTAAGAGTGAAAATAAAGACGTTAGCCCTATATATGTGTCGTGTCAGTTTAAAACCTCGCATATATAACAAACATTATTAAAAATAGCAAGAAGTCGTTTAAGAATAATATAAGCTTTGGAAGACCAATATTTTTTTAAAATTATTAAGGTTAATTGAATAATGCTAAATAGTTTTATTTTACCAGAGTGGTTGTACTTAGGATCAGTTATTATATTAAGAAGGTTAGGGGTGTTCATTTCTCATCATTGACATCTTTTGGCTATTTTAATAAGATTAGAAGGGATAATATTAGGACATTTTTTTTAATATCTAATATTTTATTTTGTTGGGGTATGAATTTTATTTTAGTTAAGTGTTGAGTGAATATTGTAGCGGCAGATGGCGTGCGAGAGGCAAGGAAAACGCCTGTAAAAGGCCAAGAGGGAGTCAGAGAGGGAGCGAGAGGAAAAGCACGCGAGTGTAAAAGACGGAGTTACCGTTTTGATTGTTGTAGAAGCCCCGAGCTAAATCCCCACTTTAAATAAACTATCATATCTAAATTAAATTAAAACTGTGTACACCTTTTTCCTAGGCCAGTTTTCCTCCTCTTTAATGTGAAATCCGTTAGTGTAAATCACAAATTTACGCTACATTTGGTGTCAGGAGTGGGATAGAACATGTCAGTGGCGCCCAGTTGCGTAATTCGTGATTGTCAAGGGTAGTTTTGCTAAAAGTTAAGTTGGTTAACACCTCAAAATTGTTAAAATTCCAAAACTTTTATAAGATTTCTCCAAAATTTCATTGTTGCCTAATTCGAGCTAATCAAATTCCACTGTTGCGTAGTCCGGTGGCTTTTAATTTTTCATTATTGCGTTGTGTGTTGTATGTCCAAAGAACAATTCAGTGTTGACGATCCTGCAAGTTCATTGAAACTTATTTCTCCAAAAGTTGATTGTTGTCAGAATCTGTTTTCGAATTCCCTTTTTGTTTGTATCCCTGGATGCCAACGCGTAGCGGCCGGGACTACTATCAAGAACCGAAGATGGATGGAAGATGAAGACGTCGATCGCTTGTTGGAAGTTGTGGTGCAACGCCAAGCCGGCGTCATGGAACGGGAGAGATTAGCTTTTCGCGAAGAACTTCAGGCTCAACGAGAGGCGTTTCTTGGTCAACTGGGTAACCAAGCTGTTCCATGCCAAGTTAATCCACCAAGAGCTCTTTCACAAGCGAGCCTAGCTGCGATTCCCCATTTTACCGGGGGTCCCATAGAAAACGTACATTCGTGGTTGGACACGATTGCCCGTGTAGGAACAGTACAAGGATGGACTGCAGAGGATCGTCTACGAGCCGCCTTATCCAAGATCGCGGACACAGCCTACCTTTGGCATGCAGCCAAAGGAATGGACAACCAGGATTGGGACTCGTGGAGAACGGCTCTCGTAGGCGCGTTTGGAAGGACGTTGACGTTGGAGGAATGGGGGCGTATGGTGGAGGCTAGACGACAGCTTCCTGGAGAGCCGACCACTGTGTACATTTACGACAAACTCCGCCTTTGTCGATTATGCCCGGTAGTTCTTCCGGAAATCGAGCAGGTCAAGCGATTGGCCTGGGGGCTATTCCGGTCAGAAATAGCAGCAGCGGTCATGGCGGGTGCGCCAGCTACCGTGGACGCCTTCATTGCGCAGGTTAATAACGTGGAACAAGGAATGGGCAGCGCAGCAATCGCTTCGCCGGTCGCCGCAATAACATCTATTACACCGGTGTACCCAAACACTGCACCGCCCATCCATTCGACACACAGGGTCTCTGGAACACCACCCTTATACCCTCCTCAGTCAGCAAGGACCATCGATGAAGTTTTGGAGAAGATGTTGAACCGCCTCACGAGCTTGGAAAACCGAATTGACCGCAACCCCGGAGTCCCTGTCCGAATGTCCGACGTCGATGTCCGAAGAAATGTCCAAACACCACCCGCCAATTTTGTGCTTCACACTCTTGCAGAGCCTCGTGAACGACGTGCTGTATGCTATAACTGCGGTGGACAAGGACACCAGGCCCGTGAATGCCCGCAACCCCAGCGTCAACGACGGGGTGTTTGCTATACTTGCCAAGAAGAAGGACACATGTCGCGCGAATGCCCGCAACGTACTGCTTCGGGAAACGGTGAAGCCGGTCCACGGGACCAGGTCCGGCAAACCCAATAGTAAGCTTGACGACGACGAAAGGACAGTTACCCTTGGTCCAGGTGACTTTTCATTCTATTGGTGGATATGACGCACTCGTAGACACTGAAGCGTGTGTTAGCGTCATTCGAGCGGACGCGGCGAAATCTCTGGCAAACGACATGATACCGACTAATGGAGTAGACCTACGTAGCGTCGATGGAAGTTTGGTGCGTCCCTTGGGGATGGTGCAACTTAGGGTTACATTTCAAAACACAGAAGTACAATTGGACAGCGTACCGGTGGTGGAGTCGTCTCCTTTTCAGTTAATTTTGGGTATGGACTGGATCGCCAAAAACAAAGTTTCTCTGTGTCCCGATGGTAACGGTGGGATGAAGGTCACGGTGTGGGATGGCCAAGCAGAGGCCAAACTGACTGTGATGACGAGCACCGTCCAGAGATGACGTCACTGCGGCCTGGTGGAGCAGTGGATGTCAGGGGAAGGGAGTCGGACGATTGGGAAACTATGACACGGCAGATGAGCGAGATCGACATAACCGACCGAGAAGAACCCAACACCAATGGCACACTAACCGTCGCGGAGGTTGTCAACATTGCCCCCGGTACACTCGTGTTTGTCGAAGCAAAGGTACCAGGAACAGCCCCAGATACTATCAGTACCCCGACGACGTTGTGTGGAAAGCCTGGTAAAGAATGGATTAGTCCAGTGTCATTGCTAAGTGTTCACGAAAACAGCTTGATGATCCCCATAATTAACATTGGTCAACGTACGCTTCGCCTTACTCCAAAACAGCGTTTGGTCAACGCCAAATACGTAGACGCCGTAAGTGCCCCTTTGGGGACAAACGGAAGCCGGTTATGTTGTTCCCTTTCTAAAGCGACACCTGAGCATGAAGCGTCCACTACAGAATGGAGTATGGGGGAAGATTTGTCCAATTCTGAGCGTGAAGAGTTGAGTACTCTACTGGGAGAGTACCAAGACTGCTTCGATGGTCCCAATAAGCCTATTACGGGTACAACATTAGTCTCCCATACCATTGATGTTGGGGACAGTAAACCTATTTACCAACCGCCTCGACGAGTATCCCCTGGTGAGCGCCGAATTATCACCGAGCAAGTAGAAGAAATGCTGGCCAATGACGTCATCATCAAATCCGCTAGTCCTTGGGCGTCCCCGGTAGTACTGGTCTGGAAGAAGACTTGCGAAATACGCTTCTGTGTTGACTACCGTCGACTCAATTCCATCAGTAAACGCGACGTATATCCGCTTCCCCGTACCGAAGACGTGCTGGATCGTCTTGGAAGAACAACGTTTTTCACCTCCTTAGATTTAGCCAGTGGATATTGGCAGGTGCCAATCGAATCGTCTTGCCGTGAAAAGACAGCCTTTAGCACTCCAAATGGGCTGTTTGAATTCAAAAAGATGCCGTTTGGATTGTCGAACGCACCGGCTACCTTTCAACGTTTGATGGATCGCGTCTTAGCAGGGCTTAAGTGGGAGCACTGCCTCGTATATTTGGATGACATTATGGTACTTGGACGCAGCTTTGAAGAGCACCAAAAATGTCTGCGAGCAGTTTTAAACGCCATCCGAGAGTCTGGTTTGACCCTCAAGAAGAAGAAATGTCACTTTGCCATGGCGCAGATTAATTTTCTTGGACACCTCGTTGACCAAGATGGAATTCGGCCAAACCCCGAGAAACTTCAAGGTATTCGCGAGTTCAAAGTACCCACCAACATTCGAAACCTTAGGGAGTTCTTGGGGATGACAGGCTATTACCGACGATTCGTAGCAGGGTTTTCGCACCTTGCCAGTCCGTTGTATGCACTCCTTAAAAAGGGTCGTCGTTGGTCATGGGGACCAGCAGAGTCCACTGCTTTTGAAGAACTCCGGACGAGATTATCATCTTCTCCCACCCTCCAACATTTTCGAGACGATCTGAGCTGTGAGATCCACACAGACGCCAGTTATGGTGGGCTTGGCGCAGCGCTTATTCAGAAGGACGGGACGACAGAACACACCGTGGCGTTCATCAGCCGAAGATTTACCGATCATGAGAGCCACTATCACAGCAACGAGTTAGAAATGTTGGCGGTTGTCTGGTCGATTGAGAAGTTCCGCCATTATATTTATGGACGCCCATTCCTGGTTGTCACTGATAACACTGCCGTCGCATGGCTCCACACCAAACAAGAGACGAACGCAAAGTTTGGCCGCTGGATCATGAGTCTAATGGAACACGAAATCCGCTTCATCCACAGGAAGGGTAAGCTTAACGTGGTAGCCTACGCTCTCTCTCGCAACAGCAATGGGATCCCCGAAGAAACGGATGTACGCCCCGAATTTTACATCTCTGTGCTTGCTGATGCTGCTGTCCGACGCAATGACTTCATCTTGGCACAACGAGCAGATCCTGAAATAAGCAGACTGATTGAGAAACTGGAAGAACTGGAGAAGCAAGAAGACCCTGTGAAGAAGGATACCGCTAACCCTGAATTGCTTACCTTCCGGGTGATCAACGGTGGCCTGTATCGAAGAAACGGACATCACGGACGGAGGTTACTGTTGGTAGTGCCTCGCGCAATGAGAAGACCTGTATTGGAGGCGTGTCACGCGGGCGCCACCGGAGGGCACTTCGGAGTTAGCAAGACGTTAGCTCGGCTACAAGAACGGTATTGGTGGGTCCATCAGCGCAAACACGTCAAGCTTTTCGTTGGTGCTTGTGGCCATTGCCAGCGTCACAAACAGCCGCCTGGAATGCCTTTCGGGTTCCTCCAACCTACCGAAGCGGCACAACGACCATTTGCCACATTGGGAATTGATCACGTGGGACCACTTCCGAAAACTCCACGAGGTAATCGACATCTCCTGGTCTGCATAGACTACTGTACCAGGTGGGTCGAAGCAGAAGCCGTACCGGATACGTCTGCCCTCGTTGTAAAAGACTTCCTGGCGAACCCCATTATCTGGTGACATTCAATTCCAATGAAGTTAATCAGCGACCGTGAGACAGGATTCACGGCTCAAGTACTTGAAGATGCTTTAGAGCAGTTGGGGATTAACCATTCAATGGCTGCAGCATGCCATCCTCAAACGAACGGGTTGTGTGAGCGAATGAATCGTACCTTAAAAGAAGTGTTGGCCGCATATGTAGACGGAACACAAATCACGTGGGTTTAGTACTCCAGCAAGCAGTATTCGCGATTAACACGGCACGCCAGGAGAGTACGGGATATAGCCCATTTAATTCCTTACCAATTCCTTACGGACTGAATTAATTCCTTACGGAATGAATTAATTCATTACTTATTGAAATAATTCTTTACGGACTGCATTAATTCCTTACGGACTGAAATAATTCCTTACGGACTGAATTAATTCATTACGGACTGAAATAATTCCTTACGGACAGAACTAAGTCCTTACGGACTGAATTAGTTCATTACGGACTGAATTTATTCCTTACGGACTGAATTAATTCCTTAAGGACTTAATTAATTCATTATGGACTGAATTAATTCCTTACGGTCTGAATTAATTCGTTACGGACTGAATTAATTCTTTACGGACTGAATTAATTCCTTACGGACTGAATTAATTCCTTACGGACTGAATTAATTCATTACGGACAGAAATAATTCCTTACGGACTGAATTAAGTCCTTACGTACTAAATTAATTCCTTACGGACTGAATTAATTCTTTACGGACTGAATTAATTCGTACCGGACGGAATTAATTCCTTACAGAATGAATTAATTCATTACGGACTTAATTAAATCCTTACAGACTGAATTAATTCCTTATGGACTGAAATAATTCCTTACGGACTGAAATAATTCCATACGGACTTAACTAATTCCTTACGGACTTAATTAATTCTTTCGGACTTAATTAATTCATAACGGACTGAATTAATTCCTTACAGACTGAATTAATTCCTTACGGACTGCATTAATTCCTTACGGACTGAATTAATTCCTTACGGACTTAAATAATTCCTTACGGACTGAATTAATTCATTACGGACTGAATTCCATACGGACTGAATTAATTCATTACGGACTTACGGAATTAAATCTTTACAGACTGAATTAACTCCTTATGGACTTGATTAATTCTTTAGGATTGACTGAATTCCTTACTTACTGAATTAATTCCTTACCGATTTAGTTAATTCCTTTCGGAACGAATTAATTCTTTACGTACTGAATTAGTTCCTTACGGACTTAATTAATTCATTACGGACTGAATTTATTCCTTATGGACTGAATTAATTCCTTGCGGACTGAAATAATTCCTTATGGACTGAATTAATTCATTACGGACTGAACTAATTCATTACGGACTTAATTAAATCCTTACCGACTGAATTAATTCCCTATGGACTGAATTAATTCCTTAGGGACTGAATAAAATCACTGAATAAATTCCTTACGGACTGAATTAATTCCTTACGGACTGAACTAATTCTATACGGACTTAACTAATTCCTTACGGACTTAATTAATTCCTTACGGACTTAATTAATTCCTTACGGACTGAATTAATTCTTTAGGATTGATTGAATTCCTTACTTACTGAATTAATTCCTTACGGACAGAATTAATTCCTTACGGACAGAATTAATTCCTTACCGAATGAATTATTTCCTTACGGCCTGATTTAATTCCTTACAGACTGAAATAATTCCTTACGGACTAAATTAATTCATTACTTATTGAAATAATTCTTTACGGACTGGATTTATTCCTTACGGACTGAAATAATTATTTACGGACTCAATTAATTCATTACGGACTGAAATAATTCCTTACGGACTGAACTAAGTCTTTACACACTGAATTAGTTCATTACGGACTGAATTAATTCCTTACGGACTTAATTAATTCTTTACGGAGTGAACTAATTCCTTACGGACTGAATTTATTCCTTATGGACTGAATTAATTCCTTGCGGACTGAAATAATTCCTTATGGACTGAATTAATTCATTACGGACTGAACTAATTCATTACGGACTTAATTAAATCCTTACAGACTGAATTAATTCCCTATGGACTGAATTAATTCCTTAGGGACTGAATAAAATCACTGAATAAATTCCTTACGGACTGAATTAATTCCTTACGGACTGAACTAATTCCATACGGACTTAACTAATTCCTTACGGACTTAATTAATTCCTTACGGACTTAATTAATTCCTTACGGACTGAATTAATTCTTTAGGATTGATTGAATTCCTTACTTACTGAATTAATTCCTTACGGACAGAATTAATTCCTTACGGACAGAATTAATTCCTTACCGAATGAATTAATTCCTTACCGAATGAATTATTTCCTTACGGCCTGATTTAATTCCTTACAGACTGAAATAATTCCTTACGGACTAGATTAATTCCTTACGGACTGAAATAATTCCTTACGGACTGGATTAATTCCTTACGGACTGAAATAATTCCTTACGGACTGAATTAATTCATTACGGACTGAAATAATTTCTTATGGACTGAAATAAGTACTTGCGGACTGAAATAATTCCTTACGGACTGAATTAATTCCTTACGGACTTAATTAATTCCTTACGGACTTCATTAATTCATTACGGACTGAATTATTTCCTTACGTACTGAATTAATTCATTACGGACTAAATTAATTCTTTACGGACTGAATTAATTCGTTACGGACTGAATTAATTCCTTACGGACTGAATTAATTCCTTACGGACTTAATTAATTGATTAAGGACTGAATTAATTCCTTACGGACTGAATTAATTCATTACGGACTGAATTAATTCCTTACGGACTGAATTAATTCCTCACGGACTGAATTAATTCCTTACGGACTGAATTAATTCCTTACGGAATAAATTAATTCCTTACTTATTGAAATAATTCCTTACGGACTGGATTAATTCCTTACGGACTGAAATAATTCCTTACGGACTGGATTAATTCCTTACGGACTGAAATAATTCCTTACTGACTGAATTAATTCATTACGGACTGAAATAATTCCTTACGGACTGAACTAAGTACTTACGGACTGAATTAATTCCTTACGGACTGAATTAATTGATTACGGACTGAATTAATTCTTTAGGATTGATTGAATTCCTTACTTACTGAATTAATTCCTTACGGACAGAATTAATTCCTTACGGACAGAATTAATTCCTTACCGAATGAATTATTTCCTTACGGCCTGATTTAATTCCTTACAGACTGAAATAATTCCTTACGGACTGAATTAGTTCCTTACTTATTGAAATAATTCCTTACGGACTGGATTAATTCCTTACGGACTGAAATAATTCCTTACGGACTGGATTAATTCCTTACGGACTGAAATAATTCCTTACGGACTGAATTAATTCATTACGGAATGAAATAATTCCTTACGGACTGAACTAAGTACTTACGGACTGAAATAATTCCTTACGGACTGAATTAATTCCTTACGGGCTGAATTAATTCCTTACGGACTTAATTAATTCATTACGGACTGAATTATTTCCTTACGGACTGAATTAATTCATTACGGACTAAATTAATTCTTTACGAACTGAATTAATTCCTTACGGACTGAATTAAGTCCTTACGTACTAAATTAATTCCTTACTTACTGAATTAATTCCTTACGGAATGAATTAATTCGTTACGGACTGAATTAATTCCTTACGGACTGAATTAATTCCTTACGGACTGAATTAATTCCTTACGGACTGAATTAATTCCTTATGGACGGAATTAATTCCTTACAGAATGACATAATTCATTACGGACTTAATTAAATCCTTACAGACTGAATTAATTCCTTTTGGACTGAATTAATTCCTTACGGACTGAATCAAATCACTAAATAAATTCCTTTCGGACTGAATTAATTCCTTACGGACTGAATTAATTCCTTACGGACTGAATTAATTCCTTACGGACTGAAATAATTACATACTGACTTAACTAATTCCTTACGGACTTAAATAATTCTTTCGGACTTAATTAATTCATAACGGACTGAATTAATTCTTTAGGATTGATTGAACTCCTTACTTACTGAATTAATTCCTTACGGACAGAATTAATTCCTTACGTACAGAATTAATTCCTTACCGAATGAATTATTTCCTTACGGCCTGATTTAATTCTTTACAGACTGAATTAATTACTTACGGATTTAATTAATTCATTACGGACTGAATTAATTCCTTATGGACTGAATTGAATCCTTACGAACTTAATTAATTCCTTACGGACTTAAATAATTCATAACGGACTGAATTAATTCCTTAAAGACTGAATTAATTCCTTACGGACTGAATTAATTCCTTACGGACTGAATTAATTCCTTACGGACTTAAATAATTCATAGCGGACTGAATTAATTCCTTACGGACTGAATTAATTCATTACGGACTGAATAAATTCTTTACGGACTTATTTTATTCATTACGGACTGAATTAATTCCTTACGGACTGAATTAATTCCTTACGGACTAAATTAATTCATTACTTATTGAAATAATTCATTACGGACTGAAATAATTCGTTACGGACTGAACTAAGTCTTTACGGACTGAATTAGTTCATTACGGACTGAATTAATTCCTTACGGACTGAAATAATTCCTTACGGACTGAATTAATTAATTACGGAATGAAATAATTCCTTACGGACTGAACTAAGTACTTACGGACTGAAATAATTCCTTACGGACTGAATTAATTCCTTACGGACTGAATTAATTCCTTACGGACTTAATTAATTCATTACGGACTGAATTATTTCCTTACGGACGGAGGTGCATGGGAAAGTTTAATCAAATCTGCCAAAAGAGCTTTAAAGGCCGTGCTTGGAAACCAAAGCACAAACGAAGAAATCCTCCAAACAGTCTTAGTCGAAGTCGAAGCTCTTTTAAATGGCCGACCCCTAACTCATGTCAGTGTCGATCCTAACGATCCACAACCTTTGACTCCAAATCATTTTCTGCTCGGAGGGGCGTATGCTAACATCCCCCTGACATTGTTGATCCGAATGAGAAACTATCAAGACGAAAATGGCGAGTTTCGCAAGCCATAATTAACCATTTTTGGAGGCAATGGCTCAAGGAATACGTGCCAAATCTTATCGAACGCCGTAAATGGCTCAAGTCAAGACAAAACCTAAAAAAAGACGACATAGTCCTCATAGCGGATACAAATTCTCCTCGAGGACATTGGCCCATGGGGAAAATAACCTAGACTCATGAAAGACGGAATAGTTCGTGTAGCAACGGTCAAAACAAACTTCGGAGAAATGCTACGTCCAGTACACAAATTGTGCTTACTAGATATAGCTAACACAGAATATGTTATCGCGGAGCAATAACAGGGCCGGCTATGTTCCGCACGAAGCCGAAAGGAATTTTTTCTCACGAGCTCTTTTTCCTATTTTCTCCTATTTTCCTATGAATACCCTTACTATATAGAATTTTTGAGAATAAACCCGGAACTTGTAAATTAAGATTTGATATCACATGTATGGTCCCTGTGGTGGTAAAATGCTGTGACATTGATTGTTGCCCAACAGTTAAATTGTGTAGCCCCTCAACCACGAATCCTAAGATTCATTATTAGAAAGAATTAAATCCCCTGCACCCAGCCTGTAAGGGTAGTTCATGCTTGACCTTACCATAAGCCAGTTCCGTTTCTTCAATGTAAAATTTGATTGTTGTAACGGAAAGTGAGAGTTAGCATGAAAGAGAGTAGAACGTGAGAATACATCAAATTATCAAATAAGCTAAAGACTTGGCTTCTTTGTGTTCCAATATTTCGTGGCAAAGAAGAGATTCCCTGTTCCGCAGTGTCATAAGCGCGTGGATAAGTTAAGACGGCATTGTTGGTAACACTCCTCCCTAAAATAAGTAGGAATCAAAGATGATTCAAATATAATACAAAAAAATAAATAATCTTTAATTAAAAAACTTACTTCTAAAAATAATAAAAGGAAAAACACCACAAATAAATACATATTATTACTGTCACGGTTCGCCTTTTTCAAGTGCTGTATTGCCTTCCCGTTCCCAAACCGAACTCCACTCTTGTACATTCCTTCCCCTTTTTATATCGCTTGGCGGTCTTTCTTCAGCGAACATCCCTCTTCAAACGTTGGTCCTTCATTGACCCTTGCCCTTCGCCAAGAATCCGCCACCCACTCCCAAAACGTGCAAATTAAGCAAGGCCAACGTGTTTTATCCCCTTCGATAGCCTCGGTTTGTCGCCCTCTCCGCAATCACCTTGCCATACCCCCTCGAGTCCCCAAGGACGACGCTTCGAAGAAAGCAGCCAAGGAGCCTGGGGAGCAGCAAGGTTCACCACGGGTACGGAACGCCACATTCGGCCTTTCCTGACAATGAAAACCTTTAACACAATTACTTACAACCCACCACAAAGAATATCACTACAACAATAATGTGAAATAAAATATACATCACAAGCTAATAAGTCATCAAATCTTTTCGGGCGCCGGTACTGTCGAGCCGGACGCCCATCTTCGACGTTCGTTTCCTGCTCTGGGACGTCGTGCTCACTCTCTTCAACCACGGCCTCTGCCTGCTCCTCGGAAGTAGGTGGGCTCTCGACTCGCGGCGCGTCCGTCCTGACTTCCGCAGGTTCTTCGTCCTCTTCGTCGTCACTCGACTCATAGCCCATGCGGAACAACTTCATTTGGGATACGTGTACGGGAAAAATTCGTAACGTCCGCCGAGTTTCACACCCTGGTAAGTCTGATACGCGGTAAGTCATTGGAGTCAGCCTCTTCGTTACTCGGTACGGTCCCACATACTTCGGACCGAGCTTTGGACATCGTCCTCGGATACGGACGTTCCTTCGGACCAACACAATATCGCCTTCAGAGAAATCTCCTTCTCCAGAACGTCTCTTGTCATAAGTCCTCTTCTGTTTGAGCTGTTGCTCCTGGACCCGCCCGAACGCCTCCCTGCTCGTAGCCTCCACTCGGTCCAAGAATTCTTCATAACTTTCACCCGCTTCTTCTGGCCATGGGTACATCGTTTCTTCAGGAAAACGAGGTTCACGTCCATACACCAACTGAAAAGGGGATTTACCGGTACTCTCTTGTACAGCAGAGTTAATGGCGAAGACAGCTCTTTGCACCACCAAGCATACATGGGCGGATCAGATCCAAAAACGATCCGGATCGGATCTTGATCCGTGGCCCGATGCACGGATCGCCATCCGTGATCCAAAATGTAAGATCCGTCGCGAGGGATCGCGATCCGTCACCACGGATCGTTATCCGTAACCACGGATCGCGATCCGTGAGCCCAGAGATCCGAGATCCATGAACCAAATATCCGAAATTTGAGATCCGTCGTGACGGATCGCGATCCGTCAACACGGATCGTGATCCGTAGCCATGGTTCGCGATCCGTGAGTCCATATAACCGAGATCCGTGAACCAAAGATTCGAAGTTCGAGATCCGTTGCCACTGATCGCGATCCGAGATCCGTGAACCAAAGATCCGAGAACCAAGAGGCAAGCGAGAACCGTTCACCTTCGGATCGCACGGGCTTGTTCACACGGACATTTAGTCTGTTACAGCGACTAGAAAAAGACGGCAATGTTCCCATTGCCCTGTGAGTGTGCTGAAGAGGTATTCAGGAGGGAGGAGGGTAGGTGGCATGGGGAGGATAGGTGGGAGGGAGGGGGTGTCAGCAAGGCACTGCTTGCTCCAGTTCACAGATGAACGAAGAAACGTAGGAAGGTAGCAATAAAAACGGGCTGCATGAAGACTTCAGTGGTATGCCTTCGCTTGACGTAGGAGAGTGGGGGCACTTTTAAAGCATTGATTCTTAAACTTTTTTTGCCACAAACTCCTTTAGCGGCCTTATGAGAGCTTTTGGACCCCTTCTTCTTTTTAAAAAAAAATCCGCTAAGCGTGAATTCAGGAAAATATGAATGTAGTGAACGTTGTTGAGGTTTTTGTTGGGAAATCTAACAGATATTCTACTAGTGAATGAAGTATTAGTTTTCGTGAACTATCATTAAAAACACAAATCGGCTTTCATAAAAGCTTTTTTCGAAGCTCTTCTTTGCCGATAGAAAATGGATTAACGCTGTTTGATTTGTCATGAATTTGACCCGAGACATTTTCTTGTGCTAACGAGATGTATATATTTGCGTGCGCGGTGTCCCAAGCCATTCTTGACGGGAAGGCTACGGCGAGGGAGCAAGGCATTCACAAACGCATTCACAAGAGGCATTCACAAACGCTTGAATTTTTAGTCGCAGCTCTACGCTAGTCTTCGCGCAGTTTAGCGGCTACACTAGCAGGACTCAGGAGGAGAGAAAGGTCGGAGTTTGCCCCGCGAGCTCTTCATAAGGGCAGACATAAAAAAGGACCGTCTTCGCCCCCATACTACTTCGTCAGACTTTTCCCCTTTCCTTCTACCTCTGTCTCCCCTATACACTTAAAAAACTAGACAGTTTTCGTTAGAAAAGTAGGGAGCTACATTTCGTCATTTCAGTTCCATACGTCAACGGGTAGCATACACTACTTCGTCCACTTCTGGCTTGTTTCCAGCGTTATATTTTAAATCGAAGTTATTTTTTAAATTAACAACTTTTTCAAGGAAAAGGAATCTAAGGTGAGTTAGTTACAAGTCATGACTATTTTGTTACTTTAATCCACATATACGTGGATTCAGATGAAATTTTATATATGTAGCTATTATTTATATTCAAGAATTTGATGATAATCAATATTTTTATGGTGGTCCTTCTCATAGAACTTACCCCTAAGCCCTAACTCTCGACTCGCAGACATTTAGTATACCAATTAGTGAGGTTATATAAAAGTTACTGTTCAGTACTCTTTAAATACAATACCCAGTTAAATATTCTATTTCTGCAATGAAAGCACAGCACTGGTTTTAGTACAACACTTTATAAACCCTTAATTGAAAACGTAACATAGGTCAGCGTCCTTATTGTAATGAATATTTCCGGAAATTTCAGGCATCGTTCAGAGAGTTCAGTCAATGGTTGAGCAACATGAATCTTGAAGATTTGAACGAAAATGAGCCCGGTGCGGAAGTTTCGAACGAAACCGACTCCGAGGCTGTCCATGGGCAGGTGCCACGTAGTCTTGAGGATTTTTTCGCATTTGCGTCCAGTGCGAAGGCTAAGCCTAGTTCTGGAGCGCGAAAAGTAGTCGAAAGTAAGACTCTAAAGTGCCTACAACCAAACTGCAATAAACTAATAAGGCAGAGCGGCGGTTCGACGAGCAATTTTTTGAGGCATTTGAAAGCTTGCCATCCAGAACAATACGCAGAATATGAGAAAGGAAAAATGGATAAAAGGTCTCGCAACAAGGCAAACTCTCCCGAGCTACAAACCCAAACAAACATTGTGCATTACGCTAACAACTCTTCAAAGCAAGCCAAAATCACTTCGCTGCTTGTACATGTAGTTAGCGAAAATATGCTTCCGTTTTCTTTAATGGATTCTTCGTCCTTTAAGGCACTTATCAAGGAGCTTGATCCGCGATATAGATTGCCTTCTAGACGGAATCTTCGTCGTATAATTGTGGATAAATCAGAAGAATGCAAGGAAGTCATGAGAAGAAACATCCTCGACGCCAGTTCTCACACATCCATTCACTTGACAGTTGACCTCTGGAGTAGCCGTGCGAAGCAAAGCATCATAGGTCTTCGCTTCCACGCGCTTACGAAAGAATGGAAGCTTATTCATCAGACAATTGCGTTCCGTCATTTCCCCGGAAAACACTCCGGTGAAAGGATAAAAAGTTTCATTAGAAACACACTAGCCGAATATGGCGTTTATTTGAGCTCCGTTGAATACTGTGTGACGGATAACGCAGCTAACATGCTGAATGCATTTAAGTTTTCTAAGAAAAACTTAAGCATTCCATCCCTTGACCCTGAAAATGAGCTCATGCTAGACAGTGATGAAGAATCAGGATTACTGACACATTGCCCTGCGGAAAGCAATCTGAACGAATCGCAGGAAAGCGACGATGACGCCAATGCAGACGAAAGCTGTGAGATGACTGAATTTTTCGAAGACGCAGGAGACTCTACTCCCGAAAATAGTGAGTACTGCGGGGTGGACGTTACTGTGTACGATAATTTCATGGGCATAGAACGTCTTCCCTGTATCATACACACGTTACAGTTGGTTTTAAAAGACGCTGTAACCCACTGTAAAGCGCAGCTCAAGGCCATAGAGTCCGTCAAGAAAGTCGTCGCCTTTTTCAGGAGGTCAAACAAGTATTCCGAATCTTTAGCCCAGAAAGCTAGTCTCAGTCTCGTGTATCCGGTTGTGACCAGGTGGAATAGCAACTATCTGATGCTAGAGAGATTTGTTAGTTTGTGGGATTTTGTGTCATGTACTTTATTAGAAGCTAGACAAGAGAAGGCATTAAACATCCCCCAGATGCCATCGAAAGATAAAGAGTACTTTAAGCAACTTTTGTCTGTTCTCTCGGCTTTTAGCGAAGTAACTCAAATTTTACAGTCAGATGACATCACGTCGTCAAAGGTTATTCCGTGTCTGTTTGGAATTGACCTCTTTCTTTGCAAATCTCTGCAATACGAGTCTTATAAAGAACATCACTCTCTTGTTCGCAAGTTGCACGAGTCACTTAAATTGAGGTTTAGCCAAGTAGTTGTTGAGAATGTTTGGATTCTAGCCACTTGCTTGGATCCAAACTATAAAATTGAGCCTTTCCGGCAAGCAGAAAATTTTTTGACTGAGCTCCCCGGGTTGTTGAAACTTCTGACAGTCAACGAAGTTTCGAGAATTCTGCGAAGATCCCTTTCTGAATCCGCAGAGTCCTCCCAGAATGAACAGGCAGTGCAGGTGGCGGCACCGAATGCCTTTTCAGTTTTAGGCTACTTGGCCTCTGCACAGAATTCAAATAGCTCATCGAGCGAGACCGCCAGATATCTCGGTGCTGGTTTACAAGCGGGGGCCACCCCATTAGCATTTTGGAAAGATTCTGTTAAATCGCTCCCGCGGCTTTCTCACCTTGCGCAGCGATACTTATCAGTACCTGCAAGCACGTCCGATGTTGAAAGGTTATTTTCAATATCTGGAGCGTTAGTCCGGGCTCGACGTTCTAGGCTCACCCCTTCAATTGTTGAAAACTTGATTTTATTGCGAGAAAATAAATGTGATGAACTACAATTCTAATCAATCGATAATACTACGAGTCCCTACCTACGAGTCCCAATCTAGGAGTCCCTATCCAAGAGCTCAGTGTGTTCCCCCGTGTGTGATATAATTCTAATTGTTGAAATCTTATGTCATTCTTCCTGCCACTTACCTGTATTGTATGATCATTAAACAAGAACAAGTTAAACAAAACAAACGCATACCGTGAAAAATTTGCCTGATACTTAAACTAAACTTCTTACTGTAGAAAATGTTATTAACTTGCCTACTTTTTTCCAAAAATGGCTTTTTATACATTCCTCTTAAAAGTCTAGAAGACGCGTAATTTTTATAATTATATAACTCAAAAACCACAAAACCGAATTAACGCCAACTTAACATAAAATGCAAGAGCAGTTAGGAAAACGGTTTCCAATAGATGACAGTAAATAATAGTATGTAACAGAGCTAAAAATGCGTTTGGCAAAATTTAAAGCAGGGCGGGTCACGATTAAGGCCCCGGTATGAACAAACCCACTTATGAGAGAATAACAAGAAAAATTGTCATAGATGATGCTGTACAAATATTTCACACATCAAAGAAACTGTTTTGACAGTAATGTTGCTGATGCGGATACCAAGTGCAACAGTTTGAGTTTTTCTTGAAAAAGCTTTTACTAAATTTGTAAGTTACGGCTAAAATTTAATACTTTTTTATTATACGGAAAAGTAGAAATCGGGCAAACTGTTGCACTAGCTCGGATTTTTTTAAAACTTTAAGGGAAAAAAAGCAAAATCGGTTAGATACTTACAAAAGTTTGATAAACTTTCTTCAAGGGGTCAAATTTGAAGAAAACTGTCTCACACTCTACTCGACAGAAACTAAAAAAAGTAATGGTTCTTAGGTCTCGATTCTTCAAAAACGGTTCTCGGATCTTTTACGGTTCTTTGAAAACGGTTCTCGGATCTTTTACGGTTCTTTGAAAACGGTTCTCGGATCTTTCCGCAAATCACAGCTCTCTGAAAATGGATCTCGGATCTTTGAAAACAGCTCGCGGATCTTTGTCAACGGATCACGGATCTCGGATCACGGATCTTGGATCTCTCATTCCGGAAAACGGATCGCGGATCTTTTTAAATGGATCACGGATCCCTGTTCAAACCACGGATCTCGGATCGCGATCCGAATTTGCGATTCGGATCGCGATCCGCGATCCGTCTGAACTTCAGTCGCGATCCGTAACGGATCAGAAGATCCATTTTTTGCGATCCGGATCTGATCCAGATCCATTTTGGATCTGATCCGCCCATGTATGCCACCAAGTCCCATTCTACTTGTTCGGGGAGGAATCCAATCAGCACTTCCGTGAGAGTACGATTTACCCTTTCGCACAGCCCATTGGATTGGGGATGATATGCTGCCGCCATCGCGTGTCGAATCTGCAACTGCTCCAAGGCCTTTTCAAGCTCCTCGGACGTGAAGCCCGATCCTCGGTCACTTATGAGCTTGCTAGGCGTGCCATGACGGGTAATAAGTGTATTGAGGAGAAAGTCACTAATAATACGCGACGACGTGTCCGGAACAGCTGCAGCTTCCACCCATTTCGTGGTATAATCTGTACAAACTAGCAAATGTCGATTCCCGCTGCGAGTTTCTGGAAGAGGGCCAACGTGGTCAATACCCACGGTGTGAAATGGGTCGAAGGGTATAGGGATTGGTTGAAGAGTCCCGGATAGTTCCCCAGGTGGTTGCTTCTTGAACTGGCAATGCACGCAGCCGGCTACGAATCTTATAACATGTTTTCTCATTCGAGGCCACCAATACCGCTGCCTAATGCGCGCCGTAGTCTTCGACACGCCTAAGTGACCTCCACATGAGCCCGCGTGGCAATTCTCCATGATATCTCGTCGATGGTCCATTGGCACGGCTAACAGGAATCTCCTACTTCCGGGGTAACCCTTTTTATACAGGAGACCATCTCGTAGCACAAATTCCGCAGAAATGCGACGCCGTTCGCCCCGTGATACACTTGTGATTTCCCCGCGGTCACCGGAATCTTCCATGACCTGATCCATAATCGCTAAGATCGGGGCTAGCTTCGGGTCTGCTCTTTGAGACGAAATCAAATCCCGCTTCGTGACTTTGGGACCAATCGCACAAACTGCCATTTCGTTCGGGGGAGTCGTTTCCTCGGGGCTCCCTGCTGCCGCTCGGGATAGTGCATCAGCCACAACGTTAGTCTTACCCGCACGGTGTTTGAACGTTATGTCGTATGCTTGTAGTGCCATTACCCAGCGACCGAATTTAGTGTGCATTGTCTGTTTTGAATAGAGCCAGGCAACAGCTGAATTGTCCGTAGCGATGGTGAATGGTCTACCGTATACATAGCTCCGGAATTTCTCTACCAATAGCCAGACATTCAAGTTCGTTACTATGATATACCTCTTCGGTGGAGGTCAGACGTCGACTAGCAAAAGCAACCGTGACCTCTTCATCTCCTTGCTTCTGGACTAGAACTGCCCCAAGTCCAGAGCCACTGGCATCTGTGTGTATTTCTGTAGGTAAGCCATCCTGGAAATGTGCGAGGACAGGAGAACAAGTTAGCGCATCTTGTAACTCTCGAAACGCGGCCTCTTGGTTTTTGGACCAACACCAAACACTGCACTTTTTAAGGAGCAGCGTAAGGGGACTTGATTTAGACGCGAAATTTTCAATGAACCGGCGATAGTAGCTTGCGAGGCCAAGGAAGCTTCTAAGGTCGCGAACGCACGCTGGTGTCGGGTAATTACGAATGGCTGAAACCTTTTCGGGATCAGGACTCAATCCTTTATTGCTAATGACATGACCCAGGTACCGCACTTTCGGTGCACCAAACACGCACTTTTCTAGTCTCAAGGTTAACCCGCTAGATTGGATCAGAGAACATGAGCCAGCCTCTGCAAATGTTCCTCGAAAGTGTCTGCGTACACCAGTACATCATCTAGATACACTAAACATTGGTCCCATTTCAATCCAGCTAAAACGCGATCCATCAGCCGCTGGAACGTGGCCGGTGCATTGTTCAGACCGAATGGCATGCGATTAAATTCATACAAACCGTCGGGTGTAATGAAAGCTGTCTTCTCTCTGTCCTTTGGCTCCACTGGCACCTGCCAATATCCACTAGCCAGATCAAGAGAAGTGAAATAACGAGAAGTTCCAACGCGATCTAAGATGTCGTCGATTCTCGGAAGGGGGTAGACATCTCTCTTGGTAATCGTGTTCAAGCGACGATAGTCGACACAGAACCGGATTGTGCCATCCTTCTTCTGGACCAGTACGACGGGAGACGACCAAGGGCTCGTTGATTCGGAGATGACGCCCCCTTGTAGCATCTGCTCCACCTGTTCCGCAATTTGCTCCCGCTCTTGAGGGGACACGCGACGTGGACGAGCATGCACCGGTGGGTGTTCGTCTGTGTTGATGATATGGGTAACGACGCTCGTGGAACCCAGTCGACAGCCAGGGAAATGGAACGCTCCTACGTGCTGTCGTACGAGCGCTACAATGCCAGATTTATCTTCCTTGCTAAGGGACCCGTCTAAGTTAATATATTGTCGCCAGGCGTCTACGTTCTTCCTATCTGTCTCCCGATTCTCGTTATCTTTCTCAGGACATGCAGTAAGAGGCAGGACCCGTGCAAATGAGCTGCCGCTCATTAAATGTTTATTTTGTCTAAACCGTAACGGATAATCACCCAGGTTCAATACAGCTACCTCTACTTCCCGATTACTCACAGTTAAAATACATCCTGGTGTAACCCACTCCTTCTGTGGTTGCGCGTTACATGTTGGGGGAAGGCAAATTGACGGGACATCTCCGTGAGGAATACTTGCCCTTACGAATTTTAACGCCCTGGGCGGGATGGTAGTGGGTGCAGCGCACACAAGGACACCCAGGTCCCCTGTAGATTTGTTCCCGTCTCCCGTAATGTTGCACAAAAATTCTTCCGTGTCTTGAGGATCAGCTTCAACCTTTTCTTCGGGAGATGGGGATGTCAGGGTACTGGAGGGTACGATGTGTAAACTCCGACCTCGTACAGTCAACAAGGGCTTCGCATAAAGGATCCAGTCCATGCCCAGTATCACCGAAAAAGGGGCGTTAGCTATCACTAAGAAGTCTTGTTGCCACCTACTATTATCTGCTTCCCAACTGAAATCCAACACCATCCGTCCAAAAATGTCAAGGCCAGCATTGTTTGCTCCTACGATTGCGGGCCCGATATACGGCAGAATCTCCGACTGTAGGCCACCTAACTCGCCATGTCTGATTACCGAACTTGAAGCTCCCGTGTCTACGAGGGCGAAAAACTTTCCGACTCCTTTTATTTCAATTGGAATGATGGGGAGTATCGAGTGACCGGTGTTGGACTTCACATTCATCGCGGGGACTTGCTGAATTATTGCCGGCCTTGCCCCCTCGGGCCGGTAAACTCGTTTCCCGACTGTTGGGTGCAGCTGCGTGCTAGATGTCCCCGTTCTCCGCAGCGAAAGCAGGAACCGTTGAAACTCCCCGGACCACCACGGCGGCTTGGACAATCTCTGGCGACATGCCCGATCCGGTTGCACTCGTAACAGGTTACTCCCCTTGGGTCACGACGGGTCGCATTGTTGGAGGTTCTGTCCCGGTCTTCCAGTTTCTTTATTCGATCTAGAATTTTGTCTAGCGTAGCCCCAATTGCATCGTGTGTGGCGGTCTCATTTCTTGAAGCATCATGATTTGGGTAGAGAGCTGTAGGCATGCTTAGAGGCTGATCCGGAGGATTCGTCACCGACAGAGCCGGAGCCATGATGCCTGTCTCATAAGGGTTGGGGAGGATTTTTTCAATGCGGTCTACCAGCCCCAAGAAACTTTTCATTGTTGTAGGGTTGTGTGAAATAATGGACGCTGCTACATCGGGCCTACAGAGACCCTTGATGATCCGATTAATCTGTTCGTCCTCGGTTAACGGAACCGGGCATCTTTTACATAGTTTTAATTTTGCATACACGTAATTGTTCGTTGGTTCTTGTGGAAGCTGACGCCTCTTCTCTACAAGATGACTCCACTCTTCCAGGGTGAGCGCCCTCCCAAATGCCTTCACAATACCTTTCTTCCAAGCGTCCCACGTTTTATGGCAATATCCCTGCGTCTCTTGCCAATACCATACCGCTCCAGCGATCTTTCCTAAGGCCGCTCGCAAGTGACAATCTTCCGTCCACTTCTCTACTTCTCCCACGCGGTGTACAGTCTCCAACCACTGCTCCACATTTTCGTGCCTCTCGCCGGAAAAAGTGGGGATGACCGCAAGACTGCTGGAACTAATTTTTGGACCAGGCTCCTGACGCACAAGTATTTGTTGTTGCAGAGTTTTCAGAACCTCTAGCTGACTCTCGAGGATTCTTTCCATCGCCATTGAGCTAGTCGGTGAAAGAAGCTCGGTTTGGTGTTCCTCTGTACTGACAGTTTTCTCCACACCTTGGGACCGAGTGTGCATACCGGTTCTTGCTTTACGTCACTTGACTCGATTATTCACCTCGCATAACTTCACTCAATTTAAATCGTAACTAATATCACTAAACGGGGTGTTTTCTGAGTTCATCCCACTTCTGACACCAAAATGTCACGGTTCGCCTTTTTCAAGTGCTGTATTGCCTTCCCGTTCCCAAACCGAACTCCCCTCTTGTACATTCCTTCCCCTTTTTATATCGCTTGGCGGTCTTTCTTCAGCGAACATCCCTCTTCAAACGTTGGTCCTTCATTGACCCTTGCCCTTCGCCAAGAATCCGCCACCCACTCCCAAAACGTGCAAATTAAGCAAGGCCAAAGTGTTTTATCCCCTTCGATAGCCTCAGTTTGTCGCCCTCTCCGCAATCACCTTGCCATACCCCCTCGAGTCCCCAAGGACGACGCTTCGAAGAAAGCAGCCAAGGAGCCTGGGGAGCAGCAAGGTTCACCACGGGTACGGAACGCCACATTACTAAATGCATGTTGAAGCTTGTAACTTCTCATCAACATTAAGAACAATAATCAAACTAATAATAGAACAAGAACATAAGAAACGATATTAAAAAATATCTCAAAGAAAAGCAACCCCCCACATTTACACCTATAACTCACCAATATAAACACAATAGCAAGATTCTTAAAATTACATTCACTCAACACCGAACTAAAATCACAGGGATCAAAAACAATGTTATTAATAAAATTTTGAGCATTGTAAAATAGTAAATGAATTAAAACAATCACTCCCGTGAGAGCGTACAATTGAGATCATAACAGCTAATCCTAATGCTGCTTCACAAACCATAAGAACTAAATACACTAAAATAAGATAAAATTCATATCCCTTCTAGTCTTACTAAAACAGCCAAAAGATGCCGACGATGAGAAATAAACACCCCTAAACTTCTTAATATAATAACTGATCCTAAGCCACTCTGGTAAAATAAAACTATTTAACATTATTCAATTCACCTTAATAATTTTAAAAAAATATTGGTCTTATAAATCAAAAATAAGATTAATTCTTTTAAGGTATCAAGAAAATAATTACTTACACCGTAAGCTTCCAAAGCTTATATTCTTTTTAAACTACTTCTTGCTATTCTTAATTAACGCTAATACACAATGTCCTATCAATTTTTGCATTAATAAACTCCTTTTTATTTATGACACTCACTCACCCATTACCTATAGGGCTAAGCTTAATAATACAAAGACGTTTAATTTGTTTAATATCAGGAACCTTATTTCTAAATTATTGATTTTCATATACGATTTTTTTTACATTTTTTTGGGTGGTTTACTAGTATTATTTATGTATATTTCTAGATTAGCATCAAACGAGTTATTTAAATTTAAACCATACAGGTTCACTGTAATTGCTATTGATTATTAACAATCATCTATTTAAATAAAGAAAACTCATGAAGTAATCTATTAACACATAAATGAATAATCTTAACAAGCTATAAATCTTTTCTTACTAAAATTTATAGACCAATATTATTTCCGATTACACTTTTTCTTATCTCCTATTTTCTACTATGCTTATTGGCTGTAGTCAATATTACTAAATTTGATAGAAGACCTCTTCGGTTGCAAAAATAATGTTGTTCTGGACAGTGAGTCCAGAAGGTACGAACGTGAGACTCGAAATGACTCCGACTAGGCGACCTTGGCGGATTCATGCCCAAGGTTCGCGACAGTAGAATTTTTATCCTTTTACCGATCGATAACCTTTAACGTTTGACTGACGCTCAACCTGAGTTGACCCTCAAGGATATCGGCAGACGATATACAGCTGCACTGACAAACGGACGTGCCGGTCTTTTATCCGAATTGTTTTTACCTCGTTTTATCAAGTTGCTTGTAATAGTGATTCCACAATAAATTGAACTATATGTGCGAACATCGTGACAGTCTCTTTAGTGTTGCGTACATAATTTCTGGTGCCGAAACCCGGGAGTCCTAAGTTTATTCCGAACTCGTTCTGTGAAAACCTTTGCCATGGCCTCGAAGAGTCCTCCCCCTGAAGCCAACGTTGAAGGCCCCGTGAAGGAGGCTCAGTCAGTGGTTGAAGTTTTGCTCAAAGTTCGAAAAAACGCCCGAAGCAAGCTAACAAGAATAATCCATCGAATCGAAAACCATATCATCGATAGAGGCAGTAGGACTGAGCTACGTGCACACCGTGCTAATTTAACTGAAGTGTATGAAGAGTGTATGCAAGCGCATTCGGATTACGTCGCACAGTTAAGCGGACAAGCGACAGTTGCGAAAAGTGAAGCTTGGATTCGCCAGTTGGATGAAGACACTAACAATGCCTACGTTCGAATCGATGATTATGTAAAATCTCGTGCCAATGATGCCTCGTCGACGTACTCTAGAAGCACAGTGACGTCCGCGCGACGCAGCAGTCTCCAAGAAGCCGAGAGGCAAAGGCGCGACACGGAACTCCGTTTACATCAATCTCAGCGAGAAGTAGAAGAACACGTCGAAGACATACGGGCCCTGAAGGCTTTAGAAGCGGAAACCGAAGAAAGGCGATTGAGGATACAGCAGCAGCAAAGGCGGCGAGATCTTTCGAATCAGCTGGAACGAGAAGCCTTGCAGGTGGTCCAGTTACGTCGGGAGGTGGATGAAGAAGAAAATGCGGCCCGCGAAGTCGACGAGGAATTGATATCTTCGCTCGCGATTACAAGGGAGTTAACGACCGCCAGTCCACGAATCCACCACGACAGGGGCTATTCCCCGCGAAACGCACTTCCCCCTTTAACATCGCAGCAGCGCTCAGTTCCTGACATCAGATTTCCCCCTCCGGCAGCTGGGATACTTCAAGGTCGTGGAGCTGACTCGCTCGTTGCAGACGTCCGGTTTTCAAACCCGGTGAGTACTGCTATTCGCTCTACAGCCGTGGACCAGCTGTCTATGAATAAGCGATCAACTGTAAGTAGTTTTATAAATACTCCTGCTCCTCCCCAATGCTCCACGTGGCCTTTAAACGGGCCGGCTGTCCAAGCGCCTCAAGGTACACCGCCAGATGCCTGGATAAGCCAACTGAACCAACAGGTCAATCCAAGTACGTTTTTTCCCTCGACGACCGCGTGTTCGCCATGGTTCTCTGGGGTAATGCCGAAGGTAGAACTTAAGCCGTTCGATGGTAATCCGCAAGATTGGCCCCTTTTTATAGCCACATTCAAGAGCCTAGTCCACGATACCCTACATTGCGACGCGCAACGAATTGCAATGCTAAGGGAAATGTTGAGTCCCGACATCCGTGAAAGCATTGCGCAAACTCTCCTCAGTCCGGGATTGTACGAAGAAGCCCTCAAAGAGCTGCAAGAGATGTATGGGGATCCGCAACTGATCGCGAGGTGCTATATCAAGAGTTTACTTGAAATGCCAGCCCTAAAGAATCAGCAATATGAGTCCCTACGAGACTTCTCGCGTAAACTCCATGGGTTTGTAACTACCCTTATTCACTGTGGTTATGGGCATGAGTTGTCCTCAGCAGCTACGCTCGAGCAACTGATAGACAAACTCCCCAGCGGACTTCGAAGCAAGTGGGGGCGCCATGTACTAAATATGGAGCCGCAGCTCCCGACATTGTCCGATTTCGATGGCTGGCTCAAGAACCTTGTGAGGGCTGAAGGAAAGGTACGACCCCTTGGTACTGCTAAAGGTCCAAACTCCGAATCTACGACCACAGCGAAGAAGTACCCTAAGTCTAATAAGGGGAAACCGAATCCCTATACACCAACTGTCTTTGCAACGCACGTGGACACCGAAGAACCCAGTGGGAGCACGAAATGTCCCGCATGTGGACGAACGCATCCGTTGTCCAACTGCGACAAATTTGCATCCCTTTCCCCACCCGATAAAATCGATCTGGTCAAGAACAATGGCTACTGCTTCAGATGCCTCTGCAAAGGACACGTTAGTCGACAATGCCAAAGAGATGCAGAATGCGGCCTTGAAGGATGTAAACGTCTTCATCATCGCTTACTACACGACGCCCCACGCGCCTTTGATCGGAAGGCCAAGCTTGGTAACAATAGCGCAAGACGCAGTCGAGAACCAAACGGTCAAAGTCGCGAATCCGAAGAAGGTCCGTACGTCAACGCTGTCTCTGCTGACGGGTCGACAAGACAAATTCTTCTGTTGGTCGTACCTGTCCGACTCTACTCGGAGGATACGTTCATCGATACCTTTGCCTTGCTGGATGGTGGAAGTGAGACCTCCCTTATCCGTCAAGACGCGGCATCTAAACTTGGTTTGAAGGGAAGGAGCCTACGCATGCGAATTGGTACGTACCATGGGAATGACCCAATCTCCAAAACCATGCAGGTGGGTTTCAAGATCAAATCTCGTGAGGAAACCGTTTCATTCAACGTCTCCGAGGCACTTGCGGTACCGAAGATATGCGTTTCAAGAAGAGTTGTAGACTGGCCGAATTTGAAGAAGGAATGGGAACACTTGGCGGATTTAGATCTCCCACTCGTGGACTCCAACGATGTGACCGTCCTGATCGGAATGGATGTACCGAAAATACACAGACAGCTGGACTACCGCGAGTCTGAGTACGACGACGCAGCCCCTGTAGCTTTCAGGATGCCCTTTGGCTGGTGCGCAGTAGGTGGACTTTCGACGAAGCAAATTGCATCGTACCCCCGGTGTCACCTCGTCAGCACACGACCCCTTAAGGAACTTGAGGAGCTTAACGAAACCCTCGAGCGAATCTGGACCGTAGAATCGTTGGGAATGGTTGCCTCGAAGAATCCGGTGAGTGAAGCGGATCGTCAAGCGATGCAAACGTTCGAAACTTCCACTCGTCATGACGGAGAACGGTATGAGATCGGGCTCCCGTGGAAGTTCTCGTCAACCATGCTACCTGACAACCGAAGCTCCGCCCTTAAGCGACTTTTTACCGTCGAACGCAGATTTCGTCGCGATCCTGATTACGCTGGGAAATACAACGCGGTTATCGAGGAGTATATATCCTTGGGGCACGCCAGGAAGCTTAGTCTCGAAGAGCTCCGAGGATCTCCAGGCCGAATTTGGTATTTACCCCACCATGGCGTGATTAACCCGAATAAACCTGGGAAGGTCAGAGTAGTCTTTGACGCTTCTAGCGTCTTCGGTGGATCATCGCTCAATTCCAACCTGCTTCAAGGTCCCGACTTGATGGTCAATCTCGTTGGCCTCCTGATCCGTTTTCGAGAACGTCCAGTCGCTGTCTCCTCAGACGTGGAAAAGATGTTTCATCAGGTGCGCGTGAAACCGGAAGACCAAGATGCTCTTAGATTTCTGTGGAGACGCCCTGGATCCCAGTCAGCCCCCCATACCTATAGAATGACCGTACAGATTTTCGGCGCGGTTTCGTCGCCGTCTGTTTGTATGTATGCCCTCCAGCGGACGGCTGAAGACTTCGGGTGCGATCGACCGGATTTAGTGAACAAGGTTAAAACCCAGTTCTACGTGGACAATTTCTTGGATTCGCTGGATACCGAAAAGGAGGCCACGGAAACCTGTGGCGCCTTGACTAGCCTGTTGGCCCGAGGGGGTTTCCGATTGACGAAATGGCTTTCAGGATCTCGTGAAGTCATGGCGGCTTTACCGGCAGGTGAACGCCTAATTCCGAGCCTCAATATTGACCTAGACGACCTCCCTGTCGAACGTACTTTGGGCGTTTTGTGGAACGCAGAAAGGGACGCGTTCTTATTTCGAGTGGTCGTCGCTAAGTCCGTTTCCACTAAAAGAGGAGTCCTTCGGGCGGTCGCTAGTATTTTCGACCCTCTAGGATTTATAGCACCGGTAATCTTAGTTGCTAAGGTCCTTTTGCAAGAAATTTGGCGTCAGCGTCTGGATTGGGACGATGAACTACCGGAGCGGCTTCAAGGAGCATGGAATACCTGGGCGTCCGAGCTTACAGCCCTGGAAACGCTAACGATTCCTCGATGCCTACGAACCGTTCAGGCCTACCCGTCCTCCTTTCAAACCCATACTTTCTGCGACGCCTCCGAAGCCGGTTACGGTGCGGTCATCTATCTACGATTTGACTACCCCTCTAGCCCGGTCTCGGTTTCCCTCGTCGCTGCAAAGACTCGCGTAGCCCCAGTTAAACAACTTACGATCCCAAGGCTTGAGCTCCTCGGTGCCGTGATAGCCGCCAGGCTTACCTTAACGGTAATCAACGAACTGAGAGCCAAACCGGAACAGGTTTTTCTGTGGACGGACTCAACGACCGTACTTAAGTGGATAAACTCTAAGACTTGCCGATTCACGACCTTCGTGGCCAACCGGGTCGGCGAGGTCTTAGAGTCGACCAACTGGCGCCAATGGAGACACGTTCCGGGTGAAACCAACCCCGCAGACATGTGCAGTAGGGGGGTAGCTACTACCGATTTGGTTAATTGTCGGGAGTGGTTCCATGGTCCCGAGTTCTTGATATTACCACCGGATCGTTGGCCAATGTCTACTGGAAGAGGCCTCAGATGAAAACCCAACTGGAGGATTAGATGTTTCCGACCGGAAACAGGGCCGGCGATGTTCTGGACAGTGAGTCCAGAAGGTACGAACGTGAGACTCGAAATGACTCCGACTAGGCGACCTTGGCGGATTCATGCCCAAGGTTCGCGACAGTAGAATTTTTATCCTTTTACCGATCGATAACCTTTAACGTTTGACTGACGCTCAACCTGAGTTGACCCTCAAGGATATCGGCAGACGATATACAGCTGCACTGACAAACGGACGTGCCGGTCTTTTATCCGAATTGTTTTTACCTCGTTTTATCAAGTTGCTTGTAATAGTGATTCCACAATAAATTGAACTATATGTGCGAACATCGTGACAGTCTCTTTAGTGTTGCGTACAAATGTTAACCCTACGAAAATCCCACCCTTTAATTACAATCATTAATAATGCACAAATTGACCTACCTGCTCCATCAGACATCAATATTTGATGAAATTTTGGTTCTCTCCTAGGTTTATGCCTAATAATTCAAATCCTCACTGGTCTATTTCCCGCAATACACTTCTCTGCCCATTTAGACCTAGCTTTCTCTAGTGTAGCCCACATTTGTCGCGATGTTAATTGTAACGTTTACGTGCTTATGCTAAGACTGAGTGTAGTTTAAAAGGAGGAATATATATATATACATGTACAAGGGAAAGGGTTTCAAAAAAGGTGAAAGGCACAAGTTCCTGGTTCACAAGAATTTGCCAGTCTCATGAGCAATAACAAAGGAAAAGCAAATGACAAGATCAAACTACTATGAAGGCACTCTTACACTCTCCCCCTTTTTAAAGAATTAACCCCACAACTTAAAAAATCGGTCTTCCAGGTTCAACATATGTAAATCGATCCGGAGGCTTTCGAGACCTTGTCGACCGACGTTCTTCATCAAAATTTGCTCGCTCGTCTTCACCAGGTCCATCCAAATCTCCATCGCTGTCTGCCCAAGGTTCGCCGAAATTCTCCACGATTTGATCTTCTTCTACGGGCAAGTCGTCATCATCCCCCCAATCCACTAATCTTCTGCGTCTCGGTACAACTTCCTCTCTTCTTTCTTCCTCCTGCTCTGTCGGCACTGCATGCAACTTGTATTTTTGGTACAACTTCCTCTCTTCTTTCTAGAACAGGCCTGGGCCCTGTCTCTACTGGACAATCCGTAGGCACGTTAGTAACAGACAACCCTTTCTTTAAATTGTTCACATGAACAACTTTTCTTGTCCTTGTCGATGCGTTCTTAATTCGCAAAAGCTGATCAGAAATACATTTGATCACAATCCACGGGCCCGACCAAGGTCGATGAAACTTTCGAAACCTTCCCCTCTTTGGAGCAGGAGTTAGTAACCAAACAGAGCCTCCCAATCGGATCTGCTGCTTTGACAAGCTTCTATCATAAATTACCTTCTGATAACGTTGGGCGACTCCTAACCGTGTTCGCGCCTGTTCAAAGATTTCCGGTAGCGTCTTCTCTAAGAATTCAGCATATTGAGACGTGGACACAGGCTCAGCTCCTAAATTTCCCCCACCGAACACAACATCTTCCGGTAAAAACAACTCCCTGCCTAATTTTAGGCGAGCAGGGGTAAAGGTAGAAGAACTTTGAACACTGGACCGGTACGCAAGCAAAACACTGGGCAAACCAAGATCCCATGTCTCGTCTCCCTCATCAATCAGCTTACTAAGGCCAGCCAATATTGTCCTATTAGCCCGCTCAATAAACCCCTCACTCTCCGGGTGATATGGGGTTGTCCGAGTCTTCTTGATCTTGAGTATCCGAAACTTTCATTTACAGTTTTTGATTCAAAATTTCTCCCTTGATCGGAATGAAGTTGAAGAGGAACGCCATATCTGGTGATAAATTCACCATACAACTTACTAGCAATGGTGCTTAGCTTCCTGGTCCCTAATAGGATATGCCTCCAACCACTTCGTAAACAAATCACCGACAACTAAAATGTAACGGTTATGGTCTCTTGTTTCGGGCAAGGGTCCCAAAATATCCATTTCAACAATGTCACTTGGAAATCTTGGGTTCAAGGGATTCAAGGTAGCCTTGGTATTTTGAGACGGAGGATTTCGTTGCATGCATGTTGAACAACTCTTGGACCAGTTCTCTATGTCCTTTCTCATTCCTGGCCAATAAAATCGCGAACGCAGCTTCAGTAAAATCTTCGTGCTACCCATATGTGCACCAGAGTTTCCGCCATGATAGTTCCTCAAAAACTCTTCTTGTTTCCCTTTAGGTACCAGAGGTAGGTATAGACACCCATCAGCAGACAACCATTTGGGATAAAGCCCGCCATTAGAAAACTTCAAATTCTTCCTTTGCGTCCAGTAACTACGCAATGCCGGGCTCAACTCCTTTAAATTCGGCTTACAGTTGGATTCCCTTAGCCATCTCTTGACTAACTCCATTTCCCCGTCCCCCATCTGAGCTTCGACGACATCATTATCGGTAAGTAGCTCCACCTGGTGCACAGCGACATCTTGCTGGAGCCCGTGTGGCATCTCCGGCTCCCCTCCTTCCTCTTCGTTGTCCGACCCTTCATGCTTACCACACTGCGAACATGGTCTTCTTGAAAGCGCATCCGCGTTTCCATGCTTTGGTCCGGGTCTGTGTTCAACGGTGAACTGATAAGATTCGAACAAACTCAACCATCGCAAAACTTGTCCCGTGGGTTCTTTACATTTCTTTATCCATTCTACTGCACTATTATCCGTCCGGATCTTAAACGGTCTTCCAAGCAAATAATGGCTAAATTGAAAGAAAGAAAATTTAACTGCCAATAGCTCTTTTCTTGTCACACAGTAGCGAGTCTCCGGTCTCGTCAAACACCGACTCGCATAAGCTATAGGGCGCTCTACACCGTCAATCTCTTGTGATAGCACAGCTCCTAATCCCACATTACTTGCGTCGGAGTCGACAATAAAAGGCTTGGAAATATCAGGAAAAGCTAATACAGGGGCAGAAGTAAGAAGACGTTTAAGCTCTACAAACGATTGCTCGCATAACACTGACCATTCGTAGGGTACATTCATTTCAGTTAGTCGATACAAAGGCTTGGCGACGTCAGCAAAGCTTTTAACAAAACGACGATAATATGATGCTAAACCGAGAAAACTGTTCAACTCATCACGGTTTGTTGGACGGGGCCATTCTACTATCGCCTTCATTTTCTCTGGATCCGTGCGAACTCCTTGCTTACCACATGCCCTAGAAAACGTACTGAGGTACAGAAAAGCTTACATTTCGAGGGTTTAATCTTCAAGTTAGCTTCTCCCAGTCGACAGAAAATTTACTAATTTCACTAAAAACAATTAGGTCATCCAGGTAAATTAAGCAGATTTTCCACTGAAGACCCCTTACAACTAACTCCATTAACCTCTGAAACGAGCTTGGGCCATTACATAACCCAAAGGGCATGACGTTGAATTCATAAAGACCGTGTGGGGTATGAAAGGCTGTCTTGTGTTTATCTTCTGTTGCCAGTTCTAATTGGTAATACCCACTAATCAGACCTAAAGTGGAAAAAGTTTTTGCTCCCTGTAAAGCATCCAACGTTTCGTCAATCCTCGGTATTGGATAAGCATCCTTAGTCGTTACTGAATTCAATGCTCTATAGTCCACACAAAGCCGCAGCGAGCCATCCTTTTTACGGACCATTACAATTGGTGCGCTCCAAGGACTATTCGAAGGTTCAATTACACCTTGAGCAAGCAAGTCACTCACCATTGACTCCAATTGAGGTCTCCAGTGTAGAGGGATACGTCTAGGCGGCACACGGACGGGATTGTGACTTCCGGTATGAATTTTGTGTCTCATAAGCGTCGTTCGACCCAGATCTTTAGGATGTAAAGATATCACTGAGCGGTGCTTTTGCAATAATCTCTCCAATTGGTCTCGTTTTTCGACGCATAAATTTGGGGTATCAAAAAGGCTGACAAGATCCTTGGGATAATCAGGTTTGTAGGGTTCACAAGCTGCAACTTCTCGTATTTCTGGGAGGGATATATTTTCCGTCATAGCTTGTAATTGCCCTAACCTAGTGCCTACCTTAATTTACATCTTTCAGTCATTTACATTCATAATTCTCACAGGAATCTTTCCGTCTTTAACAGTTTCTAGAGCTCGAGCACACTGTACACCATTTTGAATACCAAAACCTTGGAACAACGCAGTAGGGTAGTTAAAACCAGGAACTTCGACGACCGCCACCATTTCATGCCTTGCCCGAACCCATAACGTTTCTGTCGCGAAAATCTCTTTTTGAACACCATCAGTCAATTTCAATTCATGCCTACCCCATTGCAACACCATCTTCTGGAAATACAACACCATGCCAATCTTTTTGAAAAAATCCCGTCCCAGATACACGTCTTGAGACAGTTCGGGTGACGCGAAAACATCGAACCAAATAATCTCCGAGCTTAATTTCAAGGGGACCGAAACTTTCCCTGTAATCCGTAATTCTTGACTAGTTGCTGTCTGAGCATTGAAAAATACTTTGTGCATCTGCGGAGTCGGTGAGAGCTTTTCAAGTAAACGTTGGTGGATAAGCGTAATATCCGAACCGGAATCCACTAGTATATTACCATGTAAAGGGCCCAAAAACCCTTAAACAAATTTCCCAACGCTGACAGCGGCTGTCTCCAAAAAGACCCCATTTGGATTATCAAATGAAGGAGGAGTCAGTGCTTCAGTTCGTTAAAGTTTCCCTGTCTCTGAGATCGAAGTTGGGTTGAACGAGGCGGTTCCTTGCAGGTATAACGTAGGTGTCCAAGCTGGCCACAGTTATAGTATGTTCTCCCTTGACCCATGAAACGCCTACCCTGACTCGCTCTTGACATTAAATTCTCCAGGGATCTTTCAATGTGGGCAAGTCGTTCTTCCATAGGGTTACCTGATAGCTGAACAGCAGAAACGTTGTTTTCTTCACAATGGCGTCCGGCATCTTTCTTGCCAGTTCCGTCTGCGACTTCAGTTGCTTCAACAGCGGAAACCGCCGTTTCTCTATGCACCACGACCTTATTTGCCACTTCTTCCTCTAGCATATCTTCATACCGGCTAATCATGTCGACAGCGTGTTCCAAATCTCTCGGTCGATCCGCCTTCAGTTGATGACATAAATTATCGTTTTCCACTGTTTGTATCAGCTTCCGCAGTAATATCTCGTCACGGGCATCGTCTTCAAGAGTCGGAAACGCTTCCCTATGCACTTCCCTTATTTTATGTACAAACTCCGAAACCGTCGTGTCTTTGTCTCTCACCATATTATTAAACGGCTCTTGAACAAATCCGGATTACCTTTTTCAAACACTCTTTCCAGGCCATCTAAAGCCTTCTTATAGTCTTTTTGCACATCTTCCGAAAATCCCGAGTACACCAACTCCGCCCTTTCTTTCACTGACAAGGATAACAATTCGGCAGCCAACTCATTTCCAAGCCCGTTAAAGTTTACACTCCTTTCAAAATGTCTACGCCACACAGCCCACTCTTCCTTCTTTGCGCCTTTAAACTCGTCAGGAAAAAACTTCACGCCGTGTAACTTTTTGGACGTAGTAGTAGCCATCCTACCGACTGCGCCAATGTAACGTTTACATGCTTAGGCTAAGACTGAGTGTATTTTAAAGGAGGAATATATATATACATGTACAAGGGAAAGCGTTTCAAAAAAGGTGAAAGGCACAAGTTCCTGGTTCACAAGAATTCTCAAGAATGCCAAGAATCTCAAGAAATTCACAAGAATCAAAAGAATGTCAGTCTCATGAGCAATAACAAAGGGAAAGCAAATGACAAGATCAAACTACTATGAAGGCACTTTTACATAATTATGGCTGATTTTTACGAACTTTGCAGGCAAATGGAGCCTCTTTTTTCTTTATTTGTTTATACCTCCATATCGGACGAGGTATATACTACGGATCTTATGTATTCACTCTAACATGATTTGTGGGAATTATACTCTTACTATTAGTTATAGGAGCCGCGTTTATAGGCTATGTATTACCATGGGGACAGATATCTTTTTGGGGGGCAACAGTAATCACCAACCTAATGTCAGCTATTCCCTATGTAGGAGACAACATCGTTCAATGAATTTGGGGTGGATTTGCAGTGGACAACCCCACATTAACTCGATTTTTTACAATCCACTTTTTACTCCCCTTCAACATGGTCGCGATTACAATAATTCACTTACTATTTTTACATCAAACAGGATCAAATAACCCTATTGGGGTGTCTAGAGATATAGATAAAATCCCATTCCACCCTTACTTCAGAATCAAAGATTTAGTAGGATTTATAATTATACTCTTAATTTTAGTAATTCTTAGTTTATTAGAACCATATCTCGTGGGGGATCCCGGCAACGTCATTCGAACGATTTTTATTTTGCTTCTAGCAGATTTGTTGGATGTCAAAGAGAGAAAACACACAGAGAAAAACTTTCTTAAATAGTTCGACCTACATTACTGTCGTGGTAGTTTTTGAAGTTTTGAACGTTCGATTCGATCGATTTTTGTTTTGCTTTTAGTAGATTTGTTTGGAGTTTGATTCGGAAAACACAAAGGGAAAAAATGTCATAAAAATGTCGATCTACATTACTGTCGCGGTAGTTTTTGAAGTTTTGAAGGTTCGATTCGAACGATTTTGATTTTGCTTCTAGCAGATTTTTTTGGAGTCAAACAGAGAAAACACAAAGAGAAAAACTTTCTTAAATAGTTAAACCTATATTACTGTCGCGGTAGATATTGAAGTTTTTAAAAGTTCGATTCGAACGATTTTTATTTTGCTTCTAGCTGATTTGTTTGGAGTATGATTCGGAAAACAGAGAGAAAAACTTTCTTAAATAGTTCTACCTTCATTACTGTCGCGGTAGTTTTTGAAGTTTTGAAAGTTCGATTCGAACGATTTTTATTTTGCTTCTAGCAGATTTGTTTGGAGTTTGATTCGGAAAACACAACGGGAAAAACTTTCATAAAAAGTTTCACCTATATTACTGTCGCGGTAGTTTTTGAAGTTTTGAACCTTCGAATCGAACGATTTTTATTCTGCTTCTAGCAGATTTGTCTGAGGTCACAGAGAGAAAACACAGAGAGAAAAACAGCAACACGTTCTCCAAAGTCTAGCACACCTATCTCGTGTGGTAGGTTTGAAAGGCTTGGCACACGGCTCTGGTGTGCTTTTAGACGTTTCCAGCAGTTGAGTTAAGTTAGGTTAGGTTAAGTTAGTTTAGGTTAAGTTAAGTTAGTTTAGGTTAAGTTAAGTTAAATTAACCTAACCTAACCTAGCCTAACCTAACCTAGCCTAGCCTAACCTAACTTAACCTAACCTACTTAACCTAACCTAACTTAACTCAACTGCTGGAAACGTCTAAAAGCACACCAGAGCCGTGTGCCAAGCCTATCAAACCTAGCACACGAGAAAACTTTAGAGAACGTGTTGAAAAACAGAACACTACAAGTTGCGCCCTCTACAAGCTACAAGCTGCACTAAACATTACAAGATGCGCCATCTACGAGCAGTACTAAACACTACAAGCTGCGCCATCTACTAGCTTCACTGAACACTACAAGTTGCACTAAACACTACAATCACGCGCCATCTACAAGCTGCACTAAACACTACAAACTGCGCCATTTACAAGCTGCAGTAAACGCCATCTACGAGCTGCACTAAACACTACAAGCTGAGCCATCGACACAACTAGAAGCTACGCAAGCCAACGGCCATACCACGCAGAATGTGCCCAGAAGCTACGCAAAGCTAAACCGAAGAAAAGTGTGTTTTAGACAATTCCATCGAATTTGAATAGTGTGCGTTACTGAAACGGCCGCAAGCGGCGCTTTGTCCCACTTGCAGCCTCAGTCGCGCTCGCAAAGTCGAACAAGCTACATGTTCAGGCAGAAACTATTGTTATGATAACTTTATATATAGAATAGTTGTGTGTTTTAGCTGAATTTTACGTATATTAGTCTGTCTGCGGTTACGAACAACATTCCTGTTAATTTATAAGCATTCATTCAGCGTCATTTGTGTATTTTGTGCGTGTTTTCAGTGCCAAGTTTCACTGAAACGTTTGCCGTGTAGGCCTTTTTAACGTCTAAAACCGACGGTTTTGTGAAATTTGGGCTGGACAAGCTCAAACAAGATGCCGCTGCGTTATTCTTTTCAACATTTTGCCTGCTCCAGTTGGTAATTACACTGTTACAAAACTTCTGCGATTTCTGGAGAAAAACGTCCACGGAAAACGAGTAAACGAAAGTGCAGTGTTTTCTTCTCACTTTTTTCCGACTGCAGCACCCTCCCAATAAAAGTAGTTTCCGAACTGCACTTTTAGAAGTCGTCGAGATTCTAAAAGTGAACCTTCGAATCTGCAGTTTTAGAAGCCGTCTGGCTTCTAAAATTGCAGTTTGAAATCTTCACTTTTTGAAGTCGTTGGGCTTCTAAAAGTGCACTTCGGAAACTCCACTTCTAGAAGTACTCGAGCTTCAATAACGTAAACCTTAATGTGCAGTAAGTGAAATTCACTTATTTGTTTTTTTGTCATTTTGTGTTGCAAACAAAAAAACAAAAAACAATAACAAACAAAAAATAAGCTTAATTAAAAATAAACCATAAACGTAAAAATACAAACGTACAAAACGTACAACGATGTTTTACGAACATTAGAACATTAGAAACTACGAAACATTAGAACAACGAACATTGGAAACTCCAGGCGGATGACTACGGACTTCCGAGACATGCTTTTGCCTCTGTGAGGAAAGGTGAAAACTGCAGAAGGTGAAAACTGGAGCTGCCAAAAGTGCAGCTTTTTCCTCTCTCTTTTTTCCTGTGTGCGCTTTATGAAGCAGGCATTGCAGAAAGTGCAGCTTGTATGCAGCAATTGAAGCACTTTAAGTTGCGGTTTTCGGACCCTTTTTTAACAGTGATGTAAACGAATGTTCATATTTCTCCATTCATACATCGTCTTAAGCAATTGTAAGCTTTCTTGCTTAATCCCCAAGTGTGGCTAGGAGACGTAGACTTTCCACAATTTTCGTTCCTATCCATTTGTTGTGTACAGTTACTTGTTATTTGTGCACTTATTTGTTGTTTACAGTTATTCATTGCCACTTTCCTTAATTTTTCTTTTTTGGGGGGAATTATCGGAAATTCGGTAGTGATTTGTTAGTTAGTACGCCCTTGCATTCTTGGTTTGTCCTTGTTCTGTTCTGACCCCCACTTCCTTATTAGACTATCCTTGTCCCTTTTTGACCTTTCCTAAGAATCCTGTAATAGCTTCCTTAAACCAGCGTCCTTCACCCTACCTGCCCACTTCCCCCTCTTTTTGTATACATCCCCTAGAGAATCTCCATACCGTATATAAACTGTACTCAACATATAGGGGGGCAGAGTTTTGCCAACTCTCACCCTTTGCACAAGTACCGAAATCAGTCTTTCCAAGTCGCTATTAAATTCTCTTTAAATCGTCAGTTGAAGTCTTAGAAATCATTTGGTTGACGCCTGATTGGTTTCCAAAACAATCGTACGAACCTATCTTTTATTAAACACAACGCAGGGACCTCTTTCTCTTTCAATCTAACCAGTAAATTCCTACAGGAATAGTATGGCTAGAACGCAGAATGCCAGAATACGGAATTAAAAAAAACTACCCAACACAGTGCCCAATCACGTTGCTCATTGCTAACGTTGCCATAGCCTCTGGAAAAATGGATACAACCCTCTGTAGGCACTCGCCGCCACTTTGCATAGCGGACGGAATTAATCCCGTCAGCCATTTTGTGAACAGACGCCAAGCCGACTCCACGTCAGGTAATTTGTTCCCGTTTTATTCAAATTTTTTTTAATCCCATCCGACTTTTATTAAACTAAAAGGCAAACAGACCTAAGTATTATGCAATCAGCTTGCATATTATCACATTTTCTTAATAAAAAGTAACATATTGATAATGTTCGACATTATTCCCAGGTGTAAGCTTCAGTTGATTTCGAACGTTTTCAAATTTATTCGCTCCCACTGGCTACATATGGCTATTAATTCAATTAACAAGTACAAGGAAGTTACCATATTCTGTCTTCCGTTTCCTCTTGTTAGGCGAAGATTATGTTTATCGTATTTATTCACGAAAATGTTCAAAATCCGATTTGAGCAATTTCCAGATTTCCCTTAATTCCTCATTCCTCATGACTACCAAGTACCAACAAAGATAGACCCCGGAGGGTAATTCCGTTTTTGGATTTAAAAAATTATCAATGCAAACAAATTTCGCAATTTTCCGGCTAAAAATCGTAAAACTAAAAATTCCCACATGGCCGCCATTGCCGGCCCCGGCCAAAGCTCCAGCGAACGTTTTTGTCCCCGCCCTGTTCCACCAATTTGATTTTTCTAGTCGGGATGACGTACTTTTTTCGAGACTCAAATTCAACTTGTCAAAGCGTAAAACCGTGTTAAGTTGTGTTTGAAGATGAACAGTATTACTAAGAGTTGTCCCTTTTCTATTTCTTAGGTGGTGACAAATTTCACAAACAGTTACAACGTGTTACACTGTTAAAAATTTCCCCTTAAAATAGGAGGAAAAAGGCCCCTAAAAGCGGGGGCACCAGATAGGGGCCTTTTTAGCCCCTAAAATTTTAACGGGGGTTCACTCCTAAAAATGGGGTATATAACTCCTAAAATCGGTAGTTTCCAACTCTCAAAACTAGGGGCATATAAGCCCTACAATTGGTATTTAACCCCCAGAAAGCGTTTTTTTTTTGTTTTTTTTTTTTCCGCCATAAATCAGCATTTCAATTCTCATATTTTTGGCGGCTAAAATAATATTGGGTATTAGTTTTGAAGCCGTAAATTTTACTTTCTGATTTTTTTACATTGTCGAATTGAACAAGTCAAACAAAAAATAAATAAAAAAAATCAACAAATTTTTTTTTTCAAAAAAACGAAAAATCATTTAAAAAAATACAAAAGATATAAAAGAACTAAAAATCAAGTAAAAAAATCGAACAAGTCAAATATTTAAAAAATGCAAAAAAACATTAAGTCAAACTTAAAAAAATACGAAGAATACAAAAACATGGATACGTAAAAGCTTCAGTAAAAATCACAGTCACCGTACATTTATAACACAAATTTCATTTGTCAAAATCCAACTGCCGAAGCAACATTTTTATGCATCCTGAACGACTGTACGAGTCGTCCTTCAACTCCAGGCATCTTCCTTGAAGGAACAGGACCGTGGGCTCAATGCCTTTGGCATAAGTAATATTGTATACATAATACGTAGCTATTAGGCAAGCAACTGCTTCTGTCGCGTTCGACGGCGTAAGATAGGTTACATCTTAAGTTACATCTTAGCTTAGTTTCTTCATGTTTTTATTTATCCACACATGTTCGTTGTGAAATGCAGGTGTGTTCTACTTTAATAAAATGTTCACAAAACTGTTACACTGTTTGTGTTTTCCTTTCAAAACGGCAAGTCGACAGTCACTGCAATTACTTTTTTAAGAAATCTTGTCTTGTCTTGTAAAGTAAGCCACGGAAGAACTAATTTGTGCTTATTGCCGCATGTGTCCGGGGTTTGTTTTTCCTCGACATTTATTAATTTTACCAATGCTTAGGGTTTCAGAAACTTTGTTAGTTTCATAACTGTAATCAAAACAAAGCACTGTTCTTGTCAACGCTCACAAACAGTTCCGTCTACATTCTGAACCAGGAACAATCACAGTGCGAACCGTTTGCAACCGCAAATGGCGACTATAGTGTAACTAAATACTCGAAAACTATTTTTTCCTGAAAATCGTCCATGCTAAAAGCATTCAAAATAAAAACATCGATTTAGGGAAGCAGGCTACTCATTTTGGGGAAAGGTTACTGTTATTAGGTATGCGTTACTCATACTAAGGGGTGCCCACTCATTTTGGGGTTACAGCTACCCGTTTTGAGGGCTTGTTCCCCGTTGTTGAGAGGGAGAACCCCATCTTTGGGGGGAGGTACCTATCTTGAGTAGTCCAACCAATTTTAGGAGGTGGTTACACCCCGGTTTTAGGGGCCCTTTTTAACAGTGTAAGTGTGTTGTCCTTTCCCTCCAGTGCTTCCACTTCTAGTGGTTTTCCTCCAGATTAGAGGTTTTTCACATTTTATTTCTAAATCTAGAGGTCTAGAGGTTTTAATGAAAAAATAAGTACATCTTTACTGTTTAGGTATAAAAATTCGATTCATCAATGTCAGAAATCCACCGAACATAAGCCTAGTTGCGTTTCCTTTCCGGAACACTGAATGCATGTTCTGAGTGGAGCACCAAGTTCGCCCTCTTATGCCCGTGACGTCATACCTGTGGGATACCCTAGTATGACTAGAAACGACTGACTGCACTCAGTGCAAGAAAGTGGCGAACAAGGTTCCCATGGGAATCGCCATGAGTATTAGGAAAGGCTGCATTAAAACCGCAACGCTGTTTCTGTTTGTAAATAAATTCAGAGTGCTGTGTCTGAGATCGACTTCCATAATTAATTACATGCAATCTAGTCTAAATGTCCGTAATAAATGCTAAGTGGCTTCGTAAAGATGCATCTACAATAGAACATGGCACTGAACAACAGGGATCTAAAAGAAAACAGCCCGCTTGCGATAGCGAACAGCCAGTGGCAGGCCCAAGCTCAAGAGAACGTAATACAGAAGAAACACCTGTACATTGTGATCCTGTTGAACTCTGTGATTCTGGTATATTTATTTTTGCTTTAAAATTTAACTTTGCTTTTTTAAGCTTACGTTATAATAGATGTAGGTGCGAATCCAGACTCAGACGGCAACGACAAGAAGAGAAAAAAGCTGTCTTACACGCAGCAATTTAGAGATGCCTGGCTCGAAGAGCCTTTGTGCAAAAACTGGCTAGAAAAACGCTGGAATAGACAGCAGAACGCGTATACACCTTTCTGCAAGTTCTGCAATGATTTTCTCCGAAATGGGAAGAAGGATTTGAAATGCCATGCTTTAAGACAGACTGATTTGAAAAATGAAGAGAATTTCCGAAAACAGGATCAAGAAAAACAAGTCAAGGCTATGCAAAGTTTCATTTCGAAAGGAAGAGAAGAGATAACACTGGAGCTTCGAATCACTGAATTCTTAGTACGCAATAACCTAAGCCTTTCTTTATGCGATCATTTGGTGAAATTCTTGAAAAATGCCTTTCCGGAAAGCGAAACAGCTCGCAAGTTGGCAATGGGAAAACAGAAGTACAATCGTCCGCTTTGGTAATTATGAATGTAATGTATTTCAAAATATAAACAAATGCATTTTCTGCGCTTTACATGAGCGGGAAGGTATGTGAAGGATGAATCTAGTGTAATGGCAAGACTAAACTCCAAGTAATGGCGAGTCCGGAACTGCTCAAGCGTTAACCGAAGCTGTGTTAAAGCGTATTGATGATATGAAAGTACCGCGGCAAAAGTAAATAATTCGTGTCTCACGTTTAAGGCTTTGCTATTAAAATGTTTCCTTAATAGTATTATAAGATTCAGTGCGGACACGACGAATTCGATGTTTGGATGTAATAATTCTGTTTCTGTGCTACTCAAGGAGGCCATACCTGGAATTTTCAGCGTTAAATGCTCCTGTCATTCCATCCACCTTTGCGCCTCTTACGCTTGTAAGAATTTGCCGAAAAATCTTGAAGAGCTCGTTAGAGGAATTTACAATCACTTTTCACACAGTTCAGCTAGAAGAAGTTTTGCTGCATTCCAAGAGTTTGTGCAAGTGGCCAAACACCAAATTCTTTCTCCAGGACAAACTAGATGGCTTTCATTCGAAGCGTGCATTAAACGCATGCTTGAACAGCGTCATGCCCTGATCCTCTATTTTGAAGCGGAAAAGTTTGAAGATAGCAAACAGTCAAACGAAAAGATACTCAGTAATTTGAGACATCCTCTGACGCAGAGTTTTTTACTCTTCGTTGCCTACGCATTGGAAATGTTTAACCACTTTAACAAAACATTCCAATCTGAAGCGCCCATGATTTTCGAGCTGAAGACTCGTGTGTACGATCTCATACGATCGTTCGCAAGGAACTTTATGTCGAATGTCTGTGTTAGAGGAACTCACGCGCTGGTTATCAATCCGAAAGAGGAAAAGGAGTGGCTTCCACTTCATCAAATATACCTTGGTAATATCTACATTTTCATGTTCCATGAGTAATGCGATTAATTGTTGGTCTTTTTCAGGGCCTGCCTGTGACAAGTGGTTTAACGAGCACGGGACCAACCTAACAGAAAGTGAAAAGAACCTTCTTTTCACTTTCTGCCGAGGCTTATTTATTGAATCGATTGAGCAAATGAAGTCAAGGTTCAATTTCTCCGATCCAGTGTTCAAATACATCGAGTTACTGAAGCCGAACATCGCTCGCGACTGCCGTATGGATTTAATTGAAGGTATATTCAAGCGGTTTCCTGTCATGAATAGCTTTGTGGATGAAAATGCCTTCATGATCGAATATCGTGAGCATATCAACATTGCATACGAATGTTTTGGTACCGATGTAACGGAGAATAGTTTTTGCGAAGTGAATCCACTGCACTGCTGGCAGGTGGTTCAAAAACAAGTGTGCAATGGTGAAACGAAGTTGGCTGCGCGTGCTTGCCTTCCCGAAGGGTGGCAAATGACGATGTTGCCAGCAGACCAGGCTTGCGCAGCAGACGTGTCCCAGCTGCGGAGTCGGCAGGAAACTCACGTCCAAGGGGCTATACCCCCGAGTACGTGCTGTCCTTGATTTCAAGGACAGCTACTACCTAGCTTGCAAGTACACTGCAAAGGTAGCTTCATTGCGTACGATCAACGCATACTAGCGCAGCTACCTGACGGACTTGCAGCTCGCTTCCCCGCCATCCTGACCTCCAGGTACGCATGCGACATTGGCATTATTGCGATGGCCAGGTCTCGCACGCTGGGGAATAGCCCTGCCGCCCTGCAGAAGGATCGTCAGGAACTACATTCCGAGATGTGGCTGCGCAAGACGACGGCCTATTTGAGTGACTGCCGGTGTTACTCAAATAGCTTAATCGGCTTATTGCAGCCAAAGGAGTACTAGCAGCAACCCCCTCCTTTCAGCGCCCTGCCCGCTGCGAAGTGGTTCTTGGCGACGTACATCCGCGACGTCTGGGCCCGATTGCCCACCGTTAAGGCCGCCATCACCTCGGTCTGCGGTTCGATTCTGAAGATTGATTCTACCAAGAAAGTGACCCGGAACTGCAGCCAATACTGCCACTTGGTGCACCAATGTCGGCAATGAGCGGGGAGAGATTCTCCTCTCTGTTTTGACCACGTCGGAGAGCACCATGTCATTGCAGCCCATGGCTACTGGCTTGATGGAGAGGTAATGTATTGCGAGGCCTTCGGTTTGAAAGTCATTCTATTTGAACATGTCTTTTTAAAAAAAAAAATCTCCTCCGGATACCGTCGAGCAGCAGAAGCAGCGCCGATCCTTCTCTACACTGACCGCGACTGCTGCACAGCAGAGGGCTCACGGTCGAAATACCAGCTTCTTTTCGACCAGTGCACGGGTCTCCAAGTTCGCCTTGACATCTGGCATTTCATGCGGCGTCTGGCCATGGGATGTACCGGCGAGTCCCACCCTCTGTATGGCACCTTCTTGACCAGATTGTCGTCCTGCATATTCGAATGGGATGCCACGGATCTCGATGCCTTGCGAACTGCCAAGAAGAGGGAAATGGAAATGGAAGGGCTTTCCAATCCTTCTGTCGCGGCGGTCAACAAAGCCATCAGCAAATCCGAGATGGCACGCCATTGTCGTCGGCGTACTCGTGGCACCCAAGAGACGAGGGATCAGATCGAAGCCCTGATTCTTTCGTTGACTTTGGTCACGGATTCGCTGGGAGTTCCGTGGGCGCTCCAGGCCAGTATACAGGAGAGCTGCTGGGAGTGGAATTCCTCTACCAGTAAACTGGCTGGACCCTTCCCACGGATGACGCTGCAGTCGATGAGGGGATTGACGAGGGTGTTCAGGGCATGGATGTCTTTTTGGAACCCGATTCCCCCACCGTGCTACACGAGAAAAATAGTGATATGAAGATCGAAATTACATTTTCTTGTCTATACCAAATGACCATATTCTTTATTTTGCAACGATTTTTCAACAATTTTGATAGAGATGATTGAGGAATTCCTAAATTAACGCCCGCTTTCCTTTGTTGCAAATCTTTGAAATTCAACTTGTCGTTTCAATGCGAGCCACAACTGCTCTGTTACATTTCAATCAACGCTTATTTTCTTGTTTTTTTCCTGTTATTTCCGGCATTTTTATAGAACCACACGTCTAAAACACAACCAACACTGCTGAAGCCTACTCCTACGCTTAGGGAGGGTTCTCAACACGGTTTGAATCAGTCCTTTCAAACTTAGTTCCATAAACCCGCTGATTCTAACAACCAGGGATCGCAATAAGTGGCATCTAGTACGGGACCTTGACTATAGTATAGGATATTTTTTAAGAGTCGCAATATTTTGTGTTCTCTTGCAGTTGATTGGGAGCTTTGAACGGCAGCTTCTCCTTTCCTTTCACTTCTCTTTTTTATTTTCTCCGTTTTTTCTCGTCATGGATTGTGTAACTTCCACGCCGGGTTTTTTACAGGTAGGAAACTTTCTATGTTCGCTTCATTAACAGAACTCGTCAGCTATTCTGCACGAACTGACCGTAGTTGTCGGGTGGGGGAAGGGGAAGCAAGCGCTAAACTGCGTCAGTTCAATGCACAGATTTCGAGTCGGGTAGACTTTTTAATGACCAAATTAAAAAAAAGGAATATTTGCTTGGTCCTAGGCAATGATGGGCTTCAAATGGAGCTCGATATAGAAACGTACAGTGAGCTTGGCCCGCTCATTTGTTGTGAATCTTTGAACCGGAGGCTGTTCCAACCCGCGGAAGCCCCACATTTCCAGACTGTAGCAAGTACTGCCACGTTCTGGAGATGCACGGTAAGCTCCTAGCCGACTTTTTACGGATTTCATTGCCACGTTAATGTGTCTTCTGTTTAGTTTGACCCTTGCAGCAGGTGCTTTATGGAAATGACGCAAGGAGATCGCGTATTCGTCAAGACTTGAACCTGTCGTGTGGTGTGCGATGCTTTCCCTCTTCCGGTTTGTTAATTTTTTAGTAAGGGATTTTTGTATTTGTATTTTCCTTCATTTTTTGGGGGGTTGGGCATAGTATTGCTAACGCGCAAAATGCCAGAATAGGGAATTTAAACACACTACCCAACACAGTGCCCATTCACATTGCTCTTTGTAATGTCGCCATGGTTTCATACAACTATCAAGTTGTATGAAACTCGATCAAGTGCATCAAATTCTATCAAGTTGTATCAAAATTTCTCCGAAATGCGAACTAAAATGCGAACCAAACGCGAAATGCGAAAGGCACGTGTGTTTTCAAGTGCTATCAAAACAAGAGATGCTATTATAACAAGAGATAGAAAATTTTACCTAAGCACCTTTCGAAGAATGCGTTTAGTTCCCATAAGTGCTATTTTGTGCATTTAGTGCGCGTTACTGGAATGGCCGCAAGTAGCGCTTTGTCCAAGTTGCAGCCTTAGTCGCGCTCGGAAAGTCGAACAAGTTACATTTTCAGACAGAGTCTATTGTTATCCATAACTTTATATATAGAATAGTTGTGTTTTTAGCTGAATTTACGTAACTTAGTCTTTCTGCCTTTACGATCCTGTTAATTTATAAGCATTCATTCAGCTTCATTTGTGGATTTTATGCGTGTTTTCAGTGCGTAGTTTCATTCAAACGTTTGGGCGTGTAGGCTTTTTTTTAACGTCTAAAACGGAAGATTTTGTGAAATTTGGGCTGGACAAGCTCAAACAAGATGCCGCTGTGTTATTCTTTTTCACCTTTTGCCTGCTTCCAGTTGGTGAGACATCCTTATTTCTTCGATTTTTATTCAAATGAAGCCGAGTGAAACAGCATGCCACGTGGGAGAGTTATGTGTGAGATTAAGGAAAGATATTTTTAAATGCTTAATCCCCAAGTGTGGCTAGGAGACGTGGACTTTCCACAATTTTCGTTCCTGTCCATTTCTTGTGTACAGTTACTTGTTATTTGTGCAGTTTTCCAGTTGCCGTGTTTTCAAGATTGTTGCTGTTTTCGGGGGGGGGGGGGGGATCTACGTGTTCGCTCAGTCGAGGTAAGAACACGTTTGAGTTTTTTCAAAAGTGGCTTTCTGGTTTCTTTCCTTAATCGAAGAGTCCATTGTGTATTACTCCCTGCTTTCGTCTTTGTTGGGCAATTCAAATTTTTTTTAATGGTAGTCAAGATATGCTTTTCGTTTTCCCGAAATTGGTGTTAAATTCTCAACCTTTATTTTGAGGAAATTTTCCTTCTCATTTGAGTTTCTGTAGGCATTCTTTTTAAGGAGCGCTAAAAGGAAAAATGCTGAATTCATGGTTTCAATTTGTGCCAACAGGAAAGCTCAGTCAGTTTTAAAAAACAACGTCAGTTTTAGGATTTAGCCTTTGACTCGGTGTGTACGAGTTGCGACTAACTTCCCCTTCCCCCTTCTATTTTTGTTTTTAGGATCTTCGCCATGTAGACCGCGGAAAGAGGGGAGAGGGTAGAAGGAGAGAGAAGGGGAGAAGGAGTGCAAAGAGGGAGGAAATAACAATTTTGTGGGTTGTAGAATTTTTTTTAATGGTAATTTTAATTTTTTAATTTAATTTTTTAAGTGCTCCATCTAAACAGTACAAGCTGTACTAAACACCACAAGCCGCGTCATCTAGACGCTGTAATGTGTACTAAGTACCACAAGTGCGCCATCTACACGCTGAAAGGTAAAAGCGGAAGGTACGCGTAAGGTAAACGTAAGGTTAGCGTTAGGTAAGCGTCAGGTAAGCGGGAGGTAAGCGGAACGAAGGCGGAAGGTAAGCGTCAGGAAAGCGTCAGGTAAGCGTAAGGTAAGCGTAAGGTAAGCGTAAGGTAAGCGTCAGGTTAGCGGAAGGTAAGCGGAAGGTAGCGGAAGGTAAGCGGAAAGTAAGCGTCAGGAAAGCGTCAGGTAAGCGGGAGGTAAGCGGAAGGTAAGCGTAAGGTAAGCGTTAGGTTAGTTCAGGTTAGGTTAGGCTAATTTAGGTTTGATTAGTTCAGGTTAGGTTAGGTTATTTCAATTTAGGTTAGGTCAGGCTACGTATTTGGACTTCTCACTCTCACCCCCTTTCCCTTAGTAACTCCTTGTTGACCCTATTATTAGGGTGCAGCACGTAATTAAAGACGAGGGAAAACCTGATCCCTAAATTCGTAATTTAGTTACGTTATAATAGGTTAGGTTATACCTAGGCTAGACGGGACGATTTAATGTTAATCAACTCCGACTACCTGAGGTAAACATGTTTAAGTGAGTCGTCTAGAAACAACAGCATTAACGCTAATGATAATCAACTGTTAATGAAGGTTCTGATTTAATGAAGTTGGCACAAGTTCATTAACTATGACCAACATTAGCTAATGCCTAATTAAAGCCCCGTCTAGACAACTTACCTGATTAAGTTAGGACTAGGATGACAAAATAGCATTTCTTAGCTTCATAAAACGTTTTTCTCATATAAATATAAAAAAGAACCAATACGAATAAAAACCGGAATCAGTCTCTTTTCTAGTGTAGGCCTTAACTGATCGCGAATGCACGCAAATAATGTTATGAAAAAAAATCATCGGCCATACGTGAAAACGTCATTTTTTGTCGTTCGAATGGACTTTCTGTCGGTAATGTGTTTAATTATGTGAAGGTTAACACTAATAAAGCATTGGAAAGATTTGAGCTTGGTAAAACACATTTCTTCGCTTCAGAAAAAGTCTACTTTCCGAAGACGAACAACACGGATCTGAAATAAAGAATCCCCTTTCACTTCCATATTTTTTTCTCCTTAAAATATAGTAAAAGTGCTACTCGGACTCGGATATAAGGGATCCCTCTCGACACTTATTGCCTGCATATGAAAGCGTAGAAAGTACTACATATAGCATTGTGTTTAGCCTATGGCTCACAGTAGTCGAGCACCATGGCTTCTCAAGATTCTTTAAAAGAAAGAAAACGCTCATCCAATTGGGTTGATTCTGAGTTGTCAGCTTTGTTAAACATTTGGCAAGAGAGTTACGAGGATCTGCGCCGTGCAAAACGCAATAAGCCTATTTTTGAGTCCATGAGATGGTCTTTGGAAGTTGTTGGTGTCGTCCGTATGGTGGATGAGATATCAGTGAAGTTGAACAATCTGACACAAACGTACAGGTAATCGTATTTTCTTCCATTGTGAACGAACCGTGAACTAATTTGAACTTTCTTTTATCATTCGCCAGAAAGAACAAAGTAAAATGTACCTCTACAGGTTCTTCTCCAAGCTCATGGAACTGGTACGATGCCGTTAACAGCATTATTGGCCGAAGTCCATGTAACGACGTTTCAAGGGTAGAGGACTCGATTGTTCATGGTGTTCAGGTTCCATGGTGTTCAGGTTCCTCTGTTGCCAGGTGCCTTTCTTCCGTTCAGAAGCTAATTGGAAACAGCGATAAAACAGCTTCTGATAAAGTTGACCAGGCAATTCTAAGCTTAGTTCAGAATATGGAAAAAAAAATGGAAGAAGATTTGGCTTTGAAACGTAAAATTGTAGCGTCTATAGACAATACTCGCCCTGACCACGTTTATTCCTCTCTCCCTTTTCCTTCAAGTTATTCTGTTATTGGTTCTCAATTGCAAAGTATGCCATATCCCTTTCCTTACAATTTACGGCAAAGTGATTCAAATGTAGTACCACCACCACCATCCCCAGGTTCTTAAGGGTTTCTTGGTTCTTCTTGGGTTTTATAGGTGAATTGGGTTGTCATTAAAAAATTCCACCATTGCGGAACGAACTTGCTCTGCTCTTATTGTTGCTTCGTTACGAAAGGTATTGGGCCTTGTTTGCTCGCTAAACTCAGCATCGCAATCTTCTGCGGGCACGCCAAATTTTTCGCACATATTGTGAAGGGTACAACAAGCTTTGGTAATGAGGTTAATTTTACTAATAGGAAACTCCATTCGTTTATAAGTAATTCGCCAGCGCATCTTTAGTCTTCCAAAAGCATTTTCAATTACCCGTCGAGGGCGAGACAACCGAAAATTAAAATGTTTTTGCTCCTCGGATAACCTGGTTGTATCAGGATATGGCTTCATTAGCGTTGGCAACAGTTGGAAAGCTCCGTCTCCTAAAATGTGAGTTGGTACTCGTACGTCGCTAACATACATGGAAGAATTCAAACGCTCAAGGGTTCAGGTAGGTTAGGTTAAATTAGTTCAGGTAAGGTTAGGTTGGATTAGTTCAGTTTAGGTTAGGTTAGATTAGTTCAGGTTAGGTTAGATTAGTTCAGGTTAGGTTAGGTTAGGTTAGTTCAGGTTAGGTTAGTTCAGGTTAGGTTAGGTCAGGCTAGATATTGGGACTTCCCACTCTCACCATCTTTCCCCTAGTAACTCCATGTTGACCCTATTCGTAGGGTGCAGCACGTAATTAAAGACGAGGGAAAACCTGATCCGTAAACTCGTAATTTAGTTAGGGTAGGTAAGGTTAGTTAAGGTTATGTTAGATTAGTTCAGGTTAGGTTAGGCTAATTTAGGTTAGGAGTGGAAAGGAGTTCAAGGGCAGACGAAGATTGGGAATTCTCAATGTCTCGCTCAACAAATTCACTGTAGAAATTGATGTATTCGCTGTGGTGGCAAACAGTAGCAAACCAGCTTCCCCAGCGAGTTATTACAGGGACTGGTGGAAGCTGTACTGCGTCATTTGTTTGCTGCTGCATGAAGTTAATGTAGCTTTGTTTCCTTGAGGGGCAGTGCAACAGTATTTTCTTGAATGAAGCAACAAGCTTGTCTCCAGCTGGGAAATTACTACGGCAAGTTTCACCTACTAGGTTCAGTATGTGCGCATTGCAAGTAATATGCACTACAATTCGGTAGTAACAGGGCCGTCTTATCGCATGGGCCAACTGGGCACTGGCCCAGGGCCCTGGCCAACTGGGCACTGACCCAATTTTATATTCAGTTACTACTACATAATTTTATTTAAAAGTGTGCACTTTTAGCATGCGTTTACTAAAAACACGTAAAAACGTGGAAGCTCATCATGATTTTTGCCTTATAGTACCGCTGTTGCTCAAAAGTTAGAGACCCTGCCGCAGTACGCAATTTGCAACCAAAATTTTCCCAGCGAGCCTGAGTGCCGCTGTAGGAGAGCATAAGAAACATCCCTATTGTTTTGATTCTCAAGCGTCTTCAAACGTCTTATTTTCACTGCTTTTGATCTGTTCTTTGATTGTCTTGATTTCACTGCTTAGCTTGTTTTTGCCATAAAATGAAGCGTAATGTTTTAAGCGGGGCGCAGAAAAGGAAGAAAGCTGCAGAGGATAAAGAAAAGATTAACAAACTTCTTAAAATCACAACTTGGTTCAATTTAGGAGTGGCAGGTACAGTATATGTAACAGTAAGGGCTGATTTCCACTGAGGTCCTAAGTGTCTTAAGGTGTGCTAAGGAGGAGTCGAGGAAGGGAAGGGAAATCAGTGGCCCTTTTCGGATATTAGCTAACTTTCATAGTTTCGTGGAAAGAAACGGCGCTTGTGGAGTTTACCCCCCACAAGCTAAACAGTAATCGCGGTTCATAGCATGCGAACCATTCATGGGGTGCTGACAAAAAACTAAAATTACATTTTCTTTTTCATTTCACAATAAGTCAATCACACACCAAGCCACCTAACCCTCTGCGAAATACATTGTACTGAGTCACGGACGACAAGCTCTGCCCTATGAATGCCACGCATACTGTCAATTCCCGGGTTAGTATTTAGCATGTGGGTAAACTCCACAAGCACCAAAGAAACGGGCTAAATTTTCCCCTCCTTTCTAACGAAGCGTGTTTTTATCAAGTGTTTTTATAATTAGTTTGTCTCCCCTTTGCCTCTTGAATGACGACAAGTAGGCTCCTCGAGTTGCTAAGCTTAAGACACGTTAGGACCTCAGTGGAAATGGACCCTTACAATATTGAGCGAAAAGCGCGGATAGCTAAGTACATAAGAACCGTGTACTTAGATCAAGGACGTTATATTATGCTAGGTCTACACGGATTGTAGGGTTATCTATTGACTGTAATGTGTTCGATCCAAGTCTTAGAATTCTGACGCACCTGGCAGGCGCGCAAGTTGCGAAAATCGAAGAATTTTCTTCGTGAGTTTTACTGTTAACAGAAACCCTACGATCGGTGTGAACCTTGCATTAGCTTTTTTTGCGATCCCTCGAATACGGATACCACTATTACTCTTTTCAGATACGCCGTCAACCTCTACTTCTACTTCTAATCAGTCAGACTTGCAAATGGTATATACAGCTCTTCCTGTTGCTGACGACATCAAGCAGGAAGTACAGGAATCTGAAACGACGAATTCTTCCAAGGATCCAGAGATCCAAAATACCGATCCGGGACTTTGGGACATTAGCAATGCTAACGTAGTAGACTATTGGATTCGGTGTGGGCCATCATCATGCCAAAATGATGAGAGCGACTTTTCCAACTCGCGCAGAGTTTACGAAGGATGTAATGGAGAGAATGCTAGGGTGAGGTACTGTTCGAAGAATATATTCAAACGTGAGCTTAGGAATGGCGAGTCCGTTAAACGGGAGTGGGTAATTTATTCGCCATCCCAGTGTCACGTGTGGCCTGGGGAAAATGCCTACGGCCCCTGAACTGGGGAAAGGGCTTGATTTCTGATGTAGTATGTGTTATGAAGCAGAGTCAGCAGTATAGTAGTCGCAAAGTAAAGGGGTAAGCCAAGTAGAGTGCAGGGAAGTCAATATGAGAGAAAGTGAGGCAAGCAGTAAACTGATAGTACGTAGGTTGAAGGTTCAATGCTGACTGTGTGTATTGACAGGGTGCACCGGCTCCATACTGTCTAACAGAGCCATCTGTTACAGGGTACAACTTATAATGGAAACATAACAAATTCCTCCCCCGTAACTGAAAAACCCCCAAATGATACACCCACGACCGTTTACAAAACAACACATCATTTAAGTGTAATCTAGCTTCTTCGAGCTGTTCTTCAATCGTTCCGAACGTCTGGGTTCCACCGGATTGTTAGGCAACCGGATGCGGGGAACGGGCGCCTCTGGTGACTTCTGCTGTGACTGAGGCTCAACTGGAACCGCAGGCGGACCATCAAACACCTTCTCAGGGGCCGCCACCTGGTCTGCTTGAGGAGCAACCTGTTCAAACAAAGGCTTATTAGTATGCGGAGCTGAAGGCTGGACGGCTTGGGGAAATGGTGGACGGAACACTTCGACGACCGCTTCGTCCAGCTCGTTTCCTTCGTCGCTTCTTCTTATCTGGTCCCAATGGCGCTTCACAAGCGAGTCTCCTACTCGGACTTCGTAAAGGTACTTTCCGAGACGCCGGGCAATCATGGCCTGTTGCCACTTGGGGTAACCTTTGCGGAAATCCCGAACCATGACCGGGTCTCCTTGGGAATATTCGGCGCTAGACGTAGGAGACGGAACGTCGAAAGCAGTGGGTTTGCTTGGCAGAAGTAGGTCCAGCTTGGTTCTGGGGGAATAGCCCAACAAAACTTCTGCTGGACATTTCCCCGTGGAAGCGTGCTGTGTTGTGCGATAACCGAAGAGAAATCTTGACAGTTTCGCTTGCAGTGACAAGGAATCTTGGCTAGCTTTGCGTAGGCTGGTTTTTAGGGATTGGACGAAACGTTCGGCTAGCCCATTCGTCTGGGGATGGTAAGGCGCCCCCATCAAATGGCTAATCCCATTCTGCTTGACAAAAACCGCCATTTCCTCTGACGTAAACTGAGGCCCGTTATCGGTCACGAGCTCGGAAGGCAGCCCAAAACGCGCAAAAATGGAGCGCAAGATTTCAATCGTCGCTTCCGTTGTAGTAGTGTGGACCACAAAGGCTTCTGGCCATTTGGTGTAAGCGTCCATGAGCAAAAATATCATTTTTCCCTCTATAGGGCCCGCAAAGTCTGCGTGTAAACGTTGCCATGGTCCTTTGGGAGTTGGCCAAGCAGCATTTTTGAGTTGGTTTGGGGATCGCACTGCTACCTTGCATTGAGGACATTTTCCAACCAACCTAGTTATCTCTTGATCCATTGCAGGCCACCAAAATTTACTCCGTGCCATGGATTTGGTGCGTGCAATACCAGTATGTCCTTCGTGCAATAAGGTAAGGACATCGTTACGTAACGTTGAAGGAACTACGACACGACGTCCCCAGAGGATGGCGTCGTTTTCCAGCGACAACTCAAAACGCCGCATGTGAAACGGTTTTAATTCAACAGGAATCTTACCGGTCTTCCAACCACTCTTAACGAAACCTTGAACTTGGCCGAGTAGTGGATCCTGCTTTTGTTCTCGCAATAATTTTTCGAACGTAAGGGGTAAGCCCTCCAAAATTCCTAGGTTACAACAACTGGCAGCCATGGCCGCATAATCCACGGAGGTGTAGGGTAATGGTGATCTTGAGAGGGTATCCGCATTTGCGTTCTCTTCCGACCGACGAAATTCCATTTCGTACGTGTAGGCCGTCAGTTTTAAAGCCCAACGTTGCATACGTGCTGCAGCAATTGCGGAAACTCCAGATTTGGGACCCAAGATCGAGAGCAACGGTTTATGGTCCGTGACCAGTGTAAAACTCCTCCCGAACAAATAGTCGTGGAATCGCGAAACCCCAAAAATGATGGCAAGAGCTTCGCGCTCGATTTGGGAGTAGTTTCTCTCAGCTTTCGACAGTGTTTTGGAGGCATACGCAACAGGACGCTCGTCTCCATTTGGGAACCGATGTGACAAGACAGCAGCGACTCCTACGGACGACGCGTCACACTCTAAGCGAATCGGCAAAGTCGGGTCATAGTGACACAGAACCTGCTGGGAGCTGAGATTTTGCTTCAGTCTTTTCCAAGCTTCTTCTTGAGGATGTCCCCAATGAAAACTACAACCTTGTCGGGTCAGTGCGGTCAATGGTTCCGCCAGTGTGGCTAAGTTTTTTATAAACTTCCCATAATACTGAACCAAGCCCAGGAAGGATTTGATGTCTTTTGCATTCTTGGGCTTGGGCGCTTCTGAAACGGCACGTACTTTCGACGGGTCTGTTTTCAATCCGTCTGCAGAAACAATGATCCCCAGATATGGTACTTCAGTCCGTCCGAAAAAGCATTTGGACAAATCTAATCTAACATTGGCCTCTTGCAGCCGTTTAAGAACTTCCTCTGCCCGTTTTTTGTGTTCTTCCTTCGTAGTCCCGGATACAAGTATGTCATCCAGGTAGCATTTAACAAAGGGCAGGTCACGAAGTAATTCATCCATGAATTTTTGGAACTTCGCTGGAGCAGAAGCAATTCCGAATGGTAATCTGCAGTATTGATATAAACCCCACTGGGTGTTGATTGTTGTCAACGGTTGGGATTCAGTGGCAAGGGAAAGCTGTAAATAAGCTTGCGAAAGATCCAACTTACTAAAGAAGGCTCCGCCTTCTAAAGTAGCGAAAAGATCCGCTGGTTTTGGTAGAGGATACTGGTCGATTAAGAGTTCGGGGTTTACGGACATTTTGTAATCTCCGCAGATACGAAAATGACCATTAGGTTTTGGGACTACTACGATTGGTGCAGCCCAATCGCTATAATCGAATTTCTTTATTATTCCGTCAGCTTCTAACCGATCAAGTTCCTTTTTTACTGGTTCACGTAAGGCATAAGGAAGGGAACGCGGTCTGTTAAAGCGAGGAATAGCCGAAGGCTTCAAATCTAATTTGACCTCCGCAATTGGTGTTGTTCGAAAGTCCAAGGATTCAAACAACGGAGCGTATTGCGCACGGAGGCGCTCCGGAGAACAAAGCTGTCCTGGAAACTCCAGGGTGTTAACGCGGGCAGAAGCAAATAAGCTTCCGATCTCGGCGTCAATTCCGAACTGTTTAAGGATGTCACGACCCAGCACCGGATCCCGCGGCAGGTCAACCACTCCGAGGTCGACTGCCAATGTAGTGCCCTGAAGGCTTAAAGGCATATTGACTTTGCCGATAATTGGTACACCATGACCAGTGAACGCATTTACCCTAACTTCGGGAGCCTGTAGTGACGGAGATCCCAATTGTCTCCATGTAGCTTTAGGTATTAGGGAAACGGATGAGCCTGTATCCAACTCCATTTTAACGGGTTGCCCAGCGATGCAAACGTCAATCCAATAGGGTTCTGAGTGGCCCATTTTGGATAAAAAAACAGAGCGGAGAGAGTCAAGCCTTTCGCTATAATCTTCATTGTCCGATTCTTCTTGAAGATAATGAGATTTAGCCCTGTTATCGTTTTGACTCTTCTGATTACCAGGGAAACTAATCCTTGATTCTGATGGCAACGTTGACCGACTGCGACAGACCGCCGCAAAATGTCCCTTCTTATGGCAGGCTTTGCAGACTTGGTTTAAGGCAGGACAGTTCTTGCTGTTAGCTTTATGAGCACTGTTGCCACACCGGAAACAAGATCCCGGGGATCCAGGCCTACTCTTCTGTAGAGCGTTAACTGCGCCCGCTAAAGACATTTGCTGGGCTTTCGACTTAGCGTTTTCAAGAGACGCAGCCAATTGAAATGCCCTGTTCAACGTTAAATCCGATTCTGAGAGAAGCTTGCCTTGGACATTTACGTCATGAAGGCCTACAACGAAAGCATCTCGCAACGCGGACTCCAGGAAACTGCCAAAATTGCAGTCGCGAGACAACATGCGTAGCTCGGCAAGAAAATCCTTGAGCGATTCCCCTTGCTTCTGAGTTCTCTTATAAAAATTGAAACGTTCTGCTATTTCTATTGTCGATTCCACGAAATGTGAATTTAAGATATCGCAAATCTCTTCGAAAGATTTCGAGGTTGGCTCAGCAGGTGAACATAACTTCCAAAGCGTTTGACAAGCGAAGTCGCCAACCAATGGAAAAAAACAAGCCCTCTTTTGCTCAGGGTCAACAATGCCGTTGGCGATATAAAACTGGCAGAGTCTGCTTAAGTATATACGCCAGTTGCTATCTTGTACATAAGGCTCGATACTTCCCAAAACCCGACCAGCAGAAACCGCAGACGAAGCTGGGTTGGTTCTTGCAGCTGCGACGGATGTAGCCATGACGTCAACAGGTAACGGTAAGTCGCGAAAACGAAAAGGGAATGGAACAAAACAAAAAGAACGAGCTCACCCGAGATGAACTGGCACGGTGAACGGCGCAGTTGAAGTTGCCTCCGGCAAGGTAGGGCAAGGAACTCAGGTGACTGCGTAGTTCGATCAGCCTCGTCAAAGCAAATCCACATGCAAAAGTCCCCAGATGACAACCGACACTGTCAAAAAAAATCCCATCCTCGTCGCCAAAATACTTGTTATGAAGCAGAGTCAGCAGTATAGTAGTCGCAAAGTAAAGGGGTAAGCCAAGTAGAGTGCAGGGAAGTCAATATGAGAGAAAGTGAGGCAAGCAGTAAACTGATAGTACGTAGGTTGAAGGTTCAATGCTGACTGTGTGTATTGACAGGGTGCACCGGCTCCATACTGTCTAACAGAGCCATCTGTTACAGGGTACAACTTATAATGGAAACATAACAGTATGTTTTGCTGTTTTTGTGGAGAGTTCTTTCGCAACCTCGAAGAGAGATACACGTATTGAGATCGAGATCTGTTGAAGTTTACTTTACTTTTTACGGTTTACGCTACAATTTGGTGGCAGCGGTGGGATAGCCGATTGTATTGCTGGCGATTGCCTACAATCTGCATTTCGTGCTGTGTAATTTGGGACTGGTAGGTCAGTGGCTGGAATCTCTTAGGAGCAATAGGAGTCCTGGGTGTGGTCGATGTGAGGTCCTTTGAAAAAGTGTACAAAGCGGGTCGCGGAGTACCTTAAATTGCTTTGGTGACAAGGACACAGTTTGACTTCTCCCTGCCTATTGCATCCACGACGAATTCTTTTTATTCCCCTTGTTGAAGCTAGCACCTCCAGTCCTAAACATTCGAAACCTCGCATGTATGGTGAGGATTCGAACATAAGTTCCTGTGACGACGTGGCAGCGCGGACTCGTCCCAGGTTAGGAACTTTTTTGCGAAGTGGGAGACTCGTTCCCCGTGCTCCACGTGTGCCCCCCGGGAACGTTATTCAGCCTTCCATTATGGCGAAGCCCGAGGAAACCGGGGACAGCGAAGTGGTCCGTGCGTTGACAACGATGATGCAGCAGATGTGCCATTCGCAGTTACAACTGCAGCAACAGTTCGTAACTCAACAACAGACCACGCAAGAGATGTTCCAGAGGTTTGCTGACCATACGTCATCGACTGCATATACGGCACCAGCGAATGCTCCCATCGTCCCGGAGTTCAGGGGTGACAGCGACGTTACCGCTTGGCTGAGGGATTTTGGACAGGTCGCCGGACTTCAGGGATGGGACTCCCCGACGAAGCTAAGGATTGCAGCCTCCAAGCTCAGTGGAGTTGCTCGCACTTGGCATGATATCGAAGGCGAGAGCTTGCGTGATTGGAGAGAATGGAATCAGAGGTTCGGGACGGTGTTTGGGCGTAATCTGACGTTGGAGGAGTGGCTCCGCCGAGTCCAAGAGCGGGTCCAACAATCGGGCGAGTCAGTAATCCAATACGCTTTGGAAAAGGCTGATTTATGTCGGCGATGTCCGCATGCAATAGCGGAGAGCGACATAATCCCGTACTTGGTCCGTGGACTTGCATGCACTCAATATATTCCAGCCTTGTTGGTTAACTTGCCAACCACAGTTAGTACCTTCATCGACACTATTCAGCGGCTTGAAAGCGTGATGGGGTCTTTAGACGTTGGCGCTTCTGTAGGACACCCGAAATTTGTGCCCGAGGGTCGACTGCCTTCTGCCATTCCTCAACGCTTAGCGACGCCGGTGAAAGTCAGTCCGCCTCAGTCTCCAGTACCCGATTCCGTGTCCGAATTGACTTCGGCGATGAGGGAACTGACGCTGCAGCTGAACCGCAGTGTCTCGGTGAAGAGACGTGAGGGGAACTCCGGAGGGGTGGCACCTGATGAAGAACGGCCCATCGGACCCCGCAGAGCACTGGATCAGATCCAGTGCTATGGCTGCAAGATGCTCGGGCATCTGCGACGTGATTGTCCAACAAGTCCTCGTAAGCCCTCGGGAAACGGGCAAGCCGCCCCATAGGGGCAGGGTCGGCTGTTGTCTATGAAGTCCCTGCTAAAGGTTCGCGGCTTCCCACGTTGAGTGCCGTGATCGACGGAGTTGGTTGCGTGGAGTCACTGGTAGACAGTGGGGCCATCGGTAGTTTGGTTCGCCATCGGGATTTGGGCTCTTTGGTCGATTCAATCTCGGACAAGCACCGCTTGGATTTCCGATGCGCGAATGGGCGTCCGTTCACCTCTGTGGGTTCCGTCTCGTTGACGGTGGAGGTTCTGGGGAGAGTGGTAGAACTCCCCCGCGTCTCAGTCGTAGATAACGCACCGTTTGCGTTGATCTTGGGAAGCGATTGGTTTATGAGCGTCAATGCAACCGTCAGGGCTCGTAATGGACGGTTCGAGGTGGAGCTACCAGTATTGGTAGGCAGAGATAGTCGTCGAAGCGACGAGTTGGTTCCAAGCACGATAGTAGGATCGAATCCTGTAGCCGTGATGGAGACCTCGTGGGATGAAAACTTTCTGGAGAAGATGGAGGTTCTCGAGGTCCCATGTGATGGCGTTGAAGCGCTGTCGGGGCAGTAGGTTTTAATCCCTGCAGGATCACTTCGGTTCATCGCAGCAAGTGTGGGAGTCGATCGCGACACGTTGCACTTGGAACCGAAGCTGAGCGCCGGACCAGGTCGCGAATGGGCTATTCCGAGTTGCTTACTAACGGCTCAGAATGTGGTCGCGGACGCACTTTCTCGCATTCCCGAAGCAGAATTTCAGCCCATTTGTGCGACAATTACTCGGTCGCAGAACAAGAGGGATGACTTCGGATTGCAACAGAGGGGCGACCGGTTTGTGGGTGCAATCATCGGCTCGCTGGAGACTGGAGAGTCGAAATATGCCGGTATTTTTACTGTGGAAGATGGTGTTCTCTATCGCACATTGGGGGATCACAGGAGAAGGTTGAGGCTGGTTGTACCACGGTGTATGCGACGCATCGTGCTGTCTGAATGCCACGACAGTGTCAGTGGAGGACATGTCGGCATAGCAAAAACGCTCGACAAGGTTCATAATCGGTACTGGTGGCCGAAAATGAACAAACACGTGCGTGAATATGTTAGTTCCTGCATCCGTTGTCAGATGTTTAAGCCCGTGATTGGGAGGCCCGCAGGGGAATTACAGCCGATACGCGCACAAAGTATTCCATTCCATGCCATCGGGATTGACCATGTGGGACCTCTTCATCCAACCGATCGTGGCAATAAGCACGTCCTCGTAGCTGTCGACTACGCGACACGTTGGATTGAAGCCGCCGCCGTCCCCGATACCTCGACATCGGTGGCCGCGGATTTTCTGTTAAACCAAGTAGTTTATCGTCACGGAGCACCTCTCAAGTTGATAAGTGATCGCGGAACGGCGTTTACCGCCCAACTGTTTGAAGACGCATTGGATACTCTGGGGGTGCGACACGTTATGGCTGCTGCATACCACCCTCAGTCAAATGGGTTGTGTGAACGCACCAATCGTAGTTTAATTGGCGTAATGGCCTTGTGTCTTGGAGACAGTGAACGAAACTGGGATCGTTTCGTCCCCTAGGCTGTCTTCGCATTGAATACCTCTCGTCAGGAGACGACGAAGTACTCTCCATTCGAGCTTGTGTATGGGAGACTTCCGGTCCTGCCAGAGTACACTCAGTATCCCTGGCCGGAAGAGGCGCCCACTGGCTATCGTAGCTTCCTTCAGCGGGTTCGAAGAATGTTACGGCTGGCTCGTCGGCGAACGCGGGCAGAACAGCGCAAGCAAATCGGGTACACCAATGCTCGACGGAGCTCCGCTCCTATCTACCCAGTGAATTCACTTGTATGGGTATTGCGTCCAAGGAAGAACGGTACCAAAAACCGGAAATTCCAGCCCCGATTCCAGGGCCCATTTCGGGTTATGAAACGGCTCACTCCGGTCACGTATAGAGTAGAAGACTTGCCTAATCGCCGTTCAAGGAAGATATGGCGCATCTTCCCCGTGCATGTGAGCCAGATGAAACCGTTTAAGGCTGGCTTCATTAGTGCCAGCGAGTCCGGAAGTGAATGCGACGATGCTGACTTAAACGACGAACCGGTCGGACACTGCGATGGAAATCCCTCGTCTTCGCCACCCGTGGTGGATGAAATCCCTAACCCACTGCGTACACGGGTCGGGCGTGTTGTTCGTCGGCCTCGTTATTTAGCGGATTATACGGAATAACCTTTCTTCTTGTTCTTTCGCTTTCTTTTGTTCATATTACCTGATTATGAAAAAAAAATGTGATCTCTTTGTGTCATTACCCCTTAGTTCGGGCTCGCGCCGAGGGGGGCGCTAAAGGGTAGTGTGGCCGAGTGTCACGTGTGGCCTGGGGAAAATGCCTACGGCCCCTGAACTGGGGAAAGGGCTTGGTTTCTGATGTGGTATGTTTTGCTGTTTTTGTGGAGAGTTCTTTCGCAACCTCGAAGAGAGATACACGTATTGAGATCGAGATCTGTTGAAGTTTACTTTACTTTTTACGGTTTACGCTACACCAGGGTCGTTTATACTGCTTCGTTTGTCGTCTGTTTTCCAAGACGGAAGCTTTTTTCACTAAAGCTGGTTTCAATGATTGGAAACACAACAATCTTATAACGGAGCATGGAAACGGAGATGAACATCGCAAGTGCATGTTGACGTACTTGACACGGCATAAGGAAATTGGTACCTTAGACAGTTTATTACTCGAACAGCATCGTTCAGAGCAGGAATACTGGTGTAAGGTTTTGACACGTGTTGTTGCAGTTGTCCATTTTCTTGCATCTAGAGGTTTGCCTTTTCGCGGAGATAACCAAACTATAGGATCAGCAAAGAATGGGAATTACTTAGGCATTTTGGAGCTCCTGAGTGAATTTGACCCTTTCTTGAAAGAGCATATCGAACTTCACGGAAATCGGGGAAAGGGGAAACCTTCTTATTTGTCAGCGAATATTTGTGAGGAATTCATTGAACTAATTGGACAAGAGGTTCTTCGCGTTATTCTCGAGGAAATCAAATTATCAAGGTATTATTCAATTAGTGTAGATTCGACTCCTGACATCTCGCACACCGACCAACTGACATTTACGATCAGGTACATTAAAGGATGCGAGCCAATTGAACGCTTTTTGAAATTCATCCCTATCTTTTCTCATGGAGAAAAGAATTTGGCAGACACAATTGTAGATTTCCTGAATGATAACAACATCCCACTCTCAAATTGCCGTGGCCAGTCGTATGACAATGCTTCTAACATGTCTGGGCGTTATACAGGTTTACAGGCACGTATCAACCAACTCAATGAGTTCGTCATCTATGTTCCTTGTGCTGGGCATACCTTGAATTTGGTTGGTGTGAAAGCGGCAGAATCTTGCCTCCAGACCGTAACATTCTTCGATTTTGTTCGGCGAGTTTATACCTTTTTCTCCGCTTCGACTCATCGATGGAGTATTCTAACAACATCTTTAGGAAACTATCTTGCGGTTAAGCGCCTGTCTGACACAAGATGGTCGTCACATTTCGATGCCGTACATGCTCTGTATGTAGGTTTCGAAAAAATTAAGCATGCGCTAGACGCTTTGTCAGTCGACACTGAACAGGAAGTAAAAACAAGGCGAGAGGCAGGGGGATTGAGCAAAAGAATGGAGTACTTGGAAACGGTCTTTTTGACGGGAGGTGTTAAGACGGGGGTGCTAAGACGGCCCTGGCCACTGTTGCAGAGTTATTCAAATCTTTGAATAACTACATGTCGGGAAAACTGAACTGTTCATTTTGTGTTCGAATTTCTACGGATGGAGTAGCTGCTATGACCGGAAGGATTTCTGGCTTTACTACTCGGGTCAAAGAGGTCGCCCCTGAATGCGAGTCCACGCACTGTGTCATCCATCGAGAGATGTTGGCTAGTCGTAAAATTTCACCGTTTTGCAAAATGTAGTTAAGATTATCAATTACGTCAAAGCCAATGCCCTTAATTCTCGATTGTTCGCTCAGCTCTGTGGGGAGATGGATGCAGACTACACACGTCTACTCTTGCACACCGAAGTGAGATGACTTTTGAGAGGTAGGTCTATGACCTGAGTTTACGAGCTACGGGAGCCAATCCAGAGATTTCTTACAGAGAAAGATTCTCAGCTGGCGGAATATTTCAATGAAAGCGAATGGGTTGCGAAACTTGCCTACCTTGCCGACATTTTCAGCCTACTTAATGAGCTCAATGTTTCACTGCAGGGTAGGACGACAACCATGTTCAAATCGGCAGATAAAGTGGCCGCATTTAAATCGAAACTTGAGTTATGGGGGCGCCGGGTTAGCATCGGGATCTTTGATATGTTCCAAACCTTAGCTGAGGTCATGAAAGATTCTGAGCCGAGTCCTTCTTTCTCTCAGTTGGTGCGAGGTCATCTGTCTCATCTTTCGCAAGAATTTGAACGTTATTTCCCCGTGACAAAAGATCCACGATCAGGGAAGGAATGGATCCGCGACCCGTTTATTAATAGGCCAGGTGAATCGGGCTTATCACTGCAAGAAGAGAGCCAGTTACTGGAACTTGCTAATGATGGTGGGCTGAAAAGTCTATTTGCTACAAGTCCAGACCTCCATACATTCTGGATTAAAGTCAAAGTGGAGTATCCTCAAATTGCTACCAAAGCGCTGAAAAGTCTGCTCCCGTTTCCTTCGTCTTACCTTTGCGAATCAGGATTTTCTGCTGTGACAACCACAAAAACCAAGCAACGCAATAGGCTGGATTTCGCGAACACACTTCGAGTTTCTGTCTCCCATCACACCCAGGTGGGAGTGTTTCTGGGTAGTAACTCTCCCTGGGTAGTAACCCCTGGGTAGTTTCTCCCTGGGTAGTAACCCCTTCAACGTTTCGTAGGCTTTCGTCATGTAAGTTGCATTGTCCGTGAGAAACGCACTCACATTTGCAAAATCTACTTTGTACTTGGTCAAGCACTGTACATAGCATCTGAGACTGTCGTGCTGTTCACGGGCTCTAGGTTTACTATGTTGACGCAGAATACCTCTCAGGATGGCGAAGTTGATAACAATGTAGCTGATTTCAGTTGAATTTGTGGTATAAAAAGAATGTGAAGTACATATCGGTCTTGTACATCGCACGACTCGTCAGTTGCGATGGAGTAACTGAAAAGAGCGAAAAAGCCAACAGCACCCGGTGTTCCCAGGCGGTCACCCATCCAAGTACTGACCGGGCCCGACGCAGTTTGACTTCCAGGAGCTATATATATATATATATATATATATATATATATATATATATATATATATATATATATATATATATATATATATATATATATATATATATATATATATATATATATATATATATATATATATATATATATATATATATATATATATATATATATATATATATATATATATATATATATATATATATATATATATATATATATATATATATATATATATATATATATATATATATATATATATATATATATATATATATATATATATATATATATATATATATATATAATATTATATTTCGCGGTTATATTTCGCATTGCTTGCTTTTCTCACGCTTTGCTAATCTTTGCAGCCAACTTAGCCCAGAGCTAAGCTGATCCCTGACCCCATGTACTGGGTTACCTACATGGTGTCGCTTTTCGTTAAACTTCGCAGCTTAATTAGCACGGAGCTTCGGTGATCCCTGACCCCATGTGCCGAACTGCAATCCTGCTGACGCACATGGTGTCTGATAGAGCACCTGAGCTACGTGGGATTGCATGCCCAGCTTTGGCGAATTGTGCCAAGAAGAGTTTAGTTAGTCTAGAGTGGGGGTCAGAGAGAGTCGAAGGGTAGAGTCTTGAGTAGTGTTGTTATGTCCTAGTCCCCTGTTCTCTGTACAAATAGTCCCTCTTAACTTTACCACTGTAATCTTCCCGAATACAGTTCTATAAATCCACCTTTCCCGAACATTACTCTAATTCCCTGACGGATTTGATGCCCTGTCAGATTTAGACGTGACAATTGGTGCATCGACCGGGAAAGGTGGTTTGATTGGTAAAGTTAGGCTACGTGTTTTGTGTTAGAACCTAACTAGGACTTGGGGGTTTCATGAGTGACACTGGGGCGATCCCGAAGACCGTGGGAACCGGTAAAGGCGTTCCTTGCCCGAATCGCCAGGGTACCCGTATCCCAGGGACCCCAACGTTACCTCCGAGGGAGTCCTCGTTCACCCGTTCCGTGACTGTACGCCGTCAACTCGGAGAAACGCGGAAGGAAGCAGTCAATCCTTCTTGGCTCTACACTAAAAACGCCGAACGAGCCATTACTGTCTCGAGTCCACAAAAACCTACTTTGGAGGCGCAAGAGATTCCGTGGAGTTCAGCTGACCCGTCCGAAGACGACGAAGCCGACCGCCCCCAGAGTCCGGATCTAGACCTCACCTGCTACGCCGTTCCTAGCGAGCCGGAATCCAGCCCGGAAACCCCTCGCAGGAAGTACCAGTTCTCCGCGGTACGGGAAGAGTTGGAGGCGATTGAAAGGTCGACTATTGAAGCCGGCCGTACCACCCCTTCACCGCGAGGATCCGTTGTGAGACTCGTAGACCTCCTCGCCGAGCCAAACAGCCCTGCATCAACCATGGCAAACCCCGGTGCGCCCGGTAGGTTGCGCAAGGCGGTGAGTGCCCCACAATTTTCTGGAGCTCACGATGAGGACGCTATGCGGTTCCTCCAAAAATATGAGCAGGTGGCGATTTTTAATGGATGGAATGAGAAAGATAAACTGGAGTGTTTGGCTACGAGCCTGGACGGTATGGCCGATACATGGTACGCCAACCGGTACCCCCTTGATGGCCCACCCCCTACCTCCTGGAATGAACTAAAAGCGGAATTCCGGAAGTTTTTCGTCCGCCAAGGTCGAGTTTTCCGCAGCAACGCCAAGCTGCAAATGCGGGTGCAGCGTTTGGAAGAAAGTGTCAACGAATATTACATGGACGTAGTCAACATGTGCCGGGAGATTAATCCCGGCATGTCCGAATATGACAAACTCAGTCATCTCTTCCGAGGCCTACGGCCTGGTCTAGTGGAGCCGTTGTCACGCTTAAACGTGCAAACGTGTGACAAGTTCCTTGAAGAGGCTAACTTGCTTGAGTTCAGCCAGGAAAGGAGCCGAGTTTCTCAATCCTGGTGGACCAACGTGATCCGTAGCGAAGAAGCCGAAAAACGTGCCGCGGTGGCTGGTGTTGGTGTGCGAGGGCAAGGGTCGTTTACCCCTTTTGCCCCGACGGTTCGTGAAAATCCTATACCCAGCTCAGGATCGGAATCCAGTGCCATTGCGGAGGCTCTCAGCAAACTCGCCGGTGAATTCCAGCAGTTCCGCGAAAGTTTCGCGAAACCGCAAGGTAAGGTTGGCCGTCCCTATTCTCCCAATCGTTCTTACTCCCCAAATTCCCGCACGCATGATGGGAAACCTATTTGCTATCGCTGTCAGAAACCAGGGCACATTGCACGTTACTGTGTCAACCCTGAGTCCAGGGAGTGTGGTCAAGACCACAAGGGAATCGGGAAGGGGAAAGGGAGTAAAGAATCCCAGAGCAGAGATAAGGGTGGCAAGTCAAAATCGGATAAACCATCAGGGCGACGCTCGGATAGCGATCGTGAAGATTCTGGTTCGGAAAACTAGAAAGGGCGGCTCCGGGGGGCGGAGTCGCCCAGACCATTGAGATCCCCCTCTTATGTGTGTTCTGTCCAAACCTAGTCAGAGAGCGAGTAATTTGTAATGGAGTAGAAGCAATGGCCATCATCGACACTGGTGCGGCCGTGAGCGTGGTTTCCGAAGATTGGGCCTTACGTAACCAGGCGCAGCTGATAGCCTGGGAGGGACCCGAGATAGTTGTAGCAAACGGCGAGCGTGCAGATTCGAGGTGGTGTGAATATTGGGGTTCGACTCGCAGGGAAGGAGGTATCTACGAAAGCCGTTGTCTTTAACAACGGTTTGGCAGAACTGATCGTAGGTAACGACTTGCTTAGGCAATTGGGTGACGTGACCCTCCGATATAGGGAAGATGGTTTTACCCTAGCAGGTCATCGGAGAATGAAGGATAAAAGGGTAGGGAAGACAAAGAAAGTTTCGAGCCTAGAACGAGAGCTTGAAGATCAAATTGAGGAATGTACGCCGGCTGGTTGCGCTATAGTGGCTCCCGTAACACCGCTCTCGGATGACCAGGACGTGCCAAGCCTTGCTCAACCCGAGATACGCCACGAGGAATGTGCACGCGATACCGTTTGTGAGGAGGCCCTGACCTCCGTTAGGCCGATTCAGGATGTAGTTAGCGAGCTTAACACCGTGGTATGCGCGATCCAGGAACAACGGGAAATCACCTCCCCTAGTGAGGCGCGTATAGGCGCGAGAACTGATGAAGGTGAGTTAGGGTGCCTGAATGGAGAGAAAACGGTAGTAGGGGCGATAGACACAGAAATTGGGTCCTCGCCGCAGGGGCGGGACCGAATAGAAGTGTCCACTATCCCCACTAGCCGGTTTTCCTTGTTGAAAAGAGAAATGGGTACTTGGGAGCGTCACGAAGAGCCAACTAGTCCCGCTAGGGTAAAATCAGACCATTCGGATGTACCATCCATCGCTGCGTTCAGTAATGCGATCAGAATGACATCCATGCTTGAACCAGTTCGCGTGGGTGTGACCATGGCGCCCCTGGGTGCGTTAGATCCTCTCGAGAATTTTCAAACTCGCCAAAATACGACGCGAATGGAGGATTTTGGCGGGGATTTAATTAGCTTTGATAAGGAGTCAGATAAAGATTTGATTAGCTTTGACGAAGAGGAGGAAGTCGATTTAATAAGCTTGGAGGATCCGTCTACGTCAAGGGAGTCCAACCCTACGCCTACAGATAGTGAGGTAGCAATTCTAGCCTCAAACCCCAAGGCAGATGACATCACTGAGCGCGCTGAGAGGCTTCCCCAGAGGGAGAAGAGTAAACAGAAACTCTGCAGAAGAATAGGTGAGCCCCGAGTCCCTCGGGATGGCGCACAGTACCGGCCGTCAGGTCATCTCGCCGACGAGAAAATGACGGAGGCCGTGCAGATCTCCACCACGATTACGGAGGGTTGGGCGTGGTCGTGCCGTCGAGGTGGAGGTGAGACTCCAAAGGTGAAGCCTGGGATTGAAAGGTCCTCGGCTCCGCCGAGGCCGAAGGAGCCAGATACAGGGGGAGAGCTTTCTGAATTGTTAGTACAATCTTCCACAGCTGAAAAAAGAGTCACCGGAAACCCCTTATTGTCCCCATGAGCAAACAGACGAGAAAATAGAACAGGATGCGGTCCTCTTCCCGGATTTAAAGATCAACGAAGACGAAGATACGAGAGTAGAGAAGATAGTTTCCTTAAGGGAGTATAGGATTCCCCCGCGATCGGGAATGCCCATTCACGTCAACCTTGCGAACCAGGGTTCAGACAAATGGGGTGAGCGTAAACTAACACCGCCGTCTAAAGACGAAGCTCAAGATTTCCTGGTAGAACCCGAGAAGCGATTATTAATCGAAAAAGGGATTAGCTTAGGTCGAAGAATAACTACCTTTCAGGATGGGTACGGTCTGGTAATGCTTGTAAACTTTAGTCCGGAGGCCCAATGGGTGGCTGCGGGGACAGTTTTAGGCAGTGTTGAAGACCAGGTACCCCACATAGTTGAAGTAGAGAAAGGAGCAGTTACTGACGAGACCCTGGATAGCTGTATATCTGATCGATTAGACGATAATCAAAGGAAAGCGCTGAGAGAAGTGCTGAGTAAGCATCGCATGTGCTTTGCAAGGGGTTCAGAGGATCTAGGTGCGTCCAACGTGGTAGAACACGGAATAGATACGGGTAACGCAAATCCCGTTTCGCAAGTTCCCTACCGCAGCGCCTACAGGGAAAAAGAGCTGATTAGGCAGCAGGTGGAGGAGATGATAGAAGCAGGGGTGGTAGAACCATCAAACAGTCCATGGTCCTCCCCCGTTGTGTTGGTCAAGAAGAAAGACGGTAGTTGGCGCTTTTGCGTAGATTATCGTAAGCTAAATTCCGTCACGATCAAGGACGTTTATCCCTTGCCCAGGACGGATGACGCGTTGGACTCCATGCAAGGTTCAAAATTTTTCAGCACCTTGGACCTTATGTCAGGTTATTGGCAAGTAGGAGTAAAGGACCAAGACAGGGAGAAAACGGCATTTATAACACCGGATGGTCTATACCAGTTTACGAAAATGCCATTTGGGCTTTGTAACGCTCCAGCCACCTTTCAAAGGATGATGGACGTTATTTTAGATGGATGCCATTTAGATGGATGCCATTTAGATGGATGGGAGATTTTAGTAAAAATTAACGCCGCCTTGCCAAAGGGGTGGGTGGGGATCGCGGTGGGAGACCTGGGTGGTCTCTGGGCGATCTACCAACGGTGTCGCGTCCACTCCGCTGCCTACCAAGGGAAGTTACGATTATTTATCGAGGTCCCCTTGTATGAATCGCAGTACCACCTTAAATTATTCCGCGTTCTGCATGTACCCGTCCCAATACCTGATAGCAGTTTCGTGAGCGAAATCTTAGACCTACCCGAGTACTTGGCCGTTTCCGGGGATAGAGAGATGTACGTGGAACTAAGTCAGGTCGAAATCGACTCGTGCAAGGCCTACGAGATCAAGGTATGCCCCCTAGTCCGGGAGTTCAGACGAACAGCTACGGGACCTTCCTGTATGGCCGCCCTAATGAAAGACGAGGCTAACCAGACGGAGCGGTTTTGCCGAAAAGAGGTTAGGAAGGCGGATGCTTCATCCTTGGTCCGGGTGGGGCCCCGTAAATGGTTGTACTCAACCGGTAAGGCCATTGGAGTGACAATTGCTTGCCACCCAAACCTAAAAGGGAATGGGGAAGGGAAGACCAAAACTATAAAAATCCAGGGGATAGGAATCATCGAGGTACCTGTTGCATGCTTGGCCATCAGCCCAGAGTGGATTTTGGCCGCCTCCTTGGACTCTTTCGGGCAGTCAAACCTCACTTCACGCATGCCTGCTTGGTCCCTTTCCGCTTTGTCCATAAACCTGACCCAACAACATCTGCCCACGGCCAACCTTACCTGGTTGGATCCAAAAATAGCCGACCACATCAAGACGCTAGAGAAGGAGAGTGGTGACATAGCCGCCAGTTGGAGAACGACTTGGGACGCGTTCCAGAAGGCCGCCGAGCAGCGCAAAAACATCTTCAAGGGAACCCCCGATGAGTGGGATCACATCAACTATCCCACAATCACCATCTCGGGATCGTTCACAGCCCTAGTGTTAGTAATCGGTGCCCTCCTGAGCTGGTTCCTGTGGCGGGCCACCACCGGGCGTGACCACGCCCTCCAGGTACGCGTCGAGCACCTGGAGTCCGCATTACGCCTCCGGGGGCCCGCCGCGTTTGAACGACCAAGTTACAATCTGGATACGCTCTTACGACGTGTTCATGTGCTCGAAGCGAAGGCGCGGGCCCATGGAGGCGCTTTCCCTGTAGCCCTAGAAGAGGCTAGTGTTTAAGAAATGCTTGTCGTTATTAGTGACCACGTGCTTGTAAGTTTATGCCTAACTCCTTCGGGCATTGCCCCTAGATGGTGTAGCTGACTAGGGTCCGCTTGTTTCGACCGGGACGTTCGAAAGCGGGCCGGGGGTAATGTCACGGTTATATTTCGCATTGCTTGCTTTTCTCACGCTTTGCTAATCTTTGCAGCCAACTTAGCCCAGAGCTAAGCTGATCCCTGACCCCATGTACTGGGTTACCTACATGGTGTCGCTTTTCGTTAAACTTCGCAGCTTAATTAGCACGGAGCTTCGGTGATCCCTGACCCCATGTGCCGAACTGCAATCCTGCTGACGCACATGGTGTCTGATAGAGCACCTGAGCTACGTGGGATTGCATGCCCAGCTTTGGCGAATTGTGCCAAGAAGAGTTTAGTTAGTCTAGAGTGGGGGTCAGAGAGAGTCGAAGGGTAGAGTCTTGAGTAGTGTTGTTATGTCCTAGTCCCCTGTTCTCTGTACAAATAGTCCCTCTTAACTTTACCACTGTAATCTTCCCGAATACAGTTCTAAAAATCCTATAAATATATAAATCTATATATATATATATATATATATATATATATATATATATATATATATATATATATATATATATATATATATATATATATATATATATATATATATATATATATATATATATATATATATATATATATATATATATATATATATATATATATATATATATATATATATATATATATATAGATATATATAGATATATATAGATATATATAGATATAAGGCGAAAGATTTATCCGCTTGTTGAAGGGAAGCCAGAGAAGCACAAACAAGAAACAGAAATTAGCCAACATTTGACAAGGAAAAACTCAATCCTAGAAATTACCTTTTCGCCAAATCAAATTAAATGGCTGAACCCAACCAGTGACAAAGCATATGGATCTATCATGTACACTTGCAACTCCCAGGAGGAAAAAAACACGCTACTGAAGGTAGGAGCCCTATTTGCTTTCAATAGAACAGTTCAACTTGAAGAGGCCCATCCACCCCTGGTCATCCAATGCTTTCGCTGTCAAGCGTATGGCCACTTCGCACAAAAGTGTACAAGCAGATCCAGTAAATGCGCCAAGTGCGCAAGCGAGCAACATTCAACCAAGGAGTGCCAAAGCAGCCAATTTAAATGCGCAAATTGCCAGGGTAGTCACGCATCTTACGATAGAATTTGCCTTATTCGAGCGGAGGAAATAAAGAAAAGAGGACCAAAAAACCCCCAAGAAAACACAAAGAACCTGGCAGCCAAAGGAACTTGCACCAGGGATGGTCATCACAATCAATAACCAAATTGAAATGAACGATAAACCGATTAAAATATTTATCCACAATATCAGGAAAAATTTTCAGCAGCTACAAGAAACTATAAATTTATCCAGCGAATGTGACTTTGAAGCCGTATTTATCTTAGAACCCCCACAAAACTTATCCCCTGGCAAAACCTTTCGCAACTTTGTAACTTATTCCCCAGATGGCGAATATAAGGGGATCGCAACTTTCAAAAACCAAGACACCTCCTATATGAAAATTCTTGAAACAAATGAACTTTATTCGGTTATCAAAATACTCCCAGGTCATAACCGCCCAGAATTTATAGTAATCGGCGTATACAGACGATTCACCCAAGATTTAGAAAAATTACTACAAGAAATTTGGGAGAAATATTCAAAAATTTCACCACGTCTTATCTTCAGTGGAGACATGAACGCTCACCACTGGGCCTGGGAAGACCATAGCCCGGATATCCCAGGCACCCAACTGTTCGAATTTACCACAACCCACAATTTGACCATCTTAAATGAACATAACTTTTCTACTTTCTTGAACGAAAGAGGCAATTCATCCACTTTAGATCTAACGTTTGCTACAACCCAGTGCCTACCTTTCGTCGGACACTCCATTTTTAAAAGCCCAGATTTTATCAACCAATCGGACCACGAAGCAATTATAATAGAAATATATGTCCATAAGGAATCAATTAAATCATGGATATGGAGCTATAATAAAGTGGACTGGATTAAATTAAACAATACTCTCAATGAGGAACTGAAAAAAAGTAAAATAAAATATCATGACATATCGGGCCCCGAGGAATTAGACGACACAGTTAAAAATCTAACGCAAGCACTACATAAAGCAATGGAACTTAATATCCCCAAAACAAATCTTTCCAAAAGAGAAAATCCCTGGTGGTCCAAAGAACTAGCAAACCTCCGGAAAGAAACAGCTAAAAGCCTAAGGATTTATAAAAACTCAAGAACTGTACAAGACCAAGCCCGATGGAAAACTATGAGAAATTTGTACACAAACAAATGCCGTGTAGCAAAAAAATTATATTGGGAACAGAAACTAAAAACTCCTGACAACAGAATACTCTGGGGATTGGATAGAGCAAACCGTGAAAAAACAACGAAAAACAGCCTGGAACAACTGTTAAATCAACAAGGGGACGTTTTCGAGGACGAAATTAACAAACTAAATTTTTTGGCGCAAAAGTTCTTCTCAGCTACTCAAACTTCGAACTATCAGAACGTAAGAAAATGCAATTTCAGAAGACAGCAAAGATATCCAGAAATATCCTGTCGGGAGCTCAAAACACTCGTGCGAGCTTTACCTAATATTAAAGCACCAGGAGATGATGCCATACAGCCTATAGTGTTAAAAAACACCTGGAAAGTAATCGGAAATATAGTGGTAAATATTTTTAACGCCTCCTTAAAATACTCGTATTTTCCTACCGCCTGGAAAATCGGAAAAGTGCTCCCTGTTCCTAAACCCAAAAAGGCAGACTATAAAACACATAAGAGTTTCCGCCCCATAACCTTACTTTCCACACTAGGAAAAGTTTTAGAAAAAACGATTGCAGTAAAAATATTAGATCATATGGAACAAAAATCGCTTCTCTCTGACTATCAGTGGGGTTTTCGTCCAAAGAAATCGACCACAGATGCTATGCTTGCCCTGAGTAATCAAATCCTAAATGGATTCGACAAACATCAAACTACAACAGCGCTTCTATTGGACATTGAAGGAGCCTTTGATAATGTTAATCATAGAAAGTTAATCCAAATACTGAAAAAGAAAAAGGTTCCAAGTTACGTCGCAGATTGGCTTCAAAACTTTTTAGCAGATCGCACAATCTACGTTCAGCATGGTAACCACAGGAGCCAAACTTTTCATGTCAGCAAAGGACTCCCTCAAGGATCACCCCTATCACCAATTTTGTTCGTCACATATATAGATGGAGCATTAAAACTTCTCAAAAGCAAACGCATCCGTGTGCAGGCTTTCGCTGATGACTTACTTTTAGCTATCAGCGGATCATCTGGGAAAGTGAATATCAGGATGCTTCAAAATGCCCTGAAAGCACTTGAGAAATGGAGTCTTAGTGTTCACCTCACTTTCAGTCAAAGCAAGACAGAGCTGATACATTTCTCAAAGAAAAGATACCCTGACGATACGCCCCTTACATGGGGTGATATCACCATCATCCCAAGACCCCACGTTCGTTATCTTGGCCTCTTATTTGATACAAAGCTATCCTGGAAATCGCATGTTAATCGACTTGCAGCCGAAGGAAATTTTATTATTCTGAAAATACGAAACTTGTCCCATAATATTCCAGCTATAAGAACTAACCAGCTGAGATCTCTGCTTTTAGCTACACTTTATTCTAAGATATTTTACGGCCTACCAGCCTGGTCAAACTTCAAGTTCGAAAAATCCCCCACTTTAAAATACCTTCATCGCCAAGCCTTGTTAATAATATCCGGAGCATTTAAAACGTCTCCAACATCAACCCTAGAAGTAGAGACTGGAATCCCTCCACTGAAGTTGGCCGTCGAAGAAAGGCTGATTAGATTCGGTTTAACAAGAAATGCAGCAGACCTCCGAAACATGGACCCCCCTCGTCATTCCTCATACGCAACTTGCTCATATCAAATCGAACAAATGGTCTCCCAGTTTAACTGTAATCGGGAAACCAAAGAGATCCCAAAAACAGTTAAAAGTATATTCAAACAAAAATGGGTGGAAAATTGGACTAAAAAAACTTCAACATTGTTAAGTTTAGGAATTACTCCTGAATCCTCACCCATTTGCAAATTAAACTTAAACAGACACACAATTTATACCCTGATAAAACTTCGCTGTTCACACTATCCTTCCTTGGCTTTTCTCCATCGTATAAAGAAGACTGACAACCCTTTCTGCCCGTGCTACGCTCAAAGTTCTCAAGACCTCAAACATATTCTCTACCATTGCAGGTGGCTAAACAAACCAAGAGCAATCCTTCTTCAAAAACTATCGAAAGAAAAAGTTCACTTCAATATGCAAAACATTCTAACAAACCCGAAGATCTTTGCAGCAGTTGAAAGTTTCATAAACAGCTCCCGCGAAATATACAAACAAGGGAGGGCACTACTCTAGTCATTTAGAGGAAAGCCCATTGGTTTAAAGTTTAAATAGTGATAACATTGTAAAACAGAATATATATATATATATATATATATATATATATATATATATATATATATATATATATATATATATATATATATATATATATATATATATATATATATATATATATATATATATATATATATATATATATATATATATATATATATATATATATATATATATATATATATATATATATATATATATATATATATATATATATATATATATATATATATATATATATATATATATATATATATATATATATATATATATATATATATATATATATATATATATATATATATATATATATATATATATATATATATATATATACAGGGCATCAAATCCGTCAGGGTGCACTGGCTCCCACTATCTAAGATAGCATTACAAATCACATCAGCTACTCGGATCTTTAGGACCGGGCACGACTCTACTGCAACTCTACGGGATACTGCACTTTCTTCAGCTACTTGACAATTCTTGCTCAAGTGTCCTACCTTTTTACATTTACTACATATGATCTTACAACTTTCCTTCAAATGACCCTTCAACGTACAACTCGAACAAGCTACAGGACAATCCCTTACTAAGTGTCCGGACTGCTTACAACCATAACATTTCGAGCCTGACGCTCCGTCCTTGCTAGGGGAAGATTTCGACTTACCCCCGCTGCTTGTCTTATCCGTAATCGACAACTTACGGTTAGACGCGGACTTGATCGGTGTAGATTGGCGGACAACTTCTTTGGACACCCGCATGATGTTCAACTTCTCCACATGGGCAGCAACGGATGTCAGCTGGGCATCGTAGAAACGGGGCCGCCAATCGGCCGTGTGTAAAATTCCTTCCTAGTATTATGCCCTGTCCTCCCTTTGTCTTTTGTTTGACCTATTCCTTCCTTTTGTCCTTCACCTTGACAGCTATACTTACTCCTTTTATCTAATTAACCGAAACCCTTGACAGTCTTGACCTCTTCTCTTAGGTAAACTTTCCTGTGTATATAAACTCGTAACTTGCTTCATCAAATACAGTCTTCATGTAGTCTTTACAGAGTTAAGTACTGTCTCTAGTGCTGTGCCGACGCATCCTACTCTTCATTCCTCCTTCCCTAATCACAACGCAGGGACCCTTCTCAATCAAATTCTCCACATTTGGTGCCGTGACCAGGATCCAT